>JADMLL010000002.1:11466497-11489622 GCA_016920875.1 Columbicola columbae
ATGAAATTTAATAATAATATAAAAATATTTTGTTCTTTTTTACGTTTAGATATAGAGGGAGTTACAGAATTACTGTTTGGTTTATCAGTCAAAGGCTCTTTGCTTCAGAGCCCGAGTTGTATATGTGTAAAATTCAAGTGGTCCTCTTCTCCACCTGATTAGATTTGAAGGAAAGTGGAGGTTGTGAAACTGAATAAAATTTATAAACTAATATAAGGATACATATCTTTCATGATTGGTTTGATTTGTAAGTGACTTGTTTAGTTATAAAATATATATTATGTATAAATTTCTTTTGGGACGCCTAGTGTTGTGGTTAAAGTTCCTGACTTGGACGCTATGGTCGTGAGTTCGAATCCTCCCCCGGTATCCTGTTAGACCCCCAAAAAAGGGTGAAATACGGGAATCAATATTATATCAATTCCTTATTTATATCTATCTATCTATCTATCTATATCTATCTATCTATGAGCTGTAAGTCGATGCCAAGGGTTTAGTCTGAATTGGAGTAGTCTATACCTAATCTCTATTCACGAGCATTTATACGTGTCAGAAACTGTTAGTCTAAAACAGGGATGGCGAACCTATGGTACGCGGGCCTGATTGGAAATTTGATGGCACGCACAAAAACAAAATAATTTTATTCCATAAATTATCTTTTTGGTAGAAATTAATTAAAAATTATTAATGTACACTTGATTTATAATTTATTACATAAATTTCTAGTAGTGAATACCTATCTTAGTACGTTAACTACAACCATCAAATTATACATTTTAGTATTAAAATATTGTATAGATTCTCTCTAAGTAGATAAAGATGCGGATTAGATAAAATTGTTTAAAGAAGAATTGCTTTTATTTGTTTATTTAATTATACTATAGCGCTATAGTTTTCATCCCACGCGAATTTGAAATTTTATCATGGCGTCACCTAATTAAAAATTTTCATGACTTCATGGCACGGACATCAAAAAAGGTTGGCCATCCCTGGTTCAAAACATTTGTTTATGGAAGCATATATCGCCCCGACTTCGCTTATTTGTTCCAAAACCTAGAGTGAGTAGTGGGACATAGCGGTTTCACTGGGACAGTGTCTTCTCATAATTTTCTACTGTTTTTCATCTCTTTAATCTCATTTGAGAAATTCCTCTTCTATGCCACACATACAATTCCCATTAGTCATACGGCAATGCCCCGATCGTATACAAAGTAAAAATTTGTTAAAAGTTTGTGTTCATCTGGCAAACACTCGAGATTTGATTGAATCAGTTTTTTCCACTCAGACAGGTTCTTTCCGTTCAGTGTTCATAAAAACTCTCGTTATCTTTCACAGCAAGTGTTTAAATTAAAAAGAAGAAGAAGAAGAAGTTCTGCTTTCATTTTTAATATCAACAGTAATTAGTGCTAATAATTTAATTAAAATTCTGCATTTGTCTTTCAAGGTGGAACAAATTTCAACTTTTGCACTTTGATAATATCTTATTGCATTTGAGCGAACAAAGAGGATTAAAAAGTTTTGAAAGAAAGCGTTGTAGGTTGCACATTGTCATTTTTCTTAATTCGAACCAGATGGTTCGTCTTGATATTGTTCAAGAAAGAAAGGAAGAACGGAAAGAAGTAGGTTTCATTACTCAAAGTTTCTTACTCACCGACTCGGAATTAAGTCGTTTTCAATTGACTGCCTCTGACACAAATTATTTATTCGAATATAATTTACACGCGTGTCTAATTTGAACAGTTCATTGCCAAAAGTTTCCAAAAGCCTGTAAATTCACAAGACTTGATATCCGACGTATATGAAACAATGCGACTCCTCCTTGTGTGGTTGTAACCGAATTCTCTTCACATCCAACGGCCGTTTCTCTCTCACAGGTGATTGTAGTTTCTGTGAAACTCAGAGTTTATCAAAAGTATAAAAGACGACATAGAACAATAAATGGTTCAGTTGTAGGAAGATGAGTTTGATGAGTTTATTTAAAGTATAAACAGAAACAAAGAGTTTGGTGTCTTTGTTTTGGAGGATCTTATTGAAGGGATAAGTTTAATCACCTCTCTGAGGAGGTGAAGAAGTTATTAATTGGGAAGAGATATGTACATAAGCCTAATTTTCTATTTTGTTTGGGTCATTAATGAACCACACTGTATCTACAACACATGACTGAAGTTAGTGAAGATGAAGTGGATACTATCTGAGGTAGCCTTTTTGATTTTTCTGTGACGGTTTGTTAATTCTTTGTTACAATACAGTCTTGGAAGAAATTGGGGCTTAAAGGAAGTATCATAGATACATTAAACCGCACTGGGCGGGGGTGGATCACATATATATTTTATCAATATACTAAAAACTTTTGCTCTGAATAAATACTATCTGTTAAAAATTTTTGATTGAGTGAGATAAGTTCGTTGAGGAAATGGTGAAATGATGAAACGTGTGAAAAATGGTCGGAGGTCATGTGATAGAGAGACGAACGTGCTATTTATCTAATTCATGGCAGATTTGGTTTATCCCTATTTGTCCGGAAATGAGGAGAAAATAAATTTTAAAGAAATAGAAGAGCGCAAAATCCAATAAATATTGACCTTCGACGGAAATTTAATTCGTCTTATTCGATGGAATTGTGGAAATAATTTAAATTTTTAAAATTCTTTACCGACAACCGAGTTTTTTTCCATATTTCACTTGTTCAACCATCCCTGAACCTTTTTTTTCTACCAGAGGAAAATCTTGTTTGGGATACTCCCACACCCCTGGAATGTGACATTGGTCGGCGTCGGACCGAATGAAATATTTATTTTTTTGTGGGCCCTGATGCTCTGACATAAAATGAAAATATAGTGCCATATGTTAGCTTGAATATAGAACTCGGAAGAAAAATGGAGACTAGAGGCTATATAGTTAGTGAGTATAATTGTCGGAATTAGGTCCGTTGCTAAGACAAAGCACACAAATTCCGAAAGAAAAAGAGTTTTTGGGAATAAAAAAATTTTTTTTAATAAACATAAAGTTGCTTGTTCCGATAGCCGTTCGAGTTACTTCACTGATTCGTCGTACTAACTAGTCGCGTTTTCTGTTTATATACTTCGTGTAGACTCTTTCCTACAAGTCCTGTTACGTCTTCATTCTTTGTGATCTCCGATTGTGTTGCCTTGGTCGCCACAATTATAACGTTTATAAAATTCATAAATGCGATGAGGAGGAGGAGAAGTTATACTTGACTAAGAAAAAATGGAGACGCGGTGGTAAGCCACACCCGGGAAACGGGATAGAAACATAATGATGATGATGTGACCCGAGTGAATGTTACCAGTTGCACTAAATGACCCGTGGTTTAATCGAACCCCAGATTATAAACCTTTTTTTTTAGGAAAAAGGTTTTTTGCTCACTCAGCACTTAGTTTATGGAACTAACAATTAGTACCAGTTACTAAAAGTATTTGTTGTTAGTAACGTTAAGCTTTTGGGTATTACGCCACGTTAAAAGAATTTTCTTGATTCGTCAGAACGTTTCGTCAGCTTGAACGAAGATGAGGATTCATTCCGTCTGTGAAAGCGTGCAGTAATTATGAAATGAGTCATACATGAAGTTATGTGCATTATTATCGAAATGACACTTTATTAAAATTCTGAATTTTACTGAAGTCTCATTTCAAAAATATTGCACACTTTCATGGGTAATCAAATCTCTAATTAACGCATATTTGTTGAAATATACCATATTGTAATTAGCGCACACTTCATAATTATTGCACAGTCTTCCTAGAATTTTATCTCATTTCGGCTGCCAACCCAACCAAATTCCTGACCACAGAGGATGTCTTCAGCAAGAAAGGAAGACGAGAAATTTGATGTTAACGACCACAAGCGCCACTGGTGGGTCACTCGACGACCAAAACATCACACCGGTGGACATGATTTGAATATTAATAAAATTAATACGCCGGTTCCTCAAATAGATGCATACAGCTGACTTAATTTTATTTTATTATAGAAATGTTATGTATATTATTAATTATTATATAATATATAAAAAAATGCGGCTACAAATAGTAAACTGCGATTTTACAGTGTGGTCATCACGTGGTAGTAGCCGAAAGATTATCATCACTAACACTAATGACAACAATGTCAAAACTCATCACAATTATTTATTTATTTATTTTTTATTAGAAAAAAAAATTTCTTTCTCCTGCGGGTGATAAAGTAAAAGTGAAAGTTAATTTTTATTTATTAGTTAGAAAAAGGAAAAGCGTAAATAAATAAAATTTATTAGGGAATAAGCTCTAAATTAGAAGATTTCCCGTTTGAATTCGCTCCAGCTTTCCAGTGTCTTTCATGTTTCGTTTCGTGATAAATCTCCCAAGGCTGTGAGAAAATTAGTCGCGATTTGGGGGTTTTGCTATCCTTTGTTTCCTACCCCCCCCAACCCCTATTTTCTTGATAATTTGTTTCTTTTTCTTCTTTTTTTTTTTAAGCTGTTCTGCGAAAGGAGAAATTCGCCCGGAAAATTGGCTGAGTTAAATTTGCATTCGTCTTCGGGTAAGGATTTACAGTTGATTGCTCTTCTTCTTCTTCTTCAGTTTGGAAATAAATTAATCGACTTTTCCAGTTCGTTCCATTTGATATTTTTTTTTTCATCAAATCCTGGAAATTTGGCGGACTTAACAAATCTTAAGTAATCATTATTTACTTATTTATTTTAAAAAGATTTTTGGGGTTTGGTTTTATTCGTATCCAGCAAATTTTCTCAAAAGGAAAAATTTTTTTTATTTTTATTTCCCATGGAAAAGTAATCCATTAGTTGGGGGGTAGGATCGTATTCGTCGAAGGAATTGATTTTTAGAATGATGTTATCCTTCGCTCTAACCTTTCCACTGAGATGGATGTAAGGAAAGTGAATTATATAGTCTCTCGAGTGAGACTAAACTTTTTGTGATTGGAAAGTGGAGAAGTAAGAGAGTGACCGAGACACCGCCACATGCTTCCCATTAAAGTTTATTTTTAAAAAATTTTCCCTTTTAAGAGGACCTGGGATCGGATTCTGTTGTGGGTTCCTTTTTATTGGTTTAAATGCTGTCGTGTTCTTTGTGAGTTCCATTTTCATCAGTCTCACTTGAATAATTTTAGTATGATTAACGTTCTGCAACGAAGTTATTATTATATATGAAGGATTAATTGGGCTTCAGAATTGCGTGTCTATTTTGTTTGTTTACTACTAAACGTTAGTAGATTTCTAATTTGGGCTACTTCGATCTGATTATCTGAAGGTTTTGGTATCAAACTAAATTTTGCGAGTGATTGGAAATGAAAATTTGGAAAGCGGGAACTTTTTCTTCTTCATTTACCTGTCAGTATAAGTGTTGTAGTAGTAGTAGTTTGAGTCTTAATCTCGTTTTGTACCCTTGGGTATGACAGAATACGGGAGGAGGATTCCAACTCACGAACATAACTCCTACAGTCGAACACTTTATTCACTACCCCTGCTGTTAGTATAAGTGTATTAATCAAGAACTCCTCCCAGCTTTACTTCTTAAATATATAGTCTGGAGACTGGAGAGAGTTCCATTTGATGTTAAATGCGATGAATTTTGTTTAGTACGTATCGATTCAGAATTTCTAGTCGAATGTCTGGCTAACAATTGCTTTCTTGTACATAGCTTAAAATCTTCCGTGTATTTGATGAATGGGTCGAATGAAGTGACATTTTTTTTTTATATTTTGTTATTATCTGTATTAATGGTAATAGTTCACCTGGATAAAAATTGTCCAGTCTGTTTTTCTTTTGCGTTTTCTCCGCGTCGAAGGTTGGCAATCAATAGGGCAACCTTGGATGCTGTCGCTCAGGTGGCGGATGTCATGCCAAACCATCCTCTTAGGTTCTTGAGCCATTATAAACCAATACAGTGACCGAAATAATGTAAAATCACCTCAGAAAATATTCAGTTGACGTTGACTTCAACCCTCGGATTCTGGAAAACCTCCATTGACGTGCTCAAAAATGGGCTCATCGTGGTCCAAACATTACCAATAAGAAAAGAAATCGTGCATTATTTATGAAATGGATTATACACAGAATCAAACATTATTTACGAAATAATTAAAAGAGAGAAATGAATCAGAGGTACTGTATATGAGGCTGGAGTAGACCAGAGGCTCGCAAAGCATATGGAGCTCCGAAGCCGCATTTGGCTCTTTAGTACTTGCCTGTGGCTATTCCACAAAATGTGTAGTACGCCCGGCGTAATATTATCTTTATATTGGTGGAACCAGCTTTTATTTAGTTATACTAAGATATACAGTATCTAACAAAAGTAAACTCAAGAGTCTAGTTCTAATTTTAATTATTTCGTTATAAATGTTTCTACTAAAGCAAAGCTTACAAAAATTTTTTTAAAAATAAGTCCTGAAAGTATATATAAGTATAAATGCCTCTTTGAATAAAAGTTTATATATATGGTTTATATTCAGCTCTTTTGGATCACGTGTTTGTCGACCACCGGGTTGGTCTAATAACAACATAATTATTGATGGAAGACGCTTCAGACGTCTGTCTGGATTTGTTTACAATGGAAAGAAACATATCATTAAAGTAAATTAAATAAATTGTATACAACGCCCGGGATGTGTTCTAATTAAATTATAATTACCATTATATTATATATTATGGTTTTAAATAACAATTAATGGTTTTTTTTTGTTACTGTAACAAAGGTCTCGCTTGGACGAAGGATAGAGGAGGAGGAGGAGGAGTGTAAGGACCCAGAATAAAATTTTAAACGCGAATTGGATTTTAGGTAATTAAACAGAGATGTGCCAGGTTGAGAGGAGAGAGAGAGAGATGGTTTGGAATTTTCGAGTTAAAATAAATTTTAATAGTTCAGTCAATTTCCTTTGGGAACCGATTTCCTAATAATTCTCAGCGGCGTGAAATTTAAATTAGTATTTTTTTTATCACTTTTTTACGACTTATTTACTTTAATACTTTTATGCGCGTAATTAAATTTTGGGCTCGTTTCCTTTTACCTCCTCATTCCTTCTCTCTCATCCCTTCCGGTTTTTTTAATTTTCTAAATTTGCAAACTCTGTAACTTTCCCAAGAGTTTGGTATTAAAATTTCTGCACTGTTGTTTTTAGGTAAGTGAGTGCGCTTACTATTAATTTATTCCTTTTTTTTGTTCGTCAGACTGTTAGCCTACGCTCTCTTTTCATTTACCTTTATACAGTTCCATAATATAGAATTTAACTTTGTCTTAGAGGAAATCTTTTAATAAATTTGATTGTAGCTAAATTTTGGGCCTGTGAGCAAAAATGATTGGAAACCCTTTTTTACTATTTATAATATATATAATAACACATTAGAGTTTTGAATATGTAATATATTTCATAAGTAAACAGCTGGAAATGTGAATACACTCTTAACTCTGAAAGCAGCTGTATTATTTATGCAGTACCTCTTAGTACATTTCTTAATAGCAAGGACCAGAGGCTCCCCAATCCCGTGGGATTTTGCTTATTGCTTACACTTGCTAAGTGATGGTTACGGCTCTGTAAGGATCTAGTATTTACATACTTTAAAAAAAAGTCGTGCCACATTTGTACTAGAGAAAGGAAATAATTATACAGATAATAATACTCTAACATACAACAGTAGCAGTATAGTATTTAAGTCATGAATTGAGTTAACTGTTACAACAGGTATACAACAGTCGGTTTATACTCCATACCAATGTCTGTGCTTTAGAGCCATCACACTC
The DNA here is from genome assembly GCA_016920875.1 of Columbicola columbae. NCBI lineage: Eukaryota > Metazoa > Arthropoda > Insecta > Psocodea > Philopteridae > Columbicola > Columbicola columbae. The sequence goes on from JADMLL010000002.1 coordinate 11,474,252, forward strand.
ATGACAAAGGATGAAACACTGTATGAGGAAGAGGTTGCCAAACTTTTTGTGTCCTAGACCCACTGCCATATTTTTCGGTTTGGGTAGACCCCTACTACCTGATATTGATTTTTGTAAATTTTTGTAAATAATATGTATGTCTTTATATTATAAAATAGTATAATATAAGTAAATAGGTACTACCAGTATATGCTGTAATCCACTATCGTGAACCCCCATTTTCATTTCATGGACCTCTGAAATATTTTTCGCTGACGTAGACCTCTTGCAGGTTGTCATAGACCCTGGGGTTGATTTAGACCACTTCAGGAATCTCTGGTTTAAGGTATGCCTACCTGTGCCTAATACTTAGAAAGGTTCTGTCGATTTCATATTGGTGGTGGTTGTTTTAATCCCGTTTTTCACCCTTAAATTTTGGGATGCGGGAGGAGGATTCGAACCCACGACCATTTGCGTCCAAGTCAGGAACTTAACCACTACACTACTCCTCCCTCCTGTCGATTTCAAACTAACTATGTAGACCTTGTCATGCTACGCACTCAAACAACATAACTTCGACATGATCTCTGCTGTTTAGGTTTTCAGTTCGAGAGCTGAGTCTGAGAGAGAGTTTGCTGAGTAGATAGGAAAAAGTTTATTTAAATTTTGAGAATCCGGTAATGGAATTAAGGCGGCATCCTTCAGTGCCATCGGAGAGTTTTAAAAAGTTGTTCTGGAAATGGAAACCCATCAAGTTGCCTTTTTAGTTTTGGGAGGACGGTCTTAAGTGAGGGAAAAGCCTTTTATCTAGAGGAAGTGTAGTTACTAGGGAAAGCGCGTTTTATCGAATGGAAATGAAATTTTCTGTAAAATAACAAACTCATTTGAATGAATGGAGTGATTCGAAAAAATAAAATTCTAATTTTTCTTTTTATGGCGTAATTCAGCGAAAGCTTAACACAATAAAAATGATATCTGGTTAATTTATTAGTTTGGTGAAAGGAATCGTGGTTTCCATAAAACGGATTTAAATATTATTTACCGAAAAATCTAAATTTTTTTGCTGTTTATTGTTTTTCTGCTTCCTTCGCTTTCACACATGTCGTATCAGTGTTTTCATTTTTGGTGTCTCTTCTCCCTTCGGCCTGGTTTTCTGGCTGTGCTTTTTTGTTGTGCATTTTTTAATTTTATTTTTAGTCTCTTAATCGACGTTTGGGAAGAGTGGTTTGACAGTTGGTTTCTGCATTCTTCATTTATTTGAATTTGATTGTGGAGTTTTTCGAAAGGGGCATTGTGTCAAACGTTGGAAAAGGTAAATAAGCGTTAGAATTTGTAAGCAACCTTTGGTTAGATGAGCTTTAAGGTTTTCGTGGATGTTATTGTTGGTAGTATATAAGTTTTGTCTATTATGGCGTGACGAATTCTTGAAAGAATTTTGTCTTGCGTTTCGTCTTCTCTTGCATATAAAAGCATCTTAGAATTGGTTATGACTCCAGTTTTATGCTAACATTAAAAGTTATATACTAACATTAACCTTTGATGAAGTGGTTTTTTAATTCGGGAAACTGGAAGACTTTAAACCATTCTAACCCATTTTCTACTGTAATTAGGTTTAATTCTTTTTGGAGTTGTAGTTTTGTAAGAACCACTGGATTTGACCACTATTGCCCAATTTTTTTCTTTGTTCAATATCTTTCAGTTTTGCCTACATATATCTGTTTAGATTTTTGTTAATAGTCGCTTTTATATTTTCTTTTCGACTGTTTTTGGAGATCCCCTAACCCCATGGTACTCAAGCTTTTTCCTTCCCGGGCCAAATTTCCATCGTAGCCATTGCAACTGGGCCCACGACTCACAAAAAAAGCTTTCAGGGTCCGGGTTTCGACGCGTACTGTCCATCCTCAGGGTATCATCTGTATGTACATCTTTCAGTCTGTTTCTATATTGCCTCATAAAGATATGTTGAGGCTAACAATGTTAGAAGTTTCTGAGCACAGGGCCGAACATTTTCGTACTGGTCAGGTACTATAGTCCAGACTTAACAATGAGCAATCGACCTTTCACAAATTTTCAGTCAATCAGTTTCCACTGTGCCACTAGAGCTTGGTGGGCCGCATGTGGTCCGCGGGCCGCAGTTTGAGTACCAAGGCCCTAACCACTCTTACTCTGTTTTCTTGTTATGGAAGTACTGGGATATTCAGTATCACAGTCTACCTGGATTCGTTTGAGGTGTATTCCCGTAAAAGGCAGATATACTCGTGTAGTTTTTGGTTGTGTCTTGTTCCGTCTTCCTTATCTACTTTAGTTGAACTCGCAATGAAATTTGTGTCCTCCTTTGATTTTAGGTCCTCCTATTGTATATGTGATGACCGTGCTGTAGTTCCTCCATTATTCGTAATCAATGCGATTATAAAATAAATAAAGCGTGTAATGGAGTAATTTAAGTTATTTTTATTTGATATTGTTAATACTAATAAAGTATATTGAGTTTATATAAATTAAAAATCATAAAATCGAGTTTGTGAAAAGGGCGTGAAACGAAGTATCGATTAGGTTGGGTAGCTGAATCTTTTACGACGTCATGACAAATCGCCTTTTTCCCTGCTTTTTTCCTTTTTTTTTAAACTACCAGAAGCGGAAGTTGTGCACGTCGAATGTAGAGAAGGACATTTTTTACCGGATAATTTTGAGCGATAAGTCTTTCTTTCCTTTTTACCTCGGGTTTACCTTATAAACGACACTAATCAAACAAAACAGTGTAAATACTTTGGGTGGCGTGAACGATAAAAGATTTGGGGCGGTTTTGTGACACACAGGGAAATCATAATAATCCCGTTTCATTGAAATTCTTTTAGTTCCCGACCCGGCCTTTTCATTTGTCACGTTTCAAAGTTTTTTCATTGCTTATGGAAGTGAGCAATTTATTTTAGGACGCCATTATTAATTCTCTCTCTCTTTTGTGGTTTTCACAATATATCCGGAATTGTGTTTTAATGTGTTCGACGGATTCACTTGATAAATGAAACTTTTATAATTAAGCACTTCATTGAAGACGGGAATAAATTTTATCGGACGAGGAAAAATTAGAAAGGTTTTCCAAGCTTTTAACAAATGAAAAGCTTAACTTTTTGACTTTTTTTTTGGTAGCGGATTTTGTTGGGTGACCTTTACTTGGTGGGAGTATTGAAAGTAGAGTGGAACCTGTCATAACGTGTTTAATTCGTTCCGGAGTTTTATTCGCAATTCGAAAAACTCGTAAGCGAAACAATTTATCCATATAAATCAATGTACAAGAGAGAAATGCCTTCGAGACCGAAAAAGGCACTAAAAAAAGTTATTTTCAGTATTTAGCAAAAGAAAAGGAGTAGCTAAAAGCTTCTGGAATGTGAAAATGAAAGAATTTTGGGTGGTAGTGAAGAAAATAAGACAGATACAGAAAGATTTAACTTTGAATCTGCCCAGATTCTGAGTTCGGAGTTTTTTTTCTCTACCTATCGGGGGATTCCCATGTATATATCACCAAAAATAGCTCGTTACGCGAAGCATTGCTTCTTATGCAATTTATGTTGTTCGTTATGCGAATTTCTCGCTGTGAGAGGTTCTACTGTATTTCGTTTTGCTAGAATATCGTGTTGAGATGATAATACTGTAATTCGTTTGTGTTTTGTATTTATCGTTGTTCATATATTTTTCAATTAACAGAGCTTAATCAGCAATTGTGTCTAACGTTAAGAGTCTTCTCTTGTTTGGAGCGAAAATGTTACTCTGTTTTACTACCAGAAATGTTTTTCTTTATTTAGTTAAATATGTCGCCTAAAATAGCTCGTTATGCCAAACATTGCTCGTTATGAGAGACATTTTTGCAGGAATTTTATTATGGCTTTATATTTGTCTGTGGTTTTTTTCTTTTACTTTAACCAATTGTCGAGCCGTGACCACTCAACCACAGGCGTTCCATTTCCTATAAAGTGTAAAAGGACATAACGCTTCACTTCAATAACCGTCGGAGCAAATAATTTTTCACGAAACTTTTTAACATTTTCCAAAATTTGTGATGAGCCCCCATTTTCTCCTCTCACCCATAACCCATGAACCCATCACCTTATCTTATCTAAAATAATTTCCCACGAGATTCAGATCATTACAAGCCGGTCAAAACGATTAAAAAGTAATAAAACCATTTACGCTGTATTAATTATTAACCAATAAAATCTTTTAAATAAATGGCTGTTTATAGCTCACACACGCCTACCAACCTAATAAAGTATTTTTACGTTGAATGCGAAACGCTACATCGAGATCTCCGCGATTTTAATGAAATCACACATAATGTATGAACGTTTTTCCGATGAAACATTATTCAACTCCCACAATTCCCTACGTCATCGCACAAAAACGAGATCCGAAATTATTTCGTGAAAAACAAACACGACCTTCCAAATCCCACGAAGAAAAGCTTTATAATCGCACTTCCTTCCTCCTACTCTCTATATAATATGAAACAGAAGAGAAGATTCCATTGTATAAAACAAATAATAAGCATATAAATTAAAAGGATAAAAAATTTCTATTAAGTTCATATTAAGGTAAGTTACGCACAAAAATTTTATATGACAGATATATACTATCCCGAGAGAGAGAGAAAATTAGCTTTTCCCAAAACGCAATATGAGTATAGCAAGCGCTCGAAAGAAATGTGATTAAAATTTTATTGGAAAAGTTTTTTTAAAACCAATTTTTCTCTCTAACTGAAAACAGACGACTGTAAACCTTTGGAAGCAACCGAGAAGAGAGAGATGAAGGAAGAGCAGGATGGGAGTCAGAGGAGAGAATGGGTGGAAGGAAGGAGGGAAGAGAGAGAGCTTAAATTTCTCATTTTTCAAAATCGGATAAATTTAAAGATTGTACGTTTGAATGCTGCATGTAATCATTTCGACGATTCATCAAAATGACACCCACTCCGGTTTTTCCGGCTCTTTTTTCGACGAGTTTAAATTTAAATAAATAAATAAATGAATTACTAAAAGCCACAGGAATAGGATTTACCTCAGGCGTCGTCAACCTTTGGGTCACTCGGTGACCCATTTAACAGTTTTTTATGTAACCCAATTGAGCTCACAAACTCGTTAGCGATTTTAAAGCTCATTTCATAAATAATGCACGCTTCTATGTGAAAGCCATTACGATTCAAATAGATTGACAACCCAACAGCTTTTAAAAGCCCATTTTAACACTAAGACGTCCGGAGGTCTAATGTAAATTTTTCGTGGTGCCGGTGGAACTGACCTCATGCTGCCTGAACACCAATGTTTTAAATTCACAATATATGAACTTTAGTGGTAATCGTACACATGTAAATTAGTATAAGACCGCCAGCGACGTATGTGCAATGATTTCCGAATGTGACGTCACCGGCACTCAGCCAATTGTGTTTGTGAAATATTGCATGGCACCACAGTGGGGGCTGCGGACGTTATATACACAGGAAGGGATTCGAACTCACGACCATAACTTCCATAGTCAGACGATTTGACCATCACACCACAAGGCCCCCGCTGATATTTTTAATATAAACAATATTTTGGTTAATACTGGACACACTGTCCCCTCCAAAATTATAAAATTATCGAAATTTGAATTATTCAAATGCTAATTTCAGGCCCACTTACAAAAACTGCTTACACCCACTTCTACCAACCTATCATCTAAAATTGAAATCGAATCGACAACACATTAATCTGTATAAAAGAAAAATAGTCAAAAATTCCATTCAAAGGCTCTATCCTCGAGCACACACACACAAAAATTTCACCGAGCTTTCTAGATCATCGGTCAGCTTTGACTGACACTAATGTAATTTTATCCCTTCCAATTGAATTTTCTTTTTGTCGAGGAAAATAATATATTGTAACACGTTTGAAATAAGTTTTCCTCACAACTTGTGTGCGATGACAGGCAAACATTTGAAATAAAGTGAGAACGTGAGAGATATTGAAAAGAGACTCCACATCACCTTCCTTCCTTCTCATCTCATCTCTCTTTCTCTCTCTCTCCCATTTCTCCCCCCACCCACCCTCCACAAACTTTCGGGAGTTTATATGTCGAAAGATGAAATTTACTACACGGATTATTGCTAAGAACTTGATTGAAGTCTAATTTAAGAGGTTTAATTATCCTCACTTCAGTTCACCATCTACTGTATATAAATATCTATTACTTCAAAAATTTATATAATATTTCCCTTCAAGCATCTTCTCTTTGTCACCGCTTACAGGATTAGCTGAGTAAACAAGGTGAACTTTTATCTCTCTCAAAAGAAATATGAAAAATTCATCTCGTTAACTTTGGAGTCAAATCCGCGTGCACAGGTTAAAAAGAGAACAAAATGGACGTTTCACTCACATAAATTTGGGAAACACAGCAAAATATGCCGGAACCTTTATCCCGTGTGGAAACATAGGTTGGCAGTAGTTTCAACCAAAATAGACTTGCATGTCGAACGTATGTTACAAAAGCAGATACGGTGATGATCGTTACAACAGGACGAGTTGTCAACTTCCGGTTAAAGTCCGTTATGCGTTGAGCAAAGAAGAGAAATGCATGGAAGGAAGGAAGATCAGAATAAAGGAAGAGTTATCTCGGAAGGAATTGGAAACTGTCAAAGATGCTGCAGTCAAATGGCAGTCTTCCGTCACGGAGAAAAACACGAGGGAATATGGCCCCGTTTGCGATACCATCGAGAAAGAAGTCAAAGTGGACTACCCGAAGTTTCAACCAAAATAACGATGGCATCTCCCCAACAACCAATGGGTACATTCATACCATTTCTAGCCACAAGAACGACTATGGCTCCATCTGTATTCCCTCACCAGGTATAAAAGCCAGGTTACGATTCAGGAGTAATCAGTTTGTCCAAGGACGTCCACAGTGGCTAAGTTTGTCTTTAACACCAACAGTGTTTTTGAACTTGGTACGCCCAAAGTATCTTTTTATAAAAATGACATTTAACCACAAAAACTGAAAACAAAAATAAAAATCAGCGGTGATATTATTAATTCCTAACCATTTATCTACCTGGATAAGATTTATTATATTCAAAAACCTTCCGAATGTTAACAAAGACAATTGAGCCGAAAAAAATTTTTACTTTTGTTGTCTGAGAACAATGGCAGTGACACCTTCAGCTCTGGCTCTGCTTGTAAATAAGCCTCTTTGGATTAGAAGTGGAGCTAAACTCATCCAAACACCGTTTTTCCTTCCTAACCTTTATATTTTCGTCAACATTAAAGGGTTACACAATAAATTTTATAGTAATGCTTGAATCCATTATCTTTATCTATTGTACATTCAGCTGCGCCAAGACTTTTCCTCTTTTTTTGGTCTTTTCCTTTTTAAGATTTTAAAAGCTATGTCTTGTCCTTTCTGAAAGTAATCTTTTATGGGAAGGTGTATTTCTTGAGCAACCGGCCGAAGGAACATTTCACCATACTTTTCCTCTTCTTTTTCCACCCCCGACGTTTTCTCTTATCGTTTTCTTACTTTATGTGTCCTATATTTTAAATAAGATTTATTTTATCACCCTTCACCTTTTCTCTATGTTTTGTAATTCCGTCTTTTTTATTCTCATTATTTGTTCTCCAAAGAACGCCATTTTTCATTCCTCTTCATACAAAAAATTTTTCCTCACACTTCCTTGGATAACAACATTAATGAGATTAAACATTAACGAAGAAGTTCTTTCACCAAGCCGAGGTTTTTGTTGAAAAAAAACACACACAACCAAATTTAAATCGCTGACTCAGTATTCCTGAATCACAATTTCAAATCAAAGTCTCATCTGTCGCCGTTAAAAAGACCTAACCACTCACACCAAAAATATGAATTTTGTTACAATCGTATATATCAAACTACAACCCGAATTGTAAATTAAGCTGTGATGACCTGTATTGGTGGTAGAAATACACTACAAATCAACTTTTTTTTTTACCCAAAGGAAACTTATTCGAGTAGAACAAATGAATCATTCTCATCAATCACCAATTTTAAGAGCTTTTAAAAGCTTCCTAAACAACCTTTATTGTTTGCTTTTAATGTGATTGTAACAGAGTGACGCATTTAGTTACATGACTTGAAAATGCTTATTCCAGTCGTGTTGGTTTTTGGGGTACAAAAAATTCTGAACATCTTCCTGCAAATGTCATAACTACCGCGAACTTTGTAGCACAAGACTCAACAATTTTTAGTAAATCAAATGAGACAGGAAACAAAACCAATAAAGACGATGTATATACTCATACAAAACAATATGACATCAAGTCACAGCTATAAAATTACTTGTCTTCACAGATTAATACTATAAAAGGAAAACATTTTTGGTAGTAAAACAGAGTAACATTTTCGCGCCTAACAAGTCCTCGACTCTTAACGTTAGACACAACTGCTGATTAAGCTCTGTTAATTGAAAAATATATGAACAACGATAAATACAAAACACACAAACGAATTACAGTATTATCATCTCAACACGATATTCTAGCTAAACGAAATACAGTGGAACCTCTCACAGCGAGAAATTCGCATAACGAACAACATAAATTGTATAAGAAGCAATGCTTCGCGTAACGAGCTATTTTTGGCGATATATACATGGGAATCCCCGATAGGTAGAGAAAAACTCCGAACTCAGAATCGGGGCAGATTCGAAGTTAAATCTTTCTGTATCTGTCTTATTTACTTCACTACCACCCAAAATTCTTTCAATTCCACATTCATAGGCTTCTTAGCTACTCCTCTTCTTTTGCTAAGTACTAAAACTAACTTTTTTAGTGCCTTTTTCGGCCTGAAACGCATTGCTCTGTTTTTGTTTGATTTCTATGAAAAACTGTTTCGCTTAACGAGTTTTTCGAATTGCGAATAAAACTCCGGAACGAATTAAACTCGTTATGAGAGGTTACACTGTATACTTAAAAATTCGTAAAAAGATTTTGCCAGTATCTGAAGATGGGACAAAAGGAGAAAGATGAACTCGTCAGTGGTTTTAACTTTAAGGTTTGACAAAAGGGTTGAACTCTGAGTTTTTTTTTTGTTTTTAACTTTTCGTGAAATTAATGTTTGCCTTTGACTGAATTGTGGTAATTGCTCTTTTTTTTCCTAACTTTAAAAAAAAAGTTGGAAAGTTTACGACTTTTAAGTTAACACATTCCGATAAATTGATTACCGGAAAGCTTTTTCCTCTTCTTTAGGGAGTGGGAGTCATGTGTTCTGTTAGCGGAACCTCGAAATTACCAGAGTCTGGGAGAAAGGATGAAGAAGAAAAGTCATCAAAAGATTAAAAGAAAAGTCTGTGGTCGTGTGTTTCTTGTAAAATGTTACTAAGTGTTTGTACGACATCGGGTAAAGAGGAAATTCAAACAATTTCCACAGCGGACTCAAAATATTATGCTGAAGGGTGTTGTAAAGCGAAAGGGGTCGGGAACTTATTTGAGTGAAATTTGCAAACCGGACAAAGCTGTAAACAGAAGGTATAAAAAAAAGGCCTTGATTGTTTTCTTTTTAATTGTTCTCTTTAGATTATGGAGGTCGTAACCCGTTTTTATGTAGGAGAGCTTATCAGTGTTACCTGTTTTAGTGACCGCATTTTTATTCTCGACAGAATTTAAAATGGTCGAAACAAACGAATAACCGCGTTGACAAATCAAATTTTGATTTCATTTTGAAGGAAATTGTTATCTGTAACACACATTTAAATATCGGTTGTGATAATTCTCACTTACAGTAATTTTTTGTGCGATGATTTCCACTCACTTTCCTTTTAACTGTTTTGCTGAAGGCACTCACTATGACAAAGAATTTTTAAAATTTATTTCATTATTTTGTCAAGTTTTACTACAGAGTCAAAAATAACACGTACCCACTTTAATAATAATAATATTCGTCGATTTATTAATTAGTATGACAGCACAATTGTAGTACTTAATAATTAAATAATTTTTACAGAGAAAGAGAGGTTTATGAATTACAGTGATAATATATATATATATATAATATAATTCATAAACCTCTCTCTTTCTCTCTCTCTCTCTCTCTAAGAGGCACATAGGGCCGCAACAAATGTCTTCCACTTGTCTCTGTTGTGCGCCAAGCACTTGACATGGACCTGGGTCCATGTCAATGGTGGATTTAGCCCAAGTTCGGCCGCTATCGTCGTCCTTTACGGTGATAATAATGATAATAATTTTTGTTAAGCACAGATCAGAATTTATTTATCGGTGCACCTAATATCTGTCAAAAAGTTTGTGTATTTGTCCATCTCATATGTCACTTATTTGCAGATTATTTGCCGATTCGCTAATTCAACCAATCACAAGGCTCAAAAACTTGCGACCGACCTTGGTATTGGGGATATTTCTCACAGACATGATACTTTTCAAGATGTTTAGCTTCTGAATCGTTATTTTTGGGTTTCCTTATGTATTCACATACAGTGGTACCTTGAGATACTAATTTAATTCGTTTTGTGATCATCTTCGTATGTCAAAAAAATTTTATCTCAAAGCTTTTGCCATTTAGGGATCACCTATGCAATTATCGCACATCCCAAATTCGTATCTCAAATTTTTCGAGGTGTAAATTTTAGAATATTTCATGTCGTATCTCAAGGTACCACTGTATAGTCTTTGTCGTGTTGATGTCTAAGAAACTCGCGTAGACTTGTAACAAAGGTTCATCCGCGTTGGTGAATGGACGAACCTAAATCCGTTTATTTATTCTTTTAATCCGCCTCGTTTCGACTCTTTTTTTTATTGTCGTTATGTTTTACTTTTTATGTAATTAAATAATAATTATCTTTTTATTTAAAGACCTTATGTATAATGAATTTGTTTAGAATGTGGGTTGTGCTATACAGAGCTTCAAGTCGGGGATGGAAGGCTGTAGAGCCGACACTTGGCGTCGTGTATTATGATTTCATCGAGGACTTTCTCTTTAGTAGTTAGTTGAAAAGCTTTTCCGTTGTCGCATTAAAATCACATTGATTTAATGACTTAGTAAATGAGTCGCATAATTTTTCCTCGCTCTCAGTTTGAATTCAGCATTTGCGTTAAGGATTTTCGCTGAATGGGGGATGCTGGGCTCCTTGAAAAGTGAATTGATTTGCTGTGTTTTCGGTTTTCTTTGGCTTTTGTGTTTTCTCCCGATATTCCCTGAACTATTTACTTTATATTAATAGTTCATAAGTTTGGATTATTAATTTTTGGGTTGTGTTCTTCTGGTATTTGTTAGAATATTCTGATTTGGGTAGTTTGGATTAAGTTTGGTTTTGTAGGCTGTTGTAAAACGGTGGTTGGCCGGCCTTGAATCTTTCCTCCCTTGAGTGCTGCTTTACCGCGAATAGCCCTGATTTCAAACAAACTTCTAACTAAATTTGAGTTGGAAGTGTTGTTTGACAGTGTTCATCGGTATCTGAAGTGTGTTTCATTGGTTAGAGTGGTATTATTAACCCAACGTGGGTTCTTTTTTTAAACCATAAATAATGCACACTCAGAATGATTTATTTTCATAAATAATGCCCAATTTAGCTCTGTTGACTAATGAACACGTCAAGGAATTATTATCACGAGTAATTTAATCATCCTAAAAGGCGTTACGGTTTTGTTTATAATATATTCATTCATCTTCCATAATGAATGAACGTTGAAACAGCAGCAGACCGGAATGTCTGTTGTATTGGTTATAATAGATGGAACGCGTAGGAGGTTGTGGAGGCGTTGGTCATCGTCAGAGTGGTATACATAGCTTGCGAACTTCGATAGAATGCTACGGATAAGAGCTTCATCCTTCACTTTTTGATCGGTTTTTTGAAATCCATTGATTAGTCAGGAGTTTTTTGTGTTCGAACCGATCCTTTTCAATTTTAATTGTTTTGAAATACGTCCAAGTATCGATTCAGGTAACCGACGTGTTCGCCTCGTTTTTTGTGAAACCAGAACGAGTATCCTGTGATGCGTGTTGGTTATTATTTTATTGTGTTTTACCGAGATGAGGGCTTTGTGTGATCGGTGTTTGCTAAGACGATTGCTTACTGAATTGATTTTTGGCCACGGGTGGTGTTTATATGGAGTTTAGGAGAGATTCTGACCTGAAATTATTCATAAATACAGTGGAAACTCGCTTAACGAGCAGTAGATATAGTGACGTTATTCACAGTTTGTTGTTTAGAATAGTGAGTGTTCGTTGTTGTAGTGAGGACAGTTCCCGAATTGTGCGATGAAACTTCCGTACCCTTGCTACATCAGTATGCTTAGAACCTCCTCCACTAACATTTTGGTGTTTATTATAACTTACTAACAATTTTTATGGGTTTGTAGTTGAAGTGTTACATAACATTTTTGTTTGAGAATTTTTTTTCGCCTAAACCGCACTTTACATCAATTTATACGATCAAAAATTGTTTCGATTAACAAGTGTTTCACATTGCAATTATGTTCTATATGTGAGGTTCCACTGTACTTGTGTTTCGGTCTGTTATTAATCGCCTTCCATGTATCCAGTCAAAAAATAGTTTGCAGACGCCTACAACAAAAGCTTTTGAGCTTTAATTGACGTACGTAGAATTTATCGATTTGGATTTTGTAAAGAGTTTCGGGTGAGGATCATTAGAAGTTTCCTAGAATGGGCGATATTTTCGCTGTCGGCCCGCACGCTCTCCACCAAATCCTCCCAGATCGTAGTCGCCTTTTCCCTCTCGAAATTCACGTTGTTAATGGAAATAGCCGGGTTTATTAAAGACAACAAAGAACAACGTATTAACAACAACAAAGAGTGGATTGGTGGATTATAATAAGCTAGAAAAGTAAAACTAAGCTCATTAGAGTCAATGACGAGAGGAACCGCGAGCGTAATAACCGAAACTGGGCAGACTCCTTTTTGGACTAACGTCTTTTCAATATTTTCCCTCGTAGCATTGTTATCCATAGGTAAACCGCAAAAAACGGGAGAAAGGTTGTTTAAGGTGAAAGGGTGAAAACAGAATGAGGGTTTAATGTTGAATTTTTCAAAATGAAATCAAAAGCCTTTTCCTCAAATGCTAATGGTTACTTTGGAGAAAGGTTTTGTAACGTGAACTCGAAGGTTTTTGGAGGTGAAGTTTTCCATTCCTTCAAAATTACACAGTTGAGGGGAAAAATAATCCAAGCAATTTTAGCCCTTTGCCGGGAAGAAAAAATTTATTTTTAGGAAAACAAGAATGTTCGTATTGTTATTATTTCAAGGTAGGTAGTTTGCCTTGAGGTTTTGAATGTGCCAGGAGTTGAATATTTAAGTAAACGCGGGTTTCTTACTTCGTACCAAATGAAAACACTCGAAAAAGAAAGCTGTTTTCTTTTGAATTATGCTTTAAAGATGGAATATTAGTTTTGTTTACGTTGAGAATGTTTGTGTGTTTCTCAAAGGAAACCTTTTGAAAATAATAAAAATGCAATGCCATAACCACGGGACGTTTTTGAGTGATGCGTATTGTTTGCTGGGAGAAAGTTATTCGTGATGGTGGTAAAAGAAAAAGGAGAACCGTTTTCGGGGTTTTCTAAATGCGTTTTAGAAAATCGGGAGGGTTTTCTCTCGAATATTTCACGAAGCTAGCGGTTGGATCCATTCGCAGCATCTCTCCTGGACGAATGTGATCACTAACGACGTCGAAACGACATAAATCTTATAACTCAATAACACGCTACCCTCAGTCACATCTCAATCACTCTGTTTTCTCCAACTCTGTACTGTTATTATCGTCTCTTATGCCCTTATTTTTAATTTTCTCTTCCCTGGCTAGTTGTTTTTTGTATCTTCGTAGTGATCTAAACTAATTTCGGGGTTTTAGTCGGTTATTCAACTGCTCTGTAAATTTTTTGACATAAAAAAAGACTTATTGTCTCGTTTTTGGGGACAGGTGGCAGTTATGTTGGTGAAAAATGGCGAAATTGTAATACACAGAGGATTTTCTCCCCAACAGATTTTCCTTTCTTCTTGAAACTGCTTCCTTATTCAAAAGTGTCAAAAGCTTATTGATAGTCCTCTCCCCCGAGATGAAATAACATTTTGTATTAAGATGAAATATGTTGATGATATAGAAACATTTCCATTATTAATCTTAATAATTAGTGAAATCTGTCACTCCTTGAATTCTGTCTGTTGACAACAAGCTTTGATTCTCGCCTTTAGAAATATCACTTGTGCGTGGTGATTGATTGATTGATTGATTTCCTTTTTGTTGTAAAGTGTTGATCAAATCATAGATGCCGGTCTTAGATTATAGTCGTGGGGGCGATTGTGGTTGACAAAAGAAATTCATCTTCTGCGACAGTATCTTTTAACCGAATCACAAGGGTTAGATGTAATTAGTAACGCCTGTACGAAAATTGTTATACAGTAACAAGGGGAAAAAAACAGTTCTTTTGTGACGTCAACTACCTGGAAACATTTTAGTCAACAAGTTAGTTGAAGCATGCATTTCCGCGAGGAAAACGAAGTGATTTTCGGATTTTATGTCTCTTGCCAAAACATTTCATTTGCTTTTCCCGGGGAAAATCTGCGGGGAACTTCCTTTCCCCTCCCCGTCTCCTTCTCTTCCGCCTCGGGAACAAACAAAAAGTGAGAATTTTGACTCGAATTTTATGTAAATGTTACGGGTTCTTACGGTATAATTTTGTGAGATTTTCAATTATGAAATTTTAACGGTTAAACAGGGAAATTAATTTTTCCTATTTTCCCGGAGAAGAAAATTCGTCGCGTGATTTAGGTTGACGTGAATTTATTGGGATTTAAATGAGAAGTCGAGGACGTGGTCGTTTGTTGTAAGGTTTCCTCGCATGAGGCACAACGGAGTAAACGGAGCTCCGGGTGAAATGCTCACAAAACAAAATCGCCCGGGTTCGCCCGAAAAAGGCGCGGGGGTTTGAGGAGATGAGGGCGAAGGAGATGTTTCACCGAGAAACTTATTATACATGACGTGTGTAAAATAAACTAAAATTTTCCAACGTTAATTGCCTCCAGTTTAAAGCTTTTTACATTTTAATTTCCTTTGTGCTTTTTGAAGGTAGAGAAATCCGTCAGAAACATGTATTCATCTTTAATTAAATATGTCTTCCGAGTGCATTTCTCTGAATTTTTCCAAGGGTAACAAACAACATTTTGTTTTTCGGGGAGATCTGCCCTTGAAAGAGAATCATCCCTCTCTCATACCCAAAATGCCTTTTTCCTACACTAAATCCACCAATATTTCACTGTACCGAACTCGGTCGTGTGATCAGTGTGCTAGGTTTAGCTTTAAAAATGGCGAGAAATTTTTATTAAATAGTTGCGAGGATTTATATAATGATTTCATTCAACTCGACAATATTATT
>JADMLL010000002.1:11489722-11528066 GCA_016920875.1 Columbicola columbae
ACGTCATGTATAATAAGTTTCTCTCGGTGAAACATCTCCTTCGCCCTCATCTCCTCAAACCCCCAGCCCCCCCGCGCCTTTTCGGGCGAACCCGGGCGATTTTGTTTTGTGAGCATTTCACCCGGAGCTCCGTTTACAGCCTCCGTTGTGCCTCATGCGAGGAAACCTTACAACAAACGACCACGTCCTCGACTTCTCATTTAAATCCCAATAAATTCACGTCAACCTAAATCACGCGACGAATTTTCTTCTCCGGGAAAATAGGAAAAATTAATTTCCCTGTTTAACCGTTAAAATTTCATAATTGAAAATCTCACAAAATTATACCGTAAGAACCCGTAACATTTACATAAAATTCGAGTCAAAATTCTCACTTTTTGTTTGTTCCCGAGGCGGAAGAGAAGGAGACGGGGAGGGAAGGGAAGTTCCCCGCAGATTTTCCCCGGGAAAAGCAAATGAAATGTTTTGGCAAGAGACATAAAATCCGAAAATCACTTCGTTTTCCTCGCGGAAATGCATGCTTCAACTAACTTGTTGACTAAAATGTTTCCAGGTAGTTGACGTCACAAAAGAACTGTTTTTTTCCCCTTGTTACTGTATAACAATTTTCGTACAGGCGTTACCAATTACATCTAACCCTTGTGATTCGGTTAAAAGATACTGTCGCAGAAGATGAATTTCCTTTGTCAACCACAATCGCCCCCATGACAAAATTCTAAGACCGGCATCTATGATTTGATCAACACTTTACAACAAAAAGGAAATCAATCAATCAATCAATCAAAGACCACGCACAAGTGATATTTCTAAAGGCGAGAATCAAAGCTTGTTGTCAACAGACAGAATTCAAGGAGTGACAGATTTCACTAATTATTAAGATTAATAATGGAAATGTTTCTATATCATCAACATATTTCATCTTAATACAAAATGTTATTTCATCTCGGGGGAGAGGACCATCAATAAGCTTTTGACACTTTTGAATAAGGAAGCAGTTTCAAGAAGAAAGGAAAATCTGTTGGGGGAGAAAATCCTCTGGCGTATTACAATTTCGCCATTTTTTCACCAACATAACTGCCACCTGTCCCCAAAAACGAGACAATAAGTCTTTTTTTATGTCAAAAAATTTACAGAGCAGTTGAATAACCGACTAAAACCCCGAAATTAGTTTAGATCACTACGAAGATACAAAAAACAACTAGCCAGGGAAGAGAAAATTAAAAATAAGGGCATAAGAGACGATAATAACAGTACAGAGTTGGAGAAAACAGAGTGATTGAGATGTGACTGAGGGTAGCGTGTTATTGAGTTATAAGATTTATGTCGTTTTGACGTCGTTAGTGATCACATTCGTCCAGGAGAGATGCTGCGAATGGATCCAACCGCTAGCTTCGTGAAATATTCGAGAGAAAACCCTCCCGATTTTCTAAAACGCATTTAGAAAACCCCGAAAACGGTTCTCCCTTTTTCTTTTACCACCATCACGAATAACTTTCTCCCAGCAAACAATACGCATCACTCAAAAACGTCCCGTGGTTATGGCATTGCATTTTTTTATTATTTTCACTTAAAAGGTTTCCTTCGAAAACACACATTCTCAAGGTAAACAAAACTAATATTCCATCTTTAAAGCATAATTCAAAAGAAAACAGCTTTCTTTTTCGAGTGTTTTCATTTGGTACGAAGTAAGAAACCCGCGTTTACTTAAATATTCAACTCCTGGCACATTCAAAACCTCAAGGCAAACTACCTACCTTGAAATAATAACAATACGAACATTCTTGTTTTCCTAAAAATAAATTTTTTCTTCCCGGCAAAAGGCTAAAATTGCTTGGATTATTTTTCCCCTCAACTTCAACTGTAATTTTGAAGGAATGGAAAACTTCACCTCCAAAAACCTTCGAGTTCACGTTACAAAACCTTTCTCCAAAGTAACCATTAGCATTTGAGGAAAAGGCTTTTGATTTCATTTTGAAAAATTCAACATTAAACCCTCATTCTGTTTTCACCCTTTCACCTTAAACAACCTTTCTCCCGTTTTTTGCGGTTTACCTATGGATAACAATGCTACGAGGGAAAATATTGAAAAGACGTTAGTCCAAAAAGGAGTCTGCCCAGTTTCGGTTATTACGCTCGCGGTTCCTCTCGTCATTGACTCTAATGAGCTTAGTTTTACTTTTCTAGCTTATTATAATCCACCAATCCACTCTTTGTTGTTGTTAATACGTTGTTCTTTGTTGTCTTTAATAAACCCGGCTATTTCCATTAACAACGTGAATTTCGAGAGGGAAAAGGCGACTACGATCTGGGAGGATTTGGTGGAGAGCGTGCGGGCCGACAGCGAAAATATCGCCCATTCTAGGAAACTTCTAATGATCCTCACCCGAAACTCTTTACAAAATCCAAATCGATAAATTCTACGTACGTCAATTAAAGCTCAAAAGCTTTTGTTGTAGGCGTCTGCAAACTATTTTTTGACTGGATACATGGAAGGCGATTAATAACAGACCGAAACACAAGTACAGTGGAACCTCACATATAGAACATAATTGCAATGTGAAACACTTGTTAATCGAAACAATTTTTGATCGTATAAATTGATGTAAAGTGCGGTTTAGGCGAAAAAAAATTCTCAAACAAAAATGTTATGTATAACACTTCAACTACAAATCCATAAAAATTGTTAGTAAGTTATAATAAACACCAAAATGTTAGTGGAGGAGGTTCTAAGCAGACTGATGTAGCAACGGTACGGAAGTTTCATCGCACAATTCGGGAACTGCCCTCACTACAACAACGAACACTCACTATTCTAAACAACAAACTGTGAATAACGTCACTATATCTACTGCTCGTTAAGCGAGTTTCCACTGTATTTATGAATAATTTCAGGTCAGAATCTCTCCTAAACTCCATATAAACACCACCCGTGGCCAAAAATCAATTCAGTAAGCAATCGTCTTAGCAAACACCGATCACACAAAGCCCTCATCTCGGTAAAACACAATAAAATAATAACCAACACGCATCACAGGATACTCGTTCTGGTTTCACAAAAAACGAGGCGAACACGTCGGTTACCTGAATCGATACTTGGACGTATTTCAAAACGTCAATTAAAATTGAAAAGGATCGGTTCGAACACAAAAAACTCCTGACTAATCAATGGATTTCAAAAAACCGATCAAAAAGTGAAGGATGAAGCTCTTATCCGTAGCATTCTATCGAAGTTCGCAAGCTATGTATACCACTCTGACGATGACCAACGCCTCCACAACCTCCTACACGTTCCATTTATTATAACCAATACAACAGACATTCCGGTCTGCTGCTGTTTCAACGTTCATTCATTATGGAAGATGAATGAATATATTATAAACAAAACCGTAACGCCTTTTAGGATGATTAAATTACTCGTGATAATAATTCCTTGACGTGTTCATTAGTCAACAGAGCTAAATTGGGCATTATTTATGAAAATAAATCATTCTGAGTGTGCATTATTTATGGTTTAAAAAAAGAACCCACGTTGGGTTAATAATACCACTCTAACCAATGAAACACACTTCAGATACCGATGAACACTGTCAAACAACACTTCCAACTCAAATTTAGTTAGAAGTTTGTTTGAAATCAGGGCTATTCGCGGTGAAGCAGCACTCAAGGGAGGAAAGATTCAAGGCCGGCCAACCACCGCTTTACAACAGCCTACAAAACCAAACTTAATCCAAACTACCCAAATCAGAATATTCTAACAAATACCAGAAGAACACAACCCAAAAATTAATAATCCAAACTTATGAACTATTAATATAAAGTAAATAGTTCAGGGAATATCGGGAGAAAACACAAAAGCCAAAGAAAACCGAAAACACAGCAAATCAATTCACTTTTCAAGGAGCCCAGCATCCCCCATTCAGCGAAAATCCTTAACGCAAATGCTGAATTCAAACTGAGAGGCGAGGAAAAAAAAAATTATGCGACTCATTTACTAAGTCATTAAATCAATGTGATTTTAATGCGACAACGGAAAAGCTTTTCAACTAACTACTAAAGAGAAAAGTCCTCGATGAAATCCCATAATACACGACGCCAGAAGTGTCGGCTCTACAGCCCTTCCCATCCCCGACTTGGATGTAAGCTCTGTATAGCACAACCCACATTCTAAACAAATTCATTATACATAAGGTCTTTAAATAAAAAGATAATTATTATTTAATTACATAAAAAGTAAAACATAACGACAATAAAAAAAAGAGTCGAAACGAGGCGGATTAAAAGAATAAATAAACGGATTTAGGTTCGTCCATTCACCAACGCGGATGAACCTTTGTTACAAGTCTACGCGAGTTGTTCTTAGACACCAACACGACAAAGACTATACAGTGGTACCTTGAGATACGACATGAAATATTCTAAAATTTACACCTCGAAAAATTTGAGATACGAATTTGGGATGTGCGATAATTGCATAGGTGATCCCTAAATGGCCAAACGTTCGCTCAGCTTTGAGATAAAATTTTTTTTGACATACGAAGATGATCACAAAACGAATTAAATTAGTATCTCAAGGTACCACTGTGAATACATAAGGAAACCCAAAAATAACGATTCAGAAGCTAAACATCTTGAAAAGTATCATGTCTGTGAGAAATATCCCCAATACCAAGGTCGGTCGCAAGTTTTTGAGCCTTGTGATTGGTTGAATGAGCGAATCGGCAAATAAACTGCAAATAAGTGACATATGAGATGGACAAATACACAAACTTTTTGACAGATGCACCGATAAATAAATTCTGATCTGTGCTTAACAAAAATTATTATCATTATTATCACCGTAAAGGACGACGATAGCGGCCGAACTTACTGGGCTAAATCCACCATTGACATGGACCCAGGTGAAGTGCTTGGCGCACAACAGAGACAAGTGGAAGACATTTGTTGCGGCCCTATGTGCCTCTTAGGCACGGGAAATATATATATATATATATATATATATAGAGAGAGAGAGAGAGAGAAAGAGAGAGGTTATATAATTAGATATTATCACCGTAATTCATAAACCTCTCTCTTTCTCTGTAAAGAAATTATTTAATAAATTATTAAGTACTACAATTGTGCTGTCATACTAATTAATAAATCGACGATTATTATTATTATCAAAGAGGGTACACGTGTTATTTTTGACTCTGTAGTAAAACTTGACAAAATAATGGAAATAAATTTTTTAAAAATTCTTTGTCATAGTGAGTGCCTTCAGCAAAACAGTTAAAAGGAAAGTGAGTGGAAATCATCGCACAAAAAATTACTGTAAGTGAGAATTATCACAACCGATATTTAAATGTGTGTTACAGATAACAATTTCACTTCAAAATGAAATCAAAATTTGATTTGTCAACGCGGTTATTCGTTTGTTTCGACCATTTAAAATTCTGTCGAGAATAAAAAATGCGGTCACTAAAAACAGGTAACACTGATAAGCTCTCCTACATAAAAACGGGTTACGACCTCCATAATCTAAAGAGAACAATTAAAAAGAAAACAATCAAGGCCTTTTTTTTATACCTTCTGTTTACAGCTTTTGTCCGGTTTGCAAATTTCACTCGAAATAAGTTCCCCGACCCCCTTTCGCTTTACACAACACCCTTCAGCATAATATTTTGAGTCCGCTGTGGAAATTGTTTGAATTTCCTCTTTACCCGATGTCGTACAAACACTTAGTAACATTTTACAAGAAACACACGACCACAGACTTTTTCTTTTAATCTTTTGATGACTTTTCTTCTTCATCCTTTCTCCCAGACTCTGGTAATTTCGAGGTTCCGCTAACAGAACACATGACTCCCACCCCCTAGAGAAGAGGAAAAAGCTTTCCGGTAATCAATTTATCGGAATGTGTTAACTTAAAAGTCGTAAACTTTCCAACTTTTTTTTTTAAAGTTAGGAAAAAAAAGAGCAATTACCACAATTCAGTCAAAGGCAAACATTAATTTCACGAAAAGTTAAAAACAAAAAAAAAACTCAGAGTTCAACCCTTTTGTCAAACCTTAAAGTTAAAACCACTGACGAGTTCATCTTTCTCCTTTTGTCCCATCTTCAGATACTGGCAAAATCTTTTTACGAATTTTTAAGTATACAGTGTAACCTCTCATAACGAGTTTAATTCGTTCCGGAGTTTTATTCGCAATTCGAAAAACTCGTTAAGCGAAACAGTTTTTCATAGAAATCAAACAAAAACAGAGCAATGCGTTTCAGGCCGAAAAGGCACTAAAAAGTTATTTTAGTATTTAAAAGAAAGGAGTAGCTAAGAAGCTCGTAAATCAGATACAGAAAGATTTAACTTTGAAAAGAGTGAATATAAGGCAAAATACGAAGAGAAAAGCCGAATACTGCCCAAAGAATTCTGAGTTCGGAGACTCGTTAAGCGAAACCTCAATGTGAATTCCCACTAAAAAGTTATATAGTAGCGCCAAAAATAAGACAGATACAGAAAGATTTAACTTTGAATCTGCCCCGATTCTGTTCGGAGTTTTTACCTATCGGGGATTCCCATGTATATATCGCCAAAAATAGCTCGTTACGCGAAGCATTGCTTCTTATACAATTTATGTTGTTCGTTATGCGAATTTCTCTGTGAGAGGTTCCACTGTATTTCGTTTAGCTAGAATATCGTGTTGAGATGATAATACTGTAATTCGTTTTGTGTTTTGTATTTATCGTTGTTCATATATTTTTCAATTAACAGAGCTTAATCAGCAGTTGTGTCTAAAGTTAAGAGTCGAGGACTTGTTAGGCGCGAAAATGTTACTTTGTTTTACTACCAGAAATGTTTTCCTTTTTATAGTATTAATCTGTGAAGACAAGTAATTTTATAGCTGTGACTTGATGTCATATTGTTTTGTATGAGTATATACATCGTCTTCATTGGTTTTGTTTCCTGTCTCATTTGATTTACTAAAAATTGTTGAGTCTTGTTTACATGGGTTACAATGTTTCAGATATAAGTTCGCGTTACTCTGTTTTACTAACATAAATGTTTTTTCTTTATTTAGTTAAATATGTCGCCTAAAATAGCTCGTTATGCCAAACATTGCTCGTTATGAGAGACATTTTTTGCAGGAATTTTGTTATGGCTTTATATTTGTCTGTGGTTTTAATAATTTCTTTTACTTTAACCAATTGTCGAGCCGTGACCACTCAACCACAGGCGTTCCATTTCCTATAAAGTGTAAAAGGACATAACGCTTCACTTCAATAACCGTCGGAGCAGATAATTTTTCACGAAACTTTTTAACATTTTCCAAAATTTGTGATGAGCCCCCATTTGCTCCTCTCACCCATAACCCATGAACCCATCACCTTACCTTACCTAAAATAATTTCCCACGAGATTCAGATCATTACAAGCCGGTCAAAACGATTAAAAAGTAATAAAACCATTTACGCTGTATTAATTATTAACCAATAAAATTCTTTAAATAAATGGCTGTTTATAGCTCACACACGCCTACCAACCTAATAAAGTATTTTTACGTTGAATGCGAAACGCTACATCGAGATCTCCGCGATTTTAATGAAATCGCACATAATGTAACGTTTTTCCGATGAAACATTATTCAACTCCCACAAATTCCTGTGCCTCCACTACGTCATCGCACAAAAAACGAGATCCGAAATTATTTCGTGAAAAACAAACACGACCTTCCAAATCCCACGAAGAAAAGCTTTATAATCGCACTTCCTTCCTCCTACTCTCTATATAATATGAAACAGAAGAGAAGATTCCATTGTATAAAACAAATAATAAGCATATAAATTAAAAGGATAAAAAATTTCTATTAAGTTCATATTAAGGTAAGTTACGCACAAAAAAATTCTTATATGACAGATATATACTATCCCGAGAGAGAGAGAGAGAAAATTAGCTTTTCCCAAAACGCAATATGAGTATAGCAAGCGCTCGAAAGAAATGTGATTAAAATTTTATTGGAAAAGTTTTTTTAAAACCAATTTTTCTCTCTAACTGAAAACAGACGACTGTAAACCTTTGGAAGCAACCGAGAAGAGAGAGATGAAGGAAGAGCAGGATGGGAGTCAGAGGAGAGAATGGGTGGAAGGAAGGAGGGAAGAGAGAGAGCTTAAATTTCTCATTTTTCAAAATCGGATAAATTTAAAGATTGTACGTTTGAATGCTGCATGTAATCATTTCGACGATTCATCAAAATGACACCCACTCCGGTTTTTCCGGCTCTTTTTTCGACGAGTTTAAATTTAAATAAATAAATAAATGAATTACTAAAAGCCACAGGAATAGGATTTACCTCAGGCGTCGTCAACCTTTGGGTCACTCGCTGACCCATTTAACAGTTTTTTTATGTAACCCAATTGAGCTCACAAACTCGTTGGCGATTTTAAAGCTCGTTTCATAAATAATGCACGCTTCTATGTGAAAGTCCATACGATTCAAATAGACTGACAACCTTACAGCTTTCAAAAGCCCATTTTAACACTAAGACGTCCGGAGGTCTAATGTAAACTTTTTCGTGTGGTGCCGGTGGAACTGACTCTCATGCTGCCTCAGCACCAATATTTTAAATTCACATCATATGAACTTTAGTGGTAATCGTACACAAGTGTAAATTAGTATAAGATCGCCAGCGACGTATGTGCAATGATTTCCGAATGTGACGTCACCGGCACTCAGCCAATTGTGTTTGTGAAATATTGCATGGCACCACAGTGGGATCTGCGGACGTTATATAAACAGGATACAGGAAGGGATTCGAACTCACGATCATAATTTCCATAGTCAGACGATTTGACCATCACACCACAAGGCCCCCGCTGATATTTTCCAAATATAAACAATTTTTTGGGGTAATTCTGGCACACTGTCCCCTCCAAAATCATTAAAATTACCGAAATTTGAATTATTCAAGTGCTAATCTCAGGCCCACTTACAAAAACTGCTTACACCCACCTCTACCAACCTATCATCTAAAATTAAAATCGAATCGACAACACATTAATCTGTATAAAAGAAAAAAATAGTCAAAAAAAAATTCCCATTCGAAAGGCTCTATCCTCGAGCACACACACACAAAAATTTCACCGAGCTTTCTAGATCATCGGTCAGCTTTGACTGACACTAATGTAATTTTTATCCCTTCCAATTGAATTTTCTTTTTGTCGAGGAAAATAATATATTGTAACACGTTTGAAATAAGTTTTCCTCACAACTTGTGTGCGATGACAGGCAAACATTTGAAATAAAGTGAGAACGTGAGAGATATTGAAAAGAGACTCCACATCACCTTCCTTCCTTCTCATCTCATCTCTCTTTCTCTCTCTCTCCCATTTCTCCCCCACCCACCCTCCACTTTCGGGAGTTTATATGTCGAAAGATGAAATTTACTACACGGATTATTGCTAAGAACTTGATTGAAGTCTAATTTAAGAGGTTTAATTATCCTCACTTCAGTTCACCATCTACTGTATATAAATATCTATTACTTCAAAAATTTATATAATATTTCCCTTCAAGCATCTTCTCTTTGTCACCGCTTACAGGATTAGCTGAGTAAACAAGGTGAACTTTTATCTCTCTCAAAAGAAATATGAAAAATTCATCACGTTAACTTTGGAGTCAAATCCGCGTGCACAGGTTAAAAAAGAGAACAAAATGGACGTTTCACTCACATAAATTTGGGGAAACACAGCAAAATATGCCGGAACCTTTATCCCGTGTGGAAACATATGTCGAACTTGCATGTCGAACGTATGTTACAAAACCAGATACGGTGATGATCGTTACAACAGGACGAGTTGTCAACTTCCGGTTAAAGTCCGTTATGCGTTGAGCAAAGAAGAGAAATGCACGGAAGGAAGGAAGATCAGAATAAAAGAAGAGTTATCTCGGAAGGAATTGGAAACTGTCAAAGATGCTGCAGTCTTCCGTCACGGAGAAAAACAAGAGGGAATATGGCCCCGTTTGCGATACCATCGAGAAAGAAGTCAAAGTGGACTACCCGAAGTTTCAACCAAAATAACGATGGCATCTCCCAAACAACCAATGGGTACATTCATACCATTTCTAGCCACAAGGACGACTATGGCTCCATCTGTATTCCCTCACCAGGTATAAAAGCCAGGTTACGATTCAGGAGTAATCAGTTTGTCCAAGGACGTCCACAGTGGCTAAGTTTGTCTTTAATACCAACAGTGTTTTTGAACTTGGTACGCCCAAAGTATCTTTTTATAAAAATGACATTTAACCACAAAAACTGAAAACAAAAATAAAAATCAGCGGTGATATTATTAATTCCTAACCATTTATCTACCTGGATAAGATTTATTATATT
The DNA here is from genome assembly GCA_016920875.1 of Columbicola columbae. Lineage (NCBI taxonomy): Eukaryota > Metazoa > Arthropoda > Insecta > Psocodea > Philopteridae > Columbicola > Columbicola columbae. The sequence goes on from JADMLL010000002.1 coordinate 11,500,083, forward strand.
CAAAAACCTTCCGAATGTTAACAAAGACAATTGAGCCGAAAAAAATTTTTACTTTTGTTGTCTGAGAACAATGGCAGTGACACCTTCAGCTCTGGCTCTGCTTGTAAATAAGCCTCTTTGGATTAGAAGTGGAGCTAAACTCATCCAAACACCGTTTTTCCTTCCTAACCTTTTATATTTTCGTCAACATTAAAGGGTTACACAATAAATTTTATAGTAATGCTTGAATCCATTATCTTTATCTATTGTACATTCAGCTGCGCCAAGACTTTTCCTCTTTTTTTGGTCTTTTCCTTTTTTTTAAGATTTTAAAAGCTATGTCTTGTCCTTTCTGAAAGTAATCTTTTATGGGAAGGTGTATTTCTTGAGCAACCGGCCGAAGGAACATTTCACCATACTTTTCCTCTTCTTTTTCCACCCCCGACGTTTTCTCTTATCGTTTTCTTACTTTATGTGTCCTATATTTTAAATAAGATTTATTTTATCACCCTTCATGTTTTGTAATTCCGTCTTTTTATTCTCATTATTTGTTCTCCAAAGAACGCCATTTTCATTCCTCTTCATACAAAAAAAAGTTTTTCTTCACACTTCCTTGGATAACAACATTAATGAGATTAAACATTAACGAAGAAGTTCTTTCACCAAGCCGAGGGTTTATGTTGAAAAAAAACACACACAACCAAATTTAAATCGCTGACTCAGTATTCCTGAATCACAATTTCAAATCAAAGTCTCATCTTTCGCCGTTAAAAAGACCTAACCATTCACACCAAAAAATATGAATTTTGTTACAATCGTATATATCAAACTACAACCCGAATTGTAAATTAAGCTGTGATGACCTGTATTGGTGGTAGAAATACAACACTACAAATCAACTTTTTTTTTTTACCCAAAGGAAACTTATTCGAGTAGAACAAATGAATCATTCTCATCAATCACCAATTTTAAGAGCTTTTAAAAGCTTCCTAAACAACCTTTATTGTTTGCTTTTAATGTGATTGTAACAGAGTGACGCATTTAGTTACATGACTTGAAAATGCTTATTCCAGTCGTGTTGGTTTTTGGGGTGCAAAAAATTCTGAACATCGTCCTGCAAATGTCATAACTACCGCGAACATTATAGCAAAAGACTCAACAATTTTTTAGTAAATCAAATGAGACAGGAAACAAAACCAATAAAGACGATGTATATACTCATACAAAACAATATGACATCAAGTCACAGCTATAAAATTACTTGTCTTCACAGATTAATACTATAAAAAGGAAAACATTTCTGGTAGTAAAACAGAGTAACATTTTCGCGCCTAACAAGTCCTCGACTCTTAACGTTAGACACAACTGCTGATTAAGCTCTGTTAATTGAAAAATATATGAACAACGATAAATACAAAACACACAAACGAATTACAGTATTATCATCTCAACACGATATTCTAGCTAAACGAAATACAGTGGAACCTCTCACAGCGAGAAATTCGCATAACGAACAACATAAATTGCATAAGAAGCAATGCTTCGCGTAACGAGCTATTTTTTGGTGATATATACATGGGAATCCCCCGATAGGTACAGAAAAAACTCCGAACTCAGAATCGGGGGCAGATTCAAAGTTAAATCTTTCTGTATCTGTCTTATTTACTTCACTACCACCCAAAATTCTTTCATTTCCACTTCATAGGCTTCTTAGCTACTCCTTTTCTTTTGCTAAAGACTAAAACTAACTTTTTTAGTGCCTTTTTCCGGTCTGGAAAGCATTTCTCTCTTGTACATTGATTTATATGGAAAAATTGTTTCGCTTAACGAGTTGCGAATAAAACTCCGGAACGAATTAAACACGTTATGACAGGTTCCACTCTACTTTCAATACTCCCACCAAGTAAAGGTCACCCAAAATCCGCTACCAAAAAAAAAGTCAAAAAGTTAAGCTTTTCATTTGTTAAAAGCTTGGAAAACCTTTCTAATTTTTCCTCGTCCGATAAAATTTATTCCCGTCTTCAATGAAGTGCTTAATTATAAAAGTTTCATTTATCAAGTGAATCCGTCGAACACATTAAAACACAATTCCGGATATATTGTGAAAACCACAAAAGAGAGAGAGAATTAATAATGGCGTCCTAAAATAAATTGCTCACTTCCATAAGCAATGAAAAAACTTTGAAACGTGACAAATGAAAAGGCCGGGTCGGGAACTAAAAGAATTTCAATGAAACGGGATTATTATGATTTCCCTGTGTGTCACAAAACCGCCCCAAATCTTTTATCGTTCACGCCACCCAAAGTATTTACACTGTTTTGTTTGATTAGTGTCGTTTATAAGGTAAACCCGGAGGTAAAAAAAAAGGAAAGAAAGACTTATCGCTCAAAATTATCCGGTAAAAAATGTCCTTCTCTACATTCGACGTGCACAACTTCCGCTTCTGGTAGTTTAAAAAAAAAGGAAAAAAGCAGGGAAAAAGGCGATTTGTCATGACGTCGTAAAAGATTCAGCTACCCAACCTAATCGATACTTCGTTTCACGCCCTTTTCACAAACTCGATTTTATGATTTTTAATTTATATAAACTCAATATACTTTATTAGTATTAACAATATCAAATAAAAATAACTTAAATTACTCCATTACACGCTTTATTTATTTTATAATCGCATTGATTACGAATAATGGAGGAACTACAGCACGGTCATCAAATAGCTAAAATCAAAGGAGGACACAAATTTCATTCCGAGTTCAACTAAAGTAGATAAGGAAGACGGAACAAGACACAACCAAAACTACACGAGTATATCTGCCTTTTACGGGAATACACCTCAAACGAATCCAGGTAGACTGTGATACTGAATATCCCAGTACTTCATAACAAGAAAACAGAGTAAGAGTGGTTAGGGCCTTGGTACTCAAACTGCATCCCCCGGACCACATGCGGCCCACCAAGCTCAGTGGCACAGCAGAAACCGATTGAGCGAAAATTTGTGAAAGGTCGATTGCTCATTGTTAAGTCTGGACTATAGTACCTGACCAGTACGAAAATGTTCGGCCCTGTGCTCAGAAACGTCTAACATTGTTCGCCTCAACATATGTTTGTGAGGAAATATACAGAAAATACATACAGAAACAGACTGACAGATGTACATACAGATGATACCCTGAGGATAGACAGTACGCGTCGAAACCCGGACTCCTGAAAGCTTTTTTGTAAGTCCTGTGGCCCAGTTGCAATGGTTACGATGGAAATTTGGCCCGGGAAGGAAAAAGCTTGAGTACCAGGGGTTAGGGGATCTCCAAAAACAGTCGAAAAGAAAATATAAAAGCGACTATTAACAAAAATCTAAACAGATATATGTAGGCAAAACTGAAAGATATTGAACAAAGAAAAAAATTGGGCAATAGTGGTCAAATCCAGTGGTTCTTACAAAACTACAACTCCAAAAGAATTAAACCTAATTACAGTAGAAAATGGGTTAGAATGGTTTAAAGTCTTCCAGTTTCCCGAATTAAAAAACCACTTCATCAAAGGTTAATGTTAGTATATAACTTTAATGTTAGCATAAAACTGGAGTCATAACCAATTCTAAGATGCTTTTATATGCAAGAGAAAACGAAACGTTTGAGAAACGCAAGACAAAATTCTTTCAAGAATTCGTCACGCCATAATAGACAAAACTTATATACTACCAACAATAACATCCACGAAAACCTTAAAGCTCATCTAACCAAAGGTTGCTTACAAATTCTAACGCTTATTTACCCTTTTCCAACGTTTGACACAATGCCCCTTTCGAAAAACTCCACAATCAAATTCAAATAAATGAAGGATGCAAAAACCAACTGTCAAACCACTCTTCCCAAACGTCGATTAAGAGACTAAAAATAAAATTAAAAAATGGACAACAAAAAAGCACAGCCAGAAAACCAGGCCGAAGGGAGAAGAGACACCAAAAATGAAAACACTGATACGACATGTGTGAAAGCGAAGGAAGCAGAAAAACAATAAACAGCAAAAAAATTTAGATTTTTCGGTAAATAATATTTAAATCCGTTTTATGGAAACCACGATTCCTTTCACCAAACTAATAAATTAACCAGATATCATTTTTATTGTGTTAAGCTTTCGCTGAATTACGCCATAAAAAGAAAAATTAGAATTTTATTTTTTCGAATCACTCCATTCATTCAAATGAGTTTGTTATTTTACAGAAAATTTCATTTCCATTCGATAAAACGCGCTTTCCTAGTAACTACACTTCCTCTAGATAAAAGGCTTTTCCTCACTTAAGACCGTCCTCCCAAAACTAAAAGGCAACTTGATGGGTTTCCATTTCCAGAACAACTTTTTAAAACTCTCCGATGGCACTGAAGGATGCCGCCTTAATTCCATTACCGGATTCTCAAAATTTAAATAAACTTTTCTATCTACTCAGCAAACTCTCTCTCTGTCTCGAACTGAAAACCTAAACACAGAGATCATGTCGAAGTTATGTTGTTTGATATCGTAATCGACGAAATCCGACAGAACTTTCTAAGTATTGGGCACAGGAGGCATACCTTAACCAAAGATTCCTGAAGTGGTCTAAATAGACCCAGGGATCTATGACAACCTGCAAAGGTCTACGTCAGCGAAAAATAATTCAGAGGTCCATGAAATGAAAATGGGGTTCACGATAGTGGATTAGCATACTGGTAGTACCTATTTACTTATATTATACTATTTTATAATATAAAGACATACATTATTTACAAAAATTTACAAAAATCAATATCAGGTTAGTAGGGGGTCTACCCAAAACCAAAAAACATGGCAGTGGGTCCACGACACAAAAAAGTTTGGCAACCTCTTCCTCATACAGTGTTTCATCCTTTGTCATGAGTGTCATGGCTCTAAAGCACAGACATTGGTATGGAGTATAAACCGACTGTTGTATACCTGTTGTAACAGTTAACTCAATTCATGACTTAAATACTATACTGCTACTGTTGTATGTTAGAGTATTATTATCTGTATTATTATATCCTTTCTCTAGTACAAATGTGGCACGACTTTTTATCATTTTTAAAGTATGTATATACTAGATCCTTACAGAGCCGTAACCATCACTTAGCAAGTGTAAGCAATAAGCAAAATCCCACGGGATTGGGGAGCCTCTGGTCCTTGCTATTAAGAAATGTACTAAGAGGTACTGCATAAATAATACAGCTACTTTCAGAGTTAAGAGTGTATTCACATTTCCAGCTGTTTACTTATGAAATATATTACATATTCAAAACTCTAATGTGTTATTATATATATTATAAATAGTAAAAAAGGGTTTCCAATCATTTTTGCTCACAGGCCCAAAAATTCTAGCTACAATCAAATTTATTAAAAGATTTCCTCTCAAGACAAAGTTAAATTCTATATTATGGAACTGTATAAAGGTAAATGAAAAGAGAGCGTAGGCTAACAGTCTGACGAACAAAAAAAAGGAATAAATTAATAGTAAGCGCTCACTTACCTAAAAACAACAGTGAAATTTTAATACCAAACTCTTGGGAAAGTTACAGAGTTTGCAAATTTAGAAAATTAAAAAAACCGGAAGGGATGAGAGAGAGAAGGGAATGAGGAGGGTAAAAGGGAAACGAGCCCAAAATTTAATTACTTCGCGCATAAAAAGTATTAAAGTAAATAAGTCGTAAAAAAGTGATAAAAAAAATACTAATTTAAATTTCACGCCGCTGAGAATTATTAGGAAATCGGTTCCCAAAGGAAATTGACTGAACTATTAAAATTTATTTTAACTCGAAAATTCCAAACCATCTCTCTCTCTCTCTCTCTCTCAACCTGGCACATCTCTGTTTAATTACCTAAAATCCAATTCGCGTTTAAAATTTTATTCTGGGTCCTTACACTCTCCTCCTCCTCCTCCTCTATCCTTCGTCCAAGCGAGACCTTTGTTACAGTAACAAAAAAAACCATTAATTGTTATTTAAAACCATAATATATAATATAATGGTAATTATAATTTAATTAGAACACATCCCGGGCGTTGTATACAATTTATTTAATTTACTTTAATGATATGTTCCTTTTCATTGTAAACAAATCCAGACAGACGTCTGAAGCGTCTTCCATCAATAATTATGTTGTTATTAGACCAACCCGGTGGTCGACAAACACGTGATCCAAAACAGCTGAATATAAACCATTGATATAAACTTTTTTTCAAAGAGGCATTTATACTTATATATACTTTCAGGACTTATTTTTTAAAAAAAATTTTTGTAAGCTTTGCTTTAGTAGAAACATTTATAACGAAATAATTAAAATTAGAACTAGATTCTTGAGATTACTTTTGTTAGATACTGTATATATCTTAGTATAACTAAATAAAAGCTGGTTTCACCAATATAAAGATAATATTACGCCGGGCGTGTACTACACATTTTGTGGAATAGCCACAGGCAAGTACTAAAGAGTCAAATGCGGCTTCGGAGCTCCATATGCTTTGCGAGCCTCTGGTCTACTCCAGCCTCATATACAGTACCTCTGATTCATTTCTCTCTTTTAATTATTTCGTAAATAATGTTTGATTCTGTGTATAATCCATTTCATAAATAATGCACGATTTCTTTTCTTATTGGTAATGTTTGGACCACGATGAGCCCATTTTTGAGCACGTCAATGGAGGCTTTCCAGAATCCGAGGTTGAAGCCAACGTCAACTGGACATTTTCTGAGGTAATATTACATTATTTCGGTCACTGTATTGGTTTATAATGGCTCAGGAACCTAAGAGGATGGTTTGGCATGACATCCAAGGTTGCCACTCGCCCTATTGATTGCCAACCTTCGACGCGTAGACGACAAATGATGATTGGTTTATAAAATTTTTAGGGACGAGAAAACGCAAACGAAAAACAGACTGGACAATTTTTATCCAGGTGGAATATCACTATTAATACAGATAATAACAAAATATAAAACCAAAAAAATGTCACTTCATTCGACCCATTCATCAAATACACGGAAGATTTTAAGCTATGTACAAGAAAGCAATTGTTAGCCAGACCTACGACTAGAAATTCTGAATCGATACGTACTAAACAAAATTCATCGCATTTAACATCAACTGGAACTCTCTCCAGCCTCCAGACTATATATTTAATAAGTAAAGCTGAGAGGAGTTCTCGATTAATACATTTATACTAACAGCAGGGGTAGTGAATAAAGTGTTCGACTGTAGGAGTTATGTTCGTGAGTTGGAATCCTCCTCCCGTATTCTGTCATACCCAAGGGTACAAAATTAAGACTCAAACTACTACACTACTACAACACTTATACTGACAGGTAAATGAAGAAGAAAGAAAAGTTCCCGCTTTCCAAATTTTCATTTCCAATCACTCGCAAAATTTAGTTTGATACCAAAACCTTCAGATAATCAGATCGAAGTAGCCCAAAGTTTTAGTAAACAAACAAAATAGACACGCAATTCTGAAGCCCAATTAATCCTTCATATATAATAATAACTTCGTTGCAGAACGTTAATCATACTAAAATTATTCAAGTGAGACTGATGAAAATGGAACTCACAAAGAACACGACAGCATTTAAACCAATAAAAAGAAAGGAACCCACAACAGAATCCGATCCCAGGTCCTCTTAAAAGGGAAAATTTTTTAAAAATAAACTTTAATGGGAAGCATGTGGCGGTGTCTCGGTCACTCTCTTACTTCTCCACTTTCCAATCACAAAAAGTTTAGTCTCACTCGAGAGACTATATAATTCACTTTCCTTACATCTATCTCAGTGGAAAGGTTAGAGCGAAGGATAACATCATTCTAAAAATCAATTCCTTCGACGAATACGATCCTACCCCCCAACTAATGGATTACTTTTCCATGGGAAATAAAAATTAAAAAAAATTTTTCCTTTTGAGAAAATTTGCTGGATACGAATAAAACCAAACCCCAAAAATCTTTTTAAAATAAATAAGTAAATAATGATTACTTAAGATTTGTTAAGTCCGCCAAATTTCCAGGATTTGATGAAAAAAAAAATATCAAATGGAACGAACTGGAAAAGTCGATTAATTTATTTCCAAACTGAAGAAGAAGAAGAAGACTAGCAATCAACTGTAAATCCTTACCCGAAGACGAATGCAAATTTAACTCAGCCAATTTTCCGGGCGAATTTCTCCTTTCGCAGAACAGCTTAAAAAGAAGAAAAGAAACAAATTATCAAGAAAATAGGGGTTGGGGGTAGGAAACAAAGGATAGCAAACCCCAAATCGCGACTAATTTTCTCACAGCCTTGGGAGATTTATCACGAAACATGAAAGACACTGGAAAGCTGGAGCGAATTCAAACGGAAATCTTCTAATTTAGAGCTTATTCCTAATAAATTTTATTTATTTACGCTTTTCCTTTTCTAACTAATAAATAAAATTAACTTTCACTTTTACTTTATCACCCGCAGGAGAAAGAAATTTTTTTTTCTAATAAAAAATAAATAAATAAATAATTGTGATGAGTTTTGACATTTTCGCGATTGTTGTCATTAGTGTTAGTGATGATAATCTTTCGGCTACTACCACGTGATGACCACACTGTAAAATCGCAGTTTACTATTTGTAGCCGCATTTTTTTATATATTATATAATAATTAATAATATACATAACATTTCTATAATAAAATAAAATTAAGTCAGCTGTATGCATCTATTTGAGGAACCGGCGTATTAATTTTATTAATATTCAAATCATGTCCACCGGTGTGATGTTTTGGTCGTCGAGTGACCCACCAGTGGCGCTTGTGGTCGTTAACATCAAATTTCTCGTCTTCCTTTCTTGCTGAAGACATCTTCTGTGGTCAGGAATTTGGTTGGGTTGGCAGCCGAAATGAGATAAAATTCTAGGAAGACTGTGCAATAATTATGAAGTGTGCGCTAATTACAATATGGTATATTTCAACAAATATGCGTTAATTAGAGATTTGATTACCCATGAAAGTGTGCAATATTTTTGAAATGAGACTTCAGTAAAATTCAGAATTTTAATAAAGTGTCATTTCGATAATAATGCACATAACTTCATGTATGACTCATTTCATAATTACTGCACGCTTTCACAGACGGAATGAATCCTCATCTTCGTTCAAGCTGACGAAACGTCCTGACGAATCAAGAGAAAATTCTTTTAACGTGGCGTAATACCCAAAAGCTTAACGTTACTAACAACAAATACTTTTAGTAACTGGTACTAATTGTTAGTTCCATAAACTAAGTGCTGAGTGAGCAAAAACCTTTTTCCTAAAAAGGTTTATAATCTGGGGTTCGATTAAACCACGGGTCATTTAGTGCAACTGGTAACATTCACTCGGGTCACATCATCATCATTATGTTTCTATCCCGTTTCCCGGGTGTGGCTTACCACCGCGTCTCCATTTTTTCTTAGTCAAGTATAACTTCTCCTCCTCCTCACCGCATTTATGAATTTTATAAACGTTATAATTGTGGCGACCAAGGCAACACAATCGGAGATCACAGAATGAGACGTAACAGGACTTGTAGGAAAGAGTCTACACGAAGTATATAAACAGAAAACGCGACTAGTTAGTACGACGAATCAGTGAAGTAACTCGAACGGCTATCGGAACAAGCAACTTTATGTTTATTAAAAAAAATTTTTTTATTCCCAAAACTTTTTCTTTCGAAATTTGTGTGCTTTGTCTTAGCAACGGACCTAATTCCGACAATTATACTCACTAACTATATAGCCTCTAGTCTCCATTTTTCTTCCGAGTTCTATATTCAAGCTAACATATGGCACTATATTTTCATTTTATGTCAGAGCATCAGGGCCCACAAAAAAATAAATATTTCATTCGGTCCGACGCCGACCAATGTCACATTCAAGGGGTGTGGGAGTATCCCAAACAAGATTTTCCTCTGGTAGAAAAAAAAGGTTCAGGGATGGTTGAACAAGTGAAATATGGAAAAAAACTCGGTTGTCGGTAAAGAATTTTAAAAATTTAAATTATTTCCACAATTCCATCGAATAAGACGAATTAAATTTCCGTCGAAGGTCAATATTTATTGGATTTTGCGCTCTTCTATTTCTTTAAAATTTATTTTCTCCTCATTTCCGGACAAATAGGGATAAACCAAATCTGCCATGAATTAGATAAATAGCACGTTCTATCTCTATCACATGACCTCCGACCATTTTTCACACGTTTCATCATTTCACCATTTCCTCAACGAACTTATCTCACTCAATCAAAAATTTTTAACAGATAGTATTTATTCAGAGCAAAAGTTTTTTGTGTATTGATAAATATATATGTGATCCACCCCCGCCCAGTGCGGTTTACTGTATCTATGATACTTCCTTTAAGCCCCAATCTCTTCCAAGACTGTATTGTAACAAAGAATTAACAAACCGTCACAGAAAAATCAAAAAGGCTACTCAGATAGTATCCACTTCATCTTCACTAACTTCAGTCATGTGTTGTAGATACAGTGTGGTTCATTAATGACCCAAACAAAATAGAAAATTAGGCTTATGTACATATCTCTTCCCAATTAATAACTTCTTCACCTCCTCAGAGAGGTGATTAAACTTATCCCTTCAATAAGATCCTCCAAAACAAAGACACCAAACTCTTTGTTTCTGTTTATACTTTAAATAAACTCATCAAACTCATCTTCCTACAACTGAACCATTTATTGTTCTATGTCGTCTTTTATACTTTTGATAAACTCTGAGTTTCACAGAAACTACAATCACCTGTGAGAGAGAAACGGCCGTTGGATGTGAAGAGAATTCGGTTACAACCACACAAGGGAGGAGTCGCATTGTTTCATATACGTCGGATATCAAGTCTTGTGAATTTACAGGCTTTTGGAAACTTTTGGCAATGAACTGTTCAAATTAGACACGCGTGTAAATTATATTCGAATAAATAATTTGTGTCAGAGGCAGTCCTTCAATTGAAAACGACTTAATTCCGAGTCGGTGAGTAAGAAACTTTGAGTAATGAAACCTACTTCTTTCCGTTCTTCCTTTCTTTCTTGAACAAATATCAAGACGAACCATCTGGTTCGAATTAAGAAAAAAAAATGACAATGTGCAACCTACAACGCTTTCTTTCAAAACTTTTTTTCTTTTTTAATCCTCCTTTGTTCGCTCAAATGCAATAAGATATTATCAAAGTGCAAAAGTTGAAATTTGTTCCACCTTGAAAGACAAATGCAGAATTTTTAATTAAATTATTTCAGCACTAATTACTGTTGATATTAAAAATGAAAGCAGAACTTCTTTCTTCTTCTTTTTAATTTAAACACTTGCTGTGAAAGATAACGAGACTTTTTATGAACACTGAACGGAAAGAACCTGTCTGAGTGGAAAAAACTGATTCAATCAAATCTCGAGTGTTTGCCAGATGAACACAAACTTTTAACAAATTTTTACTTTGTATACGATCGGGGCATTGCCGTATGACTAATGGGAATTGTATGTGTGGCATAGAAGAGGAATTTCTCAAATGAGATTAAAGAGATGAAAACCAGTAGAAAATTATGAGAAGACACTGTTCCAGTGAAACCGCTATGTCCCACTACTCATTCTAGGTTTTGGAACAAATAAGCGAAGTCGGGGCGATATATGCTTCCATAAACAAATGTTTTGAACCAGGGATGGCCAACCTTTTTTGATGTCCGTGCCATTCAGTCATGAAAATTCTTTTTAATTAGGTGACGTGCCATGATAAAATTTCATTCGAAATGTTAGCGTGGTGAAAACTATACGCAAGTATAATTAAATAAACAAATAAAAGCAATTCTTCTTTAAACAATTTTATCTAATCCTCATCTTTATCTACTTAGAGAGAATCCATGCAATATTTTAATACTAAAATGTATAATTTGATGGTTGTAGTTAACGTACTAAGATAGGTATTCACTACTAGAAATTTATGTAATAAATTATAAATCAAGTGTACATTAATAATTTTTAATTAATTTCTACCAAAAAGATAATTTATGAAATAAAATTATTTTGTTCTTGTGCGTGCCATCAAAATTTTCAAACGTGCCACTTGTGACCCGCGTACCATAGGTTCGCCATCCCTGTTTTATACTAACAGTTTCTGACACGTATAAATGCTCGTGAATAGAGATTAGGCATAGACTACTCCAATTCAGACTAAACCCTTGGCATCGACTTACAGCTCATAGATAGATAGATAGATAGATATAAATAATAAGAAGGAATTGATATAATATTGATTCCCGTATTTCACCTTTTTGGGGTATAACAGGATACCGGGGGAGGATTCGAACTCACGACCATAGCGTCCAAGTCAGGAACTTTAACCACTACACTAGGCCTCCCAAAAGAAATTTATACATAATATATATTTTATAACTTAACAAGTCACTTACAAATCAAACCAATCATGAAAGATATGTATCCTTATATTAGTTTATAAATTTTATTCAGTTTCACAACCCTCCAGAACCACTTTCCTTCAAATCTAATCAGGTGGAGAAGAGGACCACTTGAATTTTACACATATACAACTCGGGGGCTCTGAAGCAAAGAGCCTTTGACTGATAAACCAAACAGTAATTCTGTAACTCCCTCTATATCTAAACGTAAAAAAGAACAAAATATTTTTATATTATTATTAAATTTCATTACTACTTAATTAACAACCCCGTCAGATAGTTTTCGGCATTGGTCCGTTTTACAGCAAACCCCAAATCCTTATGCCTTACCAACAACTCAACTCGGGGGCAAGTAGTCGTTAATTTAATTCATAATACAGCAGTTAAATTTTAAAGGAATCAATTTCTCCCTTTCCGTGAATCCAATATTAATAAACACTTGAAAACTTTCGACTGTCTATTTTTAGTTAAGCAAACACCCGAAACATCATTTATAACTTTCCGAAAATCATTCAAATCAATCTTACTCGAAAACTTTAAATCACATTTTCACGAAAGTTTAAAACGACTCAAATTATTACCTCCCAATTTAATTATTTTTTAAATTATTCACCCGAACAATGAATCACTTTAGAAATGTTAAGTTTCGATCGAGTCAGTTCGTACAAATTTTTTTTTACCGAATCCACAAATCAGCAAACAACAAAAAAAAAAGGGCCTCTGTCACTGACATCCCCAAAACCGAATTTACAACGACTGAAACGTATTTCGATTTTGTAATGAATCCCATCACAACATTTGCTTGTGTTTAATGTTTGAATTAACTTATTTATCGGTGGAGGAAAGAGGTTATTCATCGACATATTTTAAACCCACCCCCGTTCCACCATATTTATACAACTCAAAACGAAAATAATTTCGACGGGATTAAATCATTTGTAATTTATATCTTTTTTTTACGCGATTTACCCCAACAGCCTGGATTCGAATCGTTTAATGAGAAATCACACCGGAAAACCGTCTGCTGCCGCCACCACCACCACCACCCGCCTCCCATCTCCTCCTTACACCCCGGTAATGACTGTCAAGGAGGATGAGGAAGGAAAAAAAAATGAAAAAGAAGAAAAAAGATTTATTCCAGAGTCGGAGCATCGAAATCTTTCTTTCCATCTTCTCCGGCGTAACCTTTTCAGAAGTTCTCGAAGGACACAGACCAGATGCTACAAATCGTTAATTAGATTAGTGATCGTTTACCAGTTTAAATTAAAACGGCGAAACAAAGGAGTCAGTCACCAAAATTTAAATTTTTCCCCCCGGATTCGATTAAAAAGACTGTTACTGTAATTCACTGATAAGAAAAAAGGGATTTCGAAAGACTTTTAACAACGGCCTTAAACTACTCTACCTAACTCTGATAAGTAAATAGCTTTTATGTTCTGCTCGGCAATTCTAAAATTGTTTTTCTCAATATTTTCTTTTTAATAACTTTCATTAAATTAATTAAATCATCTATTAACGTTTCGGAAAGATACCTTTACCAAAAGTCGACTTTAATTAATATTTTATATTATCTTTACAAATTCAACACCGGAGTTTAATTATTAAAAAAAAAGCTTCGGCGAATATAATAAGAAACAAGAGAAAACTTAGCTACTAAACGCACAACCTTAAGTTTTAGGTTACTCTGTATGCCAATTAGTGTTATAACAACAAAGCACCTAAGAGGAATAGGTGAGTGTTTGTTTGTCCATTGAATCTTATTTTCCATGACCTCAAAGGACTCTTTTACCAATCAATCAAACCTAAAACATGAGGACGCTGACAATGAACGAAAATTATTCCCATAAACTAACACTCCGATGTAGTGTAACAGATAATCTAGTAATAATCAAGCTAACAGCTAACCTATAGAGACTATCAAATCGCATATATAAGTAGTTCCTGTATAAGATAAGAAATAGAGTTTCATGAAGGTCGATACAAACCTGAAGGAATTAGAGCCTTGGTACTCAAAGTGCGGCCCACCAAGCTCTATTGAGTGGCCCACTGGCCCAGTGAAAATTTGTGAAAGGTCGATTGCTCATTGTTAAGTCTGAACAATGGTGCCCGACCAGTACTGAAATATTCGGACTGTGCTCAGAAACTGCTAATATTGCTTGCCTCGACATGTCTTTATGAGGCAATATACAGAAACAGACTGACAGATGTACATACAGATGATGCTCTGAGGGTGGACTGTACGTGTCAAAAGCCGGACTTATAAAAGCTTATATATAGTCGTGCGGCCCATGGTCACAATGGGAACTTGGCCCGGGAAGGAAGAAGTTTGAGTACCAAGGAATTAGAGTATCACACCAACACCTACAAAACGGAAAGTAGAGATTTATAGAAAAAGACAAACTAAAAGTTGGACTGGAGAGGAAGAAGGACGGAAATGAGTTAATGAAAAGGTTCTGTACCAATAAGAATGTAAAGTCGAAACTCAGATTGTGGGTTTCCAGAAGAAAAAATGTCAACACCACCTTGTTACCAGTTAGTATTCAAAGTACCAATGTTAGAAATGTTATTAAGAGACTCAAATCAAATTTTCAAGAGCTGAGACCCAAACCTAGGTGCTAGCTGCTTTCAAATATACGAAACGTCTCAACAGAGTCACAGAAATTTGATTTGAGCGGCTAATACTCAGAAGAATAACATTACCACCATCAATAGTCACACCGCAAAAATCTCCAAACCCACCTTGTCACCATCTTCCCAATTCTAAGTGTTCAGTGTTTTTCCCAACGCGAATCACCACGGCCCCGATTCATCGCACCAACACTTTCCGCTATTATGTTTATACTGAATCTCGTTTGCACTTGAATCAATATATAAATCTCATCTTACACCGGTAATTACAACTGTCTTCTACTTTCGTAGCTCAGACTCGAGTCTACCTTATCACAAACTTAATTTATGTACTTGCGGATCTCTTGCCAACGACTTAAGGAGAAAAAAACTGGAACTTGATAATTTGAAATTCTGGTGCGATGGGAAACGGTAAACCTGTAGGTGAAAATTTGGGTTCAAATATTATTTTGTATTTTCATTAATATGTAAATTAGATTGAATTCGGGTTAGAGAGCTTTCTACCTATCAAGAGAACTTTCCTACGTATTGAAGTCTATTCCTATCGGATTGTCCTTTGTGAACTATAATTGCATTCTAACTAATACCATCACGTTCAAAATTTCGAAAACTATTAATAGCTTATAAAAATCGCTGACACACCCTGTTTGCTTAAGCCCAAGACCTGATTTTGACACCGAGCCTCTCAAACATTTTCCAATCTTTCGTCGATATTCCGGAGATAATAAAAAAGGAAAAAATTCTTCGGGGATAACTTCTTAGTTTACGAACTCAAAATTTAGATTAATGACTTACTTCTAAACTGAAATATCCCCCCCAAAGTTTCACCATCACCGACAACATATTTCATTCATTCAAAAACCAGATTATACTATGAAAATGGAAAGTTTTCACTTTGAGGAAAATTCTACTTTGGGAAACAAACCCCTACCCCTCACCCATCATCTTAACAGTGAGAGAGAGAGAGAGAACGTTTATCAACAGTTGTTCTTGACAAAAAACAATTTGAATCGAACTTTGTATACAGCAGAAAGTATGATAGTTATGCTTCAGCCTTAAATTCGAACCTCTTCATCGACACAAAACCAAAATCTTCCGAATACACGGGGGATGTTTAAAAACCAGAAGACTCGAATCAATTTTATTTAGAAATAAAACCGGGAAAACAAAAAATACGAATTAACGTGGGCTTGATAAACCGAATTAAGGATTTTGGACATTTCCAAACGCCATTTTTATTTTATTTTTTTTAATGCAACCGAAATCTGCCTCACAAATAAATCGAATTACTTTGAAATTTTAATGAAGAGGTAGGAACAACGTCGGAGGGAGTTTCCCAATGAACAATGGACTTTTCCTTTTTTTAATATAATTTAACCCTGACAGGTAAATTCGAAAACGAATGTTGCACTAATTTATGACCATTTACCCACAAACAAAAAATTCTCTTTGCCCCTTTTCTCGCGCAAAACATTCATTCGAAAATATATCATCATTAAAAAGGTGAGTTCTTTGTTTCGTGAGTACCACGTTATACCATTCCCGTTTTCGCATTATCTTTGATTACACCAGTTCTACATTAAGTATGACAATGTTACTTGTCTCCATCTAATTATCGTCTAACATTTTGTTTGACCTTAATTTATACTGTACACATGCTTCGAATTAACCGTTCACTGCGCTTTTATTTATTTATTTCCTTCAGATGATTCAGTTTCGGCTTGACATCAAGGTCAAGATTCGCAACAATATGATACTTAATATACCATTCGTAAAAATTTAATAACTCGTCAATAATAAACTTAATCAAATTATAAACTGTCAAGTAATTAAAATGATTTTAATTAAATAAACAAAACAATTTTTCTGTTGTTTTATAAGTAATGCTTCAGTGCTTCTGAATATTCAAAGAGCATCATCTAACACCGTCTTTAGATGATAACTGTTTTTCATAACTTTAATGATAATAAATCAAAATCCTCTTCAAAAAAGTTTACCAATGAGTTGAGAGGACTTCTGGAAGTGCTGGTAGCCAAGAAAATAAAAATAGTCAGGGAAATCCTGAGTGAGAATGTCCAGTCAAGGAGAACGAGGAGTTGCAGAAGAAGAAGACATGATGATGAGTTATAAACGTATCTCCTCAAGATGTCAAATGTCATGAGGAAAAGAAGAATAATCTCAGAATTACCCAAGAAGAGTGACAAATAAAATTTCCCAGCACCTCCTGAAGAAGACAAAACCAGCGTGATTACTAGGAATAGAAAAATATCGTAAAGAACTGAGAATCACGTAACAAAACCCTGTCCAGCACAACAAACTGGAGCTGGAGGAAAGTTCACTGGGAGCGTGAATGTAGGAGAGGAAAAAAGATCAGAGCAACAAGATGAGGGATAAAAAATAAAACAATTCGATCTCATCCCAAACACAAACGACGTTTTCAATTTTGCAACAAGACTATCTGTAGAAACGAACACAAGGATTGAGTATAACACAAAAGATGAGTACAAAAAAAATATGGAATACCTAAAAACTTGGTAGAATACCTGAATGCTGGAAAAGAAAAGGAAGATATCATATCTGGGCGGGTGTGTGTTAACATTAGAGATCAAGAACAATGGTTTATGGAAACAATGAAAGGGTCAATTAACTTATGGAAAGTTTATTCGTGTTAGTTCTCGCACAAAAGTTATATTCAACTGCATTCATATAAATTAACCGGTTCACCCCTCCGTCCTCACCTAATTGTGCGTTCAAATAGTTCAATAATTCATCCTTCGCATTGCCATTTTTATTATTCCTTTCAATTTATTTCATTGTTACCAATTTTTGACTTTCTTGCTCACGCTGAGTTAAGACTGCTTTTAGTTCTTTTATAAATTAGATTTGTGGATGCTGATTCGTTGCATATATTTACTCAGCCAATTTGATTTGTATAACGAAACCGAATTATTTGTCTCGAAAATACAATTTAAATGAAAACTAAAATTTAGATCAAAAGACAAAGGTTACTCATCAGGTTTCTTGTTTACTTGGTGGGATAAGAAAGAAATCACTCCAGAATCAGCGACTAAGAATAGTGAGAGTAGTTCCTAGTTCTGCTATTAGGAATAATATAACTTAGGATAAGAAACAACGCAAAGTGGTGGTGCTTTTAATCCCGTATTTTGGGTATAACAGGATGCGGGAGGAGGATTCGAACTCGCAATCATTCCCTCCAAGTCAGGAACTTTAACCACTACACTACTCCTCCCACAGAAACAACGCAAAATTATGAAGGAAAACATTTTCCGAGTGTCACAACTCTCAAAACCACGTGATGATTGTCTCGTTAAAGTCATCAAAAC
Organism: Columbicola columbae; assembly: GCA_016920875.1. Lineage (NCBI taxonomy): Eukaryota > Metazoa > Arthropoda > Insecta > Psocodea > Philopteridae > Columbicola > Columbicola columbae. The sequence continues at coordinate 11,518,482 of JADMLL010000002.1, forward strand.
ACAAAAAAGGTTTCTCCATCCCGTTCCAAAAACAATAAAGTTAAAGGTAACACTACTAATGGTAGTATTATTAGGCCTACAAGTCAAATTTCTTGTCTGATAGACTAATTCTCACTTCAAGTGCTTGGTCAGCTCATTACAGTGATTTGCCAGAATGTGTCACCCAGTCAAAAGTCCAATAGGTTTCTGAGTAGATAAGCGCAATACTAAATTATCTTCCTCCAAAAGCTTGAGACGCTGTAATAGCCAACAATACTAACATGACAGTCGCAACTGGATATCAACAACAACTGGCGTCATCACCTTTTCGCTATCGATTCCAAAACCCAAAATGGAAAAAGTCCAAAATATCGGTAACTCCTCATCTGTAAATCAGTCAGAATAACACGACGAGCGATTGTTTCTTCGGAATGACAAGAAAGACCCGTCCGCGGTCCCATAATCCACGCCATATTTTTTCAATCGAATCCGAACAACGATCTGCAATTTCAATTTCACGACCCGTCATATACAGACACCGACTATTTGGTCATTAATTTTGAGAGGAACTTGTTAAGCTTTGCTAAACATCCTCTTCCCCTTTGACAATGACCCACGACGACGACGACGACGACGGCTATCGTGGTTGAAGGAACTCACTTTTCAAAAAACCCTTTGTTCCCATTCAATCAATTACATTCGGTCCATTTATTAAATTTAATTCGCACACACAAAACTCACTCTGTAATTAACAGTTAGAATAACAGTTATCACAGCCGGAATTATTACCATACAATTAATTACTAAATTCTCTGCTACACATTTCACTTCTACACAAAAACCAGAAAAATTCGTGGCGACGACTCCTACGAGAATCGAAAACGTTTTTTCTCCAAATCAAGCGTATAACCAAGTTCGCGTATATGGAGAACGGACCGGCCCAACCACCCAAATGGCTTTTCGTCAAGTAATAAAAACTTTCAAGGTCGATCCACGGGCTGTAGCTTTTATTCTCATTCCAAGAAATAAGATTACCGAAATGGGTTCCAATGGATTCGACCGGGTTTCTTTGATCGAATGTGAATTTTCGCGTTACCTTGAATCGCCTTAGACTAAAGTTACCAGCGTGACATTTCGTTGGCTAACTTCAAAAATCCCAACCACGGTTTCAGTTTTACGTTTCACACATTCGTACATGAATAAATATAATCAAAACAAATCGAATTTCATCAGTAAGCTGGTTTTCTAATTAAAAAATAATTTTTTTGATCCCGAATTCTGACACCGAGAAACAAATAATCAAGATTAATTGACCTTAATTTCCTAATGGCTTGGCAAATTCAGTAGGAAAACAACTTACGCGTATCGATTATTTATGTATCAAAGACCACAAACTATTTATATCATATTCTGGTTAACATTTATGATGTTTTCCTTTTCATTCAGTGCTTGCTTAATGTTGTATGTTTCAACTTAACGATCATACTAAGGTGACGTATGACCAACTGTTCGGTGTGCTTTTCAAATAAAGTGGAACCACCTCATCAGTTTAATTCCTTCGAGTTTACTCTGTTATGCGAAACAATTTTTCATATGAATAACAAGCGTTCCAGGCCGAAAACCCCGAACAAAATTTTTGTTTTGTATTAATTAAAGTAAGAAATACATAAAAATTGTTTTTCAATATGAGATTAATTATATACTCTTAGTTATGTACCTAATTTCTTTCCGCAGCCTAGAGCAGGTATGGCCAACCTTTTTTGATGTCCGTGCCATGAAGTCATGAAAATTCTTTTTTTAAATAGGTGACGTGTCACAATAGAATTTCATTCGAAATTAGCGTGGTGAAAACTATACGCTAGTATAATTAAATAAACAAATACAGTAAGCAAGATCTTTCTTAAACAATTTTATCTAATGCATCTTTATCTACTTAGAGAATCTATGCAATATTTTATTACTAAAATGTATAATTTAACAGTTGTTAACGTATAGAAATTTATATAATAAATTATAAATCAAGTGTAGATTAATAATTTTAATTAATTTCTACCAAAAGATAATTTATGGAATAAAATTATTTTGTTCTTGTGCGCCATCAAAACGTCCACTTGTGATTCGCGTGCCATAGGTTCACATCCCTGTTTTATACTAACAGTTTCTGACACGTATAAAAACTCGTGAATAGAGATTAGGTATAGACTACCCATTCAGACTAAACCCTTGGCATCGACTTACAGCTCATAGATAGATAGATAGATATATAGATAGATAGATAGAAGGAATAATATATAATATTGATTCGTATTTTACTCTTTTTGGGGGTATAACAGGATACCGGGGAGGAACTCACGACCATAGCATCCAAGTCAGGAACTTTAACCACTACACTAGGCCTCCCAAAAGAAATTTATACATAATATATAATTATATATGTGGAGGAGTGTTTTGTATTTACCGATGCTTCAAAATTTGATAAAAATGTGAGACCGCATTATCATTGGAGTATTTCGTGGCGCATGGCTACTGTCTTATTTAGGGTGATGCTCAATATACGAAGCAACAGTTTATACTTTGCTGTCAGCATTTCTCTTATTTCACAAGATTATTTGTGAATTGATCCCTCATATTCAAAATTATGTTCTAGTTCCAAAAAGTTTGAACAGAATTCGAGATGGAAGTCATGGTATTGTCGGAACCAGGTTGTGTCGTTGTAGATGAAAGAATGATGGACAACACTAATTCCGAACGTATTTGTATATTGGTATATAAAATGTTATTATAACTATAATTTAGAATTGAAAAGGAAAATGCAAGGATCCTGATAGTGCGGAGCTCCGGGACTGAATGAATTCAGCTTCGGTTGTCGGCTGCTTCATTTCACTGTACCCATTCCGGAATTAGGAATATGGAGAACGCCACAGTATACATGACCATCTCACATTGATATTTGAAGAAAAGAGTAGCTAAGACGTTATGAATGTGAAAATGAAAGAATTTTGGGCGGCAGAGAAAGATTGGACCCCGAATCTGCCCCCATTTGGAGTTCGAAGTCTTCTTCCCACCAACGGGGATTCTTCATGTACTCGCTCATTACACCAAAAATTGCTCGCTATGAGAGACACTTTTTCGCAATTTATATCGTTATGCGAATTTCTCGCTATGAAAGGTACTCAATGGTTTTACAATTTTTAATAATCAAATTATTAAACCAGACAAAGAACTCCGTCAGGTAACCACACCCGTGTTCACATAAGACACCGAATGACAGTACACAAACACGGGATGAAGATGACAGGAACAGACTCGTTGACATCCAACGTTTAGAAAAAAAAAGCGGCAAAGTTCTAAGGTTATAAAATCCTTTTTAAGGTTTTAGTAACAAGATTAATTAAAAGCGTTGTTTCTTGCCACGGAATAAATTTGTTTCCCAACTTAAAAGAGCTTAAAAGCCCTAATCAATAAATCCAAGTTTAGATTATAATTTCTTAATCGGTTCTTTTCTTCATCTCACGAAACTTCTTCTTCTCCGATTAAAATTCTCCGAGGTCAGAAGAGAGATCTTTTTATAGCGATATCAATAGGTTATTAAAACGTATAGAAACACAAGACCCTGAAGCAGTGACGCGATCAACTATGATGGCCCTTGCCGATAAAATAAAACCAAAGTTCTAGGTGGTGGTGGTGGGAAAGAGTATAAAACAACAGACAGGATTTCGTTTAACTAAAACTTTCCAATAATGAATGACAGGAGACTAACTTTTTCCAAAACTTTTAGAATCTGATAGATGTTTAATAATACCTAGATAATTGATGTATAAAGCTTTCGCTGTCGTTTTCCATTAGGATAAAAGTTTTATTCCCCGTTCCTGGGTAATCATTTCAGGGACTTGAAAAATGGAGAGATGAGTGTTGTGTGTCCTTCCCAGTTTGTAATGGACTGTTGTAAAAGTTAACTAAGACTACCAGACTAAGTTTACCACTCCTACGTATTGGAATCAGGTGTGTTGATGAGACAAATCACAAGGATTCTGAGAGAAAATCAAAAACTAGCGCGGTCGGAACGACAGCTCTTCGAGTTACTTCTCCGATTTTGTACTGTACTAAATGACTGTTAGTTGGTCGCGTTCCATTTATCTGGACAAGTCTCATCGCGTCTTGATGCAGGTTTCTCTATGTCTTATGAGTTGTCTATTACAAGACCGAGGATATCTTCAATATGCTTTGTCTTGGTCGCAACAGTCTGCAACAATTACTCCACGGATTTTAAGCTGAATAAACTCTTTGTGTGGGTTTTGAAGGTTAAAGAATCAAAAACAAACTGTTGCAGCAGCAAAGAATCAAACCAATGCCTCGAGCTTCAAAGTTTGTGAAACACTAGCACAAGATAAATACCAAACCGTCATAGTCTTCCAAAAACTTGCCTTGAGCGGGTGATACCTAAAAGAACAACAGCACTAAACCATATATAACCCAACCACGACTTCGAAAAATCAAAAAAACAGGAGAAAGAGGACAATAACTACCACCAACAAATGAATACCAAATGGAACAGTATAAAAAATGGAAAATATATAATTTTTATATTATATAACTGAAATCAATAACAAAAAGGAATACTTTTAACTTCTTAAGTCATCTTTATTAAAGTAATTTATAAATGACAACTTCAGAAACTCAAACACAGTTCGAGTATTTTGACAAAACTTTCGGCAACCGCGTGCTATCAATCTGCTTCTTCTTCTTCTTCTTCCTTCACCTTCTCCCCATCCATTCCTCTTCTTCATCTCCTCCTCCTCCTCCGCAACGACTCTGGTAACTTGTTGGAAAAGTTAACAGTTGAAACCATTTTCAACGAAACTTTGTCAAAATTTATTTCTTTGACTGATCGTAATCACAGCTTATTATCTTTTCTTTTTCTCTTCCGTACGAAACTGTTCTCGGCACGACAGCAGCACACACAAAAATTCAGTGACCCAGGAAGAAGTTGGTTTCCACAGACTTCACCTCGGCTCTCACCTTGATTCTCTTTCTTCCGACATTCATCCTCATTACCACTTACCGCGTCTGTTCTGTATTCTTTACTTGACCTTTCGTTATTTCGTTAACATTTCCTTCGAATCCATTAGTCGATTCGAATTCCTTTTTCTTTCTTTTTTGTTTTTGCTGTTGCTTCAACCTCCAACGAAGGAAATGGTTTTTAAAGAAAGGCGGAAATCAACACTGAATATTGTAATAATATATATTCTGTAATACGATATTTCCTTGACATTTGACCAGATACGGAACTGTCAGGGTACATTCTCGGGTAGATAGACCTAACTCTAGGTTAGTGCTTTCAGGATTGAGTTGTGTTGTGGGTTCAGGTGAAAACTCACTGTGTGCATAATGAAATGGTATTGATGATATAGGGTGTCCAAATTTTCCGCCATTTTTGCCGTGAAGTGTTGGCAACCTCAAATCTTGCGGTAATTTTGGGGACACCCTATAATACGTTAGCTAATCAGATAAGTCCAAGACTCTGAACCTTTAAGAGATGGTTCCTCCTGAGTGAAGAAGGGCCCTATCGTCATTCTATTGTGTATACGTATTTCTTGAAGGAAGCAAACAACCAACTATAAACAAAACTCGTTCAGCAAGGAAAATGGAAGATAACAAAAATTGAACCCCTTAATTCATAAATATTGCACACCTTCACCAACATTTCATTTCATAAGTAATGCACACTACCACAAATATCGATTATTAAAATAAACAAAACGAATTTATTTAAGGAAATTATTTTGAAAAATGAAAACGCAACTGAGCCGTTTTAATAACATATCCCTCCTGATCAGGGGTTAATAATCCGACTCTTAGTACTTGAAATATAATTTGTAGCAATTAAATATAATCTCTGACACAATTGCAAGTTAAAAAGAAAAACATTTTGTTCAACACCGACGAGGAGGAGCATAATTAAATTCAAAATGAAATCGCTCACCTAAATTGAATAAATAGCCGATAAGTGGAAACCCTTGGCAATAGACATTCTCATTCAAGGAATGTAATATGATACTAAATATCATATTATTTTAAAGGATTTAATAATTTTCAGTTTAAATTTTATACAGACAATTAAAAATTATTTTTACCAGAACACCCCCAAACGAAGTTTTCAATATCAATTCAGGCAAAGCTAATAGAAAAATTTTAGATGAACGAGCAATTATCTATCAGAGCCTCACCATATCATTTTCAATTTCCTTCAACAGTTGCTTCTACACTTCAATTTTACCTCCCAAGATAATAAAACTGAAATCGTTATCTTGTGATTACTTTCCTCCCCCAAACTGACAGAATAAAATTTATCTCTCCTTACAGCAGACAAATATGAACTCATTTCATTTACATATCACCAAATCCCTTTATTCTCACAATATTATACTTTAATGCACATTTTATTTATCAAACTGAAATATCCACCATTTTTATCACAGTCATATAACAAGGAATAAACCACAATTTAAACAGACACACACCAACCGATAAGAATAAAACACTTGTTTGCTGTTTTTATTAATTACAATTGACATTCAGGATTTAAATCAAGAGCCCTCTTGAGCATTATTTAAAACAATTCTTTCCTTTGATCATGAGGAATTAAAAATGATTTTTAAAAAGTTTTAATCTCAAAATGGTCAGAGGATGAATGAGACAAAATTTTTTTTTACAGTTTATTGTTTTTCTTTTCTTTTTACAGAAATACAGAAAATTTATTTATAGAACAGTACAAAAAATTTTATTCTCAAGATTTAAACAGAATTTGTCACTGAGTTCAATTTTTGGATTTAAAAATTTTTAATCAAATTTATTAAAACTATAAAACGACCGCATAACCTTTGAGTTCACGTTTAAAAATAAAACAAAAAGTAGGCAAACTGGACAAAAACGGTTCCTGTCGTGTTTCTGTCTTCTTTCATTCATGTATAATGAGTAATCATTACGAATTTCGAGAAGGAAAAATTCCCACCATCAATTAAGAACACATTCAACACGTGACATTAACTTATAAAGATTCAAAACCCGCGGACTTCACCCAAGCAAAGTTAACGGTTTAGGTTAGGTGTGATCATCAACGAAAAACTGACACGCTTCCTTTTGTTCATATAACTAGACATGATAAGAAAGAGATTTTATGGAATCGATCATTTTCGTTTTTAAAGATTTGTCAATTAAAAATTTTTCAAAGACAATTTAAAATAAAAATAAAGGACAATTATAAATAACTTACAATAAAGCGAGAAATCCCTTCAAGTGTTTTAAAATTTCCGACTGAATGATTAAAATAATGATTCACGAGGAATTGTTTATAGTAGGAAATTGTTAAAACTAATAGATAACACAAAATAAATAATTATTTGTACACCGACTCGATCACAACAACAAACTCTAATGCCTGCCAATGTGAAACTGTTTTTGTTGCGAATATTTACTGCAAAGCAGCACCGTACAATGCGCGAGAGAGGGCCCCGACGAAACTGTGTTCGTAAAGTCGTTTCTTATTCGTTTCAAACGGAATTTTAAAAAGTTGAAATGGAGCCATTTTTCATTTTTTAAATTTCACGATTTAATTTTATCGCTTCTTATCTTGTTTGTAAAAGTTTTTAAATATTTTTTTTATTATACGTGATTTTCTTTGTTTTAAGTTTCTTCTGTAATTTGTTTACGTTATTATTATCGTTATATATTATTGTTACAGGATACTTACCGTAAATTTATATTTCTACTAAAGACTTAAGACACCTTGACTGTTTAGATGTATTTGTCATTTTTGTTTAAATTAATTTCTCTCTCCTCTCTGTAGTATTTAAACAGTGCTCCTCGTGTGCTGCTTCAGAGGAAACAAATAATTGCTCAATACCTAGGTAATCTGTTGATTAACCGATTTTTAAAAATTCCAAATCAAGATCATTCAGCACTTTTACCTAGCTAATGTGTATATTAATAGCCCCGTATTGTTAAACTATCAAAATTTGTGTCTTTCATCTTCTTTATTATACTGAATTAATCTTTGATTATCGAAAAGTAAATGTTAATCTAAGCACACAGAAACATTTCTTTGTTTCAGCAAAAGTATTTCGAAAGTGTTCAGATAATTGCGGACTATCTAAGTAATATAAGAAATGAAGCAGTCTTCTATACTTTAACAGATTATCCAGTTAATATGCACATTACCTAGTTAATTGGCAGAACAACTAATTTCTAACATTTAGTGGTGCCATAAACACAAAATAGTATCTACCAAAACACGTAGCCGAATCTTGACAATCCTAAAAGGCGACCATCAAACTTATTTTGAATGTAAGGATAAACAAATATAATTTACGTATACTTTTATTTGATAAAATTGATTTTGCTGAGAAAAATTCTCTAAATCTCAGTTTGAACAACGTGAAAGCAAAAACAGTTCGTGTGACAAAGCATCGTATCTGTTACATAATGTTGTGTTTGATCAACTTGGACGGAATTTTGTCCCAGATTTGTTTGCATGTGTTCACTTATACTTAAGTATATATAATTAATATAATAAACAAAAGAACTATTTGATTCGCGAATCCAAATATAACACTGATTTGTAGTAATTATAATAATAATTCCTTCCTAATTTGTACAATTAAAAACTTTATTTTTCGTTGGCATTACCTGTTATGTTGTTAAAAATTATAATAAAAATATAAATCCCTTGACGTATCTGAGAACTGTTCCGGATGCTCTACAGTATAATATAAGATTAAGTGACTCGCGTGTCGGTTCGTTTTTGTTTACATTTGTTCGAAATGACCGACTCTCTCAACAATACCCGACTACATAATTTATCTGGTCTGTCAAGGGGTTAACTAAAAATGAACGACGAAGCTACCTGTAAAGCATGTATGGCGGTACCACTTTGTATTATCCTTTGAAGTTATCATTGTATAAAAACAAAACAAAATCTGGTGATGATTATCTACCAAATTTGAATTATTGGTATTTGGAAAGAAATTATTCTATAATTAAAGACCTTCTGCTTTCGGAAAGATAAAATTAAAATCAACACTGAAGTGAGTAGATAAATACACTTCAGTGTCCACTTTCTTTGTCAAAGTTCCATTCTTTAGGTCTCCATTTTCTTTTGTTTTTCTCAGCTATTTCTTCGTCCATTGACGGGTCGTCCCATTTCTGTCTTTCACCGAGGAAAATACCGCGTAAAATAAACCGCAAACGATATAAATCGGCTGCTATGAAAAATACTTTTTGCCATTGTGCTTGTGTGGGCTGAAAAAAAAATGAATTAAATCAGTTATACACTTATAAGATTTATAAGTCTTTATAGTCGAGTTAATTTGTAAATGATTTGATGCAGAAGCCTGATTTCAAACTACCAGCAAAATTCATTTTGTCTTCGAGGGGTTTTATCTAGGAATAATATCTCAACCTTAGCATTAGATAAAGTTCTGGATATAGTATTCAAAATCGTGTACCTTTCCGTTGATAACATAACCAGCTGTGATGGGAGCCAATAATCCAGCTATATTAGCCAAACAGTTGGTGAAACTCATCATTAGCAAACCTTGGAACACGTCC
>JADMLL010000002.1:11528166-11785084 GCA_016920875.1 Columbicola columbae
GACAAGCTCAGGTGCCTTCAGCTACGGAAACACAGCCCAAACCGGAGCGACCATCGTCGCTGGGGCCCGGAAAGCTCACTAGAAGACTGCTTTGCTATCACAACGATCATTGCATGTCGCATAATTCGCCCACGAAGGCAACTTCTCCCACCGCACAGGGAAACAATAACTCCGACGAAGGAGAATCTAATACTACAGGTCGATATTATTCATGTGAAGTCCTGACTATATTTTTGTGTTGTTGCTGTTGGAAGTGTCCAGTTTTTGTTCCCTGACTGTCGTTTTCGCTTTTTATTGGTTCCTGATTTTTTTTTTCTTTCAGACGCTCCACCGAAAATCACGTTTCAAAATATAACAGGTAGAGGAACACCTCCACCGGATAGACATAACAATGCTAATACTTTAACTTTGTCAGAGTTACCCGAGCCCCCGATCCCTGTTTCAGAAATTGGCCCAATTCCTCCGCCTCCGATGTTTAGTTCTCCCAGTCCTACGATGCTCTTACGACAGGAGGGTGGCATTCACAACGCCGTTCCTCTTAATTTATCGGATTTCGGGTACGAAGGTAAGTCAATTGATTTTGGCGGAAATTTTTATACTTTCGTCGTCGCCGAGAGAAAAGCTTCGTTGAGACTGTAAATAGTCTGCTTGTATAAAAGTTCCCGAAGGAGGAGTCCGAGGGTGGGGTGGGTGGGTGGGAAGAGATTATCGATTTGGTAAATACAACCGTCTTTTTTGCATTTATCCTTTTGTAAAAGAGCAAAAACCAGATTCGGAGAGCTTCAGTATATCAAAATCCTCCTCCCATTTTCTCTCATTCTGATAAAACTATTAGATCGCCATTTTGGACATTACGGTTCCCGTGATAAATATTTCGATTTGAAATTTATACAAAAGGCAACTTTTCCTATCCAAAAATTAATTTACCGCCAGGAAAAGAGAAAAAGTTTTTGTTTTCAGGCTCAGGATTTTGGCCCTGGAATAGCCCTATACGATGACTTGATTTACGCGTGACGTTTATTCCTTCCCTGTCGACCCCTTTCCTCGTTGATTTAATGGAGACTAACCTCGCAAATAACATGCAGACTAATGGCTTTATAGGTGTGTTTATGTGTTTCAAATCCGATTTGTTAAATTTAAACCAAAGGTTACACGAAATTAAATTTTTACATAAAATATTCCGACCATATAATACAGAAGAGGATGAGGGAGAGGAGTTACATGTCTTGGTAGGTGCGTTACAAACATACATCAACAAAAACCACCTATTACACGTGTAATACAACCTTACACGTGGTTTTATATGTGTATAAACAATAGTTCGACGGGGGGGTTAGGAACACTATGTCCTGTGATCACTATGGTATAATGATGCCCAATTTGACACATAAGTGCAGTACACACCTATTACACTGAGGTGCTTGAACAGAGAGTTTGTGTTTTTCTACACTCAAACATTTAAGCAAAACTGAAACATCAAAGAAGACAAACCAGAAAAAAGTTGTTACAGTTCATAGTCGTAAGCAAAGCCCACACTTTTCCGAAGTACGGTTGTTTAAATTTTAAATGAATACGCCTATTAGTCACTGCTTGCTTACGTCATTATCGTTTGTCGTCCAGTAATTTTTTAACCCCTTGGAATACCTTATAATTAACAACCCTTCGCTTCGTAGATAAAAAAAAAGCCTTTGTCTTCTGCTCGCGAGTTTGTCCTGATCAATAATTTGAATTTTTTATCCAGGGCCCGATGACGTGGATCCGGATTTAGAGGACTCGGATCCGGACGACATAAACAATATGCTATTCCGTTTTCCGCAACCAGATCCGAACATCGACACGTCGAGGGTGGAGGAAATCCCGGCGAAGGAACCGAAATTTCATGCGATGCCTTTGAAATCAGCCCTGAAGAAGAAGGGAAATTCGGGAACGAATTCGGGTCAGGGGACTCCTCAGGGTACTCCGACACAGGAGAATCGACCGCTTCAAATCCGGCAGGAACACTATATATCCTTCAAGTAGGTGTCTTCACGTTGTGTACACTTTAAGGTTGTCTGTGTTGATTGAGGCTAACAAAAACTTCAGGTTTTTTTGGTTTTGGTTTTTTGGTTTTTTTTGGTCAACGGTGAGAAAATATTTTTTGATTTTTCCCCGGTTTTTTTGTTGTTTGATTTCGGATTTCTGTTTTATGCAAACTAAGAAGATCGTCATTGCGGTCTAGGATGAAAATAAGGTAAAGAATTCAAAAGTTTCAAAAAATAGGTGTTGTTGTTGATGATAGCTGGGGAGGAGAAGTTAGGCGTATTTGCTGACAAAGGAACAAAGGATTAGATTAGCCCAGTCATATCTTGTCTAGACATAGGAAAGCGGATAAAATGGAAAAGCTAAATTTGGAAAAATAAAAATGAAGGAAATAATTTATTTAGCGAAGAAAATCTTTTAAATTCCAACCCTTCCTTCCATCCTCAAAAAATGAAAATCATTTTATTGCCCCCGGGGGTTAGAACTTGTCAGAAACCTTTGACATTCTTGATTTTCTTCTCCTCCTCCTCCTCTTCCTTTCCTTCTTAGAAGGTTTTCCTTTGTCGATCTCTTCGATTTCGTTGGCTTATTTATCGCCATCCTTGGACGCGTGCGAATGGCTTGGCATTTACTGTAGGGTTTCAATTATTTATTTAGCAGATACCCCGGTCGTCGCTCGTTAATTAAATCATTGTCGTCTGCTATGTACAAGTGTATGTGTAAAAGGAAGTTTGTGTTTGCGGATGAGTTGAAAATGGAAATTAATTTCTCTAGGCAACCTAATTCATAATAGAATAAGAATAGACAGTCTGTCTGTCTGACTGTATGGGTTTTAATATGTCTCTCATCAATAAGTATATCGGTATTTGATATACAGCTCTGCTGAGTGATTTCTCAGCATCACTTTCCTTATAATTTCATAAGTCTTGCACGATTGAGAGGGGAGTCTATTTCAAAAGTAATGCACACTTTTATGAAGATCTTATTTCATAAATAATGCACAGTGATGCGTTTAATATAAGAAAAGGGATCTTCAGTTTATTGTTATAACTTCAAAGCTATTTTTAAGAGACTTTCGTGACTGTTACCATTAGTGGCTGGAGTCAAGTTTTTGAATCTGACTCTGTGTAACACGTACAAACTTCCTTTTACGCGTATCTGGATTTATTTACGCGCTTTATTTATTATTCTAATGTCTTCGTTTTCTATTTCAGCAGTCGACCAGTTAGGTTTGGAATACCGCTTCCATGCACCGTGGAAAACAAGGAAAATGCGAGGCCGTATATCATAAGAGAGGACTGCGATAGTGATAGCGGAGATGGACCCGTGTTGTACAGGGATGAAGACGAGGATGAGGATGAAGAGAGTAGGTTTCAGGGGGTGGAGTGGAAAACAGCGAGTGTTAATTCATTTTTGTTGTCGGTTGTTTCGCCTCAAGCTCTTCCCGGTGGATTAACTTCTGTTTCTGGTTTAGAGCCTGTTGGATTGCTCTCGGGTTTTCACCGTTTTACATCCTGAGGGAAGCGTCTGGAATGAGAGAACAAAAGAATTCTTTTGTCTTTTTGAATCTTTTTACTTATTTTCTTGTACGGGTTTTGGTTCTACGTTATTTCCTTTGAGGATTTGTTATTTTGATCCTTAAAAACTTGAGTCACATATTTTCCAAAAGTTTCGGAAGTGGGAAAAGATTTTCCAGGAAAGAAAATTTTTGGGAAAGAAGTCTGAAAGTAAATAAAATGAAAAATATTTCTTTTTCTTTGGTCGATGTGATTGCTCCCCGAGGGAAACAGAAAAGGACTAAAGATGAAAATTGATTGTTTTCTCTCTCTCTCTCTTCGCTTTCTCGTTCCTCCAGCCTCCCTACAGAAGATTAAAAGCCCATGTCTTTGTCTCTTTCTCTCTTTTTGCCTCTGTTTCGTTCAACTGGCAATTAACGTCTGTTGAGAATAATCCTTTCATGAAAACAAGGATCGGATCCGGGCCGTCAGTCCCATTTCATTCGGTCCTACATACAATTTGAGAAATGATTGTTCTAGTCTTGTTGAATGGGTGGAATTTGGGCTGGGTGGGTGGTTGTGGGGGGTAATGGTTTGCATCTGAATTTTTAAGACAATCAGATTAGCCAGATGAAAACGGTTGGCAAATTCATTTTTCAACGGATTCATTGTTTTGACATGTTTCCCGTCCCTTTTCATCGTTTTCAAGATTTTATCTCAACCTTGAACTTTGATTTTGGCCGACCGAAAGGATTTGGGGAATTGAAAACCCCTGCGGACTCAAAAGTAGACGAAGAGGAAAAGGGTTTTCCGGTTTTGTCTTGAATTCTTACGAAGATTGGTTTCGGTTTTGGTATCCAACAAGCCTGATGAGGATTCTAAGCCCTCGCGCAGGAAAAATTGTTTATTCTATCCTCTACAGGATATGCTAATGTACATTCATAAAAGAGAGAAATGGCGTCCTTGACATAGACATGACGGATTAAATGAAGTGAAGAAGATTAGTTTTGTCTTCGGGTGAATTGCTGCACAGTGGGAAGTAGTTTTCCAAGATGTCGTGTCGAGTATTATGGGTCTCCCAGTGCAGACAGGCTAGAACGGTATGAGTGGGAGTGAGGGGCTATGCGTGTAAAGTTTTTCGTGAAATAGGTAGCTGCATCTCCTCTTACATCGTCTCTTGATTTGTCATTGTTTGCCGAGGAGTTTGTTCTGCACTTCCTGGATCGTTTTGTTCACTTTCTGTTCTTTTCGTTTTACATTCTTCTTTTGTTTTATTTTAATTTTTTTTTAGTACGTCGTATTTGGTGTCTTGATTTCGATGTCTTTTCTCTCTTTTTGTCGTGATTTAATTATTAATTAAAATCAAGCCGTAACGAGCCCATTCAATGCGGTTCAGCCTTTTCAGTTATGATGCTTTATGAATTTTAATTAGGAAAACTTTCTCGTTGGAAGCACATCTTTGAGAAAGATTTTTAATTAAATAAGCGATTCAAGTTCTTTTAACAAGATCAATCGATAAAATAATTTTTAACTGAGAGTTTGAGGTGTCATCGCCTTCGTTTGTGTCCTCTTACCCCCTCACCCCATCTCCCTTTTTTTACTTAACGTCAGAAGAGTCTTCTGTATTCACTTTCATAGGTATTAATTGGTGTCTTTATGTCGGCAGGTCGGTTAGCGGCGAAGATAGCTAGAAAAGACAGTTTAGCTTTAAAATTAGCGCTACGGCCCGACCGGCAGGAGCTCATCGACAGAAACATCCTACAAGTCCAATCGGAGAAAGAGAGATTGGAAAGCAAAGAAGCAGTCGGAGCTCGATTGATACGACGCCTGAGCATGAGACCAACTGCCGAAGAACTCGTCGACAGAAACATTCTGAAAACGCAAACTCCGGCCGAGGAAAAGAAATCGAAGGAGGAGAAGAAGAGGATGCTTCTTAGGAAATTGAGTTTCAGGCCGACCGTCGAAGAACTTAAGGAGAAGAAGGTTGAGAGTTTGATTTGAATACTCGAAAATGGGGTCTTGGTGGTTTTAAATCTTTTCTAATCCTGTTTTTGGTTTTATTACCTCAGATAATACGGTTCAATGATTATATCGAAGTAACTCAAGCTCATGAATACGATCGTAGAGCCGACAAACCGTGGATGAGACTAACGGCGAAGGACAAGGCAGCTATTAGGAAGGAATTAAACGAATTCAAAAGCTCTGAGATGGCGGTTCACGAAAGCAGCCGTCATTTAACACGGTGAGTTGTGCAACCCATGTTCTCCCTTGTAATCTTATCTAGATATCCGGATAGATAATCAATAACAGGAAATGATTATGCTCTCGTTACAGGTTTCACAGGCCCTGACGTGTCGGAGCGAAGGTCGGAGCAAGGATTGTAAGGTTATGGAGAAACTGAGTCAGCTTTTGTAAACGGGTACACGAGTCGCGGTATATGATCCCGTGTCGAATGGCTGTCTCTTTCTATTGTGATCTCGTTAATAATAAGTGATTTGAAGCGGAGACGGAAACGGAAACTACTTTCGGATTATTTTTATTATATCGGAGGCAGTTTTAGTCTCGGATGCGCAGCTTTTCTTGAATGGAGTGGTGGTAGGGAGGGTGGGGGTATCAGACTGGTTCTCAACTTATCCACGTGGGGAAATCACCTTCGGTGAGACGTTAACACCAATTCGTTTACACAAAACAAGAATAAAATTTAGATTCAGAGCTTAAATGGTTAATTAATGAGTAACAGTGAGGGAGCGAGCTTTTGTTTCGTTGCTAATTATCTGCCGAAATGAAAAAGGCTTGCGTCAAGTCGGGGTAATCAATTAATTTCGATCACCGATAAAGTCGATAATTAATTCCTGTTTTAGCGATAATTAGTCAAGTGATTAATTTTTTTTTTCATTCTTTCATTTTTAAATATTGAAATTGAAATATCTTCTGAGAAGGAGGCTGGTAATAAATTAATTTATAATCAAGCCGCAGGAAACGGCTCCTTCCTTCTTGACTTCTTTCATACTGGTTTCCCCTTTTCAAACTGGTAGATGGTGTTTAAAACCAGTGACAGGAAGTAACCCAAACTTTGTTGACTCGCCAGAAGATCTGATGAACAATCTGCCACGGGTAGCATTACCCTTTGTATAAAAACATTTGCTCATGATAATAATAATTAAACTCGTGGCTGGTGGCTGTCAGCAATGCGTTAAACGACAATTCATCGGTTTATTAATAAGTAAATAAAAATTTTAATTAAAACTAAACTTTTTAATTAATCAAATTGTTTTGTTTACTTTTTATGTCTTCTTGTGAGCTGATCAGTGAAAGTTTTTGTTCTCTGTTGGTGACATTTTTTTATTTAGCACTGGAGGGAGGGAAGTGATTGATTGGATATAAGCCCCCCACATAGCGACCCATTCTCGACCAACTCAAATACTGCGTGGTAGGTTCGAGAATGGCCATATAGGTAACAGTTCATTGAGTTCTATGTTAACCAGAAACTATTTCACATCACCGGCTCGTAACATGGTATAGGTGACTCGGAAACCGATTTTTAAACCTTTCTATTATGTTAATTATTTATCACGTACTCATTTGGATTTATTTGTCGTACTATAAAACGATTAGTGATTTTAATTTTTGTAAAATTCAGTTTTTGTTGATGTATTTTGGCTCGTCGCCATTTTTGTTTGTTTTATTTTGTTGATTTGATTGGTTCTTTTCTTTTTTTTTCGGTTTATGAGCTGTATATTAATTTTTAATGTTCTTTTTTTAAAAGAAATTGATTTTTTTAGCTGTTGTTTTGTTTTTTTTAAGGAAAAGTTAAAACTCTGAGCTGTGAGTTGCAAATACGCGAGCGTGCACTCTCCTACTTTAATTAGATTGCGTTTAAGTTAGCGAAAAAAGTTTTTTTGTAGTGTGGTCGTAGACTTTGGTCTTTTTTAAATGGATACCTCCAGAGTTCTGTATAAGCTGTAGTCGAATACGCTGGTGTATTGCTTTTAGCGCTCTGAATTTAAAGCATCAAAGAAAAACTTTTTGTGTGAGAATGTTTCCCAATTTTCGTTAATTCAAAATGGAGATGTGATTCAGTAGTGTGAGACACAAAATAAATTTTTTTGTAGCCATTTATGAAAATTTTTGGTTTTAAATTAAAAATGAAAAGTTTAGCTTAGTCAAAACACGCGAGCGTATTTTGAATAGTCTGCGTTAAAGGTAGCAAACAAATTTTCTTGTACAGTCTCACTATTTTTGATAATTTTTAAGTATAGAGAAGAATGTAGTTTACGTTCAAAAACGCTTCGTTGCTATATATACGCTGGCGTACGCTTTCAAATTGGTACTAGTTCACGGCTAGAACGACAGAATTAGTTTCTAAGACCTGGGTTGTGTTCTGTGTTGATAAATTACAAACACGCAGGCCTAAACTCCGATTCTATGAGTAAAACTGCGTTTATAGCGGGGAAACAAATTTTTTTTTATAGTCTTATTAACAACTATTTTTCATTCTAAACCAACTCAAACGTTCTACTTCTCTCTGTTTATTGTTTTCTCGGTTACTTTATAAACTTAACACGAATAACATAAATGAACGAACTCCTTCGCTATATACCCTGCGGCGTGTTTGCTTTTGTAATCTTCGCTCTTAAAATCGCTTTTACGCGTTTCTTGCTTCTTAGCTTTCCATTTCCGTTTCTCTCTCTCTCTAGTGAGGGAGAGAGATCTCTCGATTAATTAACTGGAAGTTACATAAATTAACATAATTAGTCTTCCAGAGTGTAGACAGTCGTAGTTATTTTTTTATAGTCTGTAAAACACCTTAACAAATGAGTACGTCAGGAGAAAAAGCTCTGATGGGGTAGGGGGAAGGGGCAAAAGAACTAATCGTGAAATAAAAAGAGGAAAGTTCGAGTCCAGTAAAAGAAAAGTTTTGCACGAAATTGAATTTTAAATAAATAAATAAATAATGTAAATTAATAATAAAAATGAATGAAAAAGTAGGGGTTCAAGGGACTTGAAGTCCCTTTTCCTGTCTTACCTGCTGCAATAAAATAAATAAATAAATATATATTATTTATAGTAGTTCAATGTATGTTCATGAGAAAGATATTATTATATATACTAAAAATATTATTAAAAAAAAATTCATCTTTGATTATTTTTACTTTTTGACCGTGTAAAAATGATAAATAAAATGAAAATTTAATTTTTCTTTTTCTTTTTTGTTTTTGATTTTTCCTTTTTTTGTGGTTATGAATGTTTATCAGGTTGTATTATATACCTTCTGTGAGCCTGTCTTATTGTTTCGGTTCTGTGTGCTGTAAATTGATTAGGTCAGAAGTGCGCAAACTAGGATCGTCAAATTTTTGTAAATTTCGAATTCATCGCCGAGTATGGATGAGATTAGTAGAAACTTGGAGCCTTATACATCTCATTAAAGGGCAATTCTACTGATTTTTATGTTGTATAGAAAGTATATTCTTAAAATTATAAATAAAATCAAAATGTGTCAGATTTGATGATGTTTTTATTCGATATAATGAAAGAAATGCGCGAACTATATATCGTATTTGTGAACATCTACCTCAAGGGGTCGCCAAATTCTTTCTCTCTACTGAAGGGTCGCAGTCGGAAAAAGTTTGCGCACCACTGATCTAAGGGTTACGTTATTTGAGCCACCTCTAAGTTTTCCCTTCTTTTGTCTTTCTAGCCCTGTATATCTTCATTTTCCTATTTTGCCTATACTCTTCTGTCTGTCTTTCACCCATTTCAGTTTTGGTTTTCGGTAGGAAGTTCAAGTTTTTCACTTTCTTCGACTATCAAAGTTTTTGGTATGATTCCTCACTCCTTCTGGTCTTTTTCATTCACTTTCTTTAAACCAAAATTGTGCATTATTTATGGAATTACCCAGTGGCGTACCTAGGGGGGAGGGCGGTCGGTGCTGTCCGTACCGGGCGGCACTTACCTTGGGGCGGCATTTTTTAAATTTACTCTGTGTATTAATTAATATTGATTAAATAACTTAATAATTTATTTATGTGTATTAATTTATAAAAGCCACTATTTGATTGACTTATAATAGAAAGGGCGGCAAACTGGAGGTCACCCCGGGCGGCAAAGTTCTAGGTATGCCACTGGAATTACTCTTTTCTATTTGATTCTCAGGCTTTTTAGGACTTTCAATAACCAATTCAGCAACGAAAAGTCTGTGGTGTAGTGGTTAAGTGCCAGACTAAGAAGTTGTAGTCGCTAGTTCAAATCCTCCTCCTGTATCCTGTTAGAGCCAAAAAAGGGTGAAACGGGATTAAAACTCAACTGTATATACCCGGTTTAGCAGTCTGTCTCAGGTCTCAGTTCCAATTTCAACTAGATGTTCTGTAGAGGATAATTAGTTTCTCGGCATAAAATGAGATTCAGCAATCTTTTGATATAGTGAATGGCTACGAAAACAATTCTTTCGAGATGAATTTGATAATGTCATAGACACCACACAAACCCACACACTCAGTTGACGGTAAGAAATTTTACAAAAACAAACAAATGCCAGTTGTTATTTCCAAAAATTTAAAAACTAAACAAAAAAAAGTTTTAACCTTTATCATAAAGTTCCAAAATCAAATTTGAATTTGTTTTAAAAAATTAAAACCACAAAAAAATAATATAATAATAATAATAAAGATGAATACGGAAAGGAAATTATAGGTTTTGCGAGGCTAAGGGATGTATCACAGTATGGACTGTCATTTGGGTAAGACGGTTAACCTTCGTACCCAAACCGAGCAAATGCTACAGAACGCGGTTTTGATCACGGAAATGGCGATGGATCTGAAAGACAGATCTCTCGCCGGAGAGAAATACGTTTGCTACCTGAGAAGCCTTGCGGTGAGAGCGGCTCGAGCCATCGTCGCCATGAAAAACTCCGGGAAATCGTTTCTAGTTTTGGCACAAAGGATGGCCAACAGTGCTATCAAAACAATGGACATGGTCCCTTCTGGCGAAGCTTCCTTTCAGAATTTGAAAGTGGAGTATGAAAAGCTTTTAGGTGAGTTTCTCTGTCTGAAATATATTCTGAAGGCTGGAAGAAGTTGTCTTCGTGTGACTCGATCCATTTATCACCCACGAAAAGAAAGATGTCTGCGTCATCCAAAAATGTGTTAAATTGTTTAATAGATGAGTGAGATAGATGGATTCTGTTTCGAAAAGCTCTTAAATACATTAATCTTAAGTCAAGATGACATTTCATAACCTTCAGACACCTGTCGCCATTTTTCTCTTCTGAATCCCCAGTCTTTTAACTAATTACCTCTAAAAAATTAACAAAACTCAAACTTCACAGCGATTTTAGAGAGAGAACTGACAGACATCGAGGATCACGAAAACAGTGACAGTGTTCCATCTCAAGAACTAGGTCAAATCAATCTGTCAGCGCTTTCTGAGAAAATCCGTCACTTAGAACTGAAGCAAAAGCAATCGGAACCTGCTTCATTAGCTCAGCCATCCGGTTCTAAGACATTTAAACCAGGAGAAGATGAAAAGGTAAAAGAGAGATGAGGGCAGTCATTGAGGTTTGACATCGGAATCACGTAGATTTTGACCAAAAACTGGTTTTCGTCATCGTTTCAGGCATTTTTAAAGAATTCAATTTAACTTTTGCAGTATCCCGAAAGCTGGTCTAGGGAATCGCTTATCGATCTAAACAGCATCATGAACTTACCTCCCGTTCCTGAGAATATCTTCATCGGATTAGCTCCCACGAGACCTGTGCGGTCCTCGAGTCTCTCTTCACTTAAGAGTCTACGGAAAGTTAAGCTATCGTTACAGAGAGCAGCGAGAGATAGCTCGGAAGAGGAAGAAGAAAGTGGTTCTGAGGAAACGGTGATATGTTATACTAAACTTAATAATATTATCATTCGCGATGACCTAGCGGTTTACTTTATTAAAAAGGAGATCAAAAGGTTCACTCCAGACCTGCGAACCATCCTAATCCCTCACTGTTCTACCTAAGACTTCTTAAAAGACATAGGCTACTTGACTCATAAACACTCTCCTCTTAGTCAAACTCCCTTACTCCTCTCCTGCTTTATCCATCCCCAACCTACCTCTTTTAATTTCGCAGCCTCCTTACCTTTAAGAACGGCACCAGACGACCTCCGTCTCTAAAACTCCTCCTGTACCCTCCCGACCTCCTCTACACTCTTAAAACTCAAATTTCAATGACACTTAAAACATTTTTTTGCTGTAGGAGGAAACAGTCAGTAGTGACGACACGAGAAGCCAACCGGGGAAAAAAATGCCAGCAAGTTTAGACAACATAACAGAGGAACCAAGCAGTTAGCTCTGCATGTCGTTCAAAGGAGTAGGAGACAAACAAAGAAGAGAACCGAAAGGTGATGATGAGGAGTGATACATGAGGGTGTTTAAAAGCTGATTTTAACATCAGTTACAGTAATCACAAGTGCTCGGATTAGAAGAAGCAAAACCGGCTTTTATGTTCCAGGGGAAGGAGAAAGAGAAAGGTGTTCGAGGAAATGAAGAAAATAATTTATTGTTCAGTCTTTTAATACACTTTTATTAAGAATTAAAAATTTTTACACATTTATTTTCCTCTTTTCATTCATTTTGCTTATTTGTTGAAAACTGTACTAAAATAACACATTTGTAGAAATAAGTTCGGGAGATTCGTTAACTCAATCGGTAAAAGAATTGTCAAGAGGTACAAACTGTTCCGGCATCCGTGTAGGCCTCGGAGGAGACGACCGTCTTCTGTTAAAAAACTGATCGAGAAAAGCTTTTGCGAAAATCAAACAGACGAATAAAAAAAACATGAAAGCGTAAAAGGAATGACGGGGTAACCGAAGAGAAAAGCCACGACACCCGATAAAGCAATGTAAAACAAAGGTTGATGACTAGCCAGTGTTCGAAGTGAGACTCTCGGTGGCAGATAACCGGGAACTCTTGGTGCAAAGTTACTGGGATCGCTTTTGTCGAAGTAATAAAACTTGCAAGGCGGTGCTAAAAGCTGTCTCGAAACGCTTCCCCAGAAATCTTCTCTTTCCCAGAGTTTTTTGAACGTGGGTTCATACTGAAAACAAAAATTAAAACAATACATCAATCACAGATACTTTTGAGAAGGTACCACACACCAAACACAATTTTAGCTTACTTTCTCGTTGATCCTCGTCGACATTTGATGAAAGAACCTGACCAGAAACGTGAATTCCGTCGAGCGGATCGGTTCCAAATCCGGATTCGCTTCGTACCTGATAAGCCTCGTTCTCTTCTGCCAGTCTTTTGGATTGATTATTGTGGGTTCGAGCACTCCCGATCCCAAAGTGGAAGAATTCACGGAAGAACTGGAAACGTCTCCGTTTCTGTATTCGGGCGCTTGAATGTCACCGGGTAAGTCAAACACCTGAGTAAGCAACTGAACGGAATGCTCGAGATACGTGATCGTTTTCTGTCTCTCGTCCACCGTATAGTCATCACTATTGGAGTAGAAAAGATTTTCCTTTATCCGTTGGAAAATGCTGGATCTTCTTTGCTGTCGCTCAGCGAGTGCCGAATTTAGTAAATATCTGACTAAGTGAAGTGCCTGATGAATGTTGTGCATGACATCGACAACTTGACTGTGGAATTCCGGTCCGAAAAGAGTTTGATACTGAAAATTTGGCGATTCCAGTTCTTGGATCTCTTGCCTGATTATTACGTTCAGGCGATTGAACATGGGAAAGGACAAAGGATTCGACTGGTTCAGTGAATTCGGAGTTCCGGGGCTGCAGGGTGATTTGGGAGTGCCAAGGGGAGTAGTTGGAGTCTCGTTACCGGGTGTATTCGATTCCTCAAGATACCCTTCGATCTCTTTTAGAATTTTCGCTAAATTCGGCTGGCCCAATACCTTACACAATCGGAAGAGCATGTGAGCATATTTGGGCGACGTTAAATCCATTCTAAGGAATCTCGGAATAATTTCTCTGATCATTATGGTGTAAGCCGTGAAATTTTCGACAATAAAATTGTACCACTTGTGGTCGACTTGATTTGATTCTCCGTAACCCCTGCAATAAGAGAAAAATTATTTTAAACACATCTTTTATGAACCGATTTCCAGGCAAAGGGTAACCCCACTCACCTCGGATTGTACTTTATGTAACGCCAGGGTTGAATAAAACTAAGATAAGTTTCCAATATGAGAAGAAAAGAGGAATCCAACGGCCAATGATAAATCTGACGACGAAGAAACGTGTACAAGGGCCTTCTCCAAAGGCTGGTCATGGCTTTTCTCAACTCATCCATGGGAGTTCCATCATTGTGAACATTATTAACGAAATAATGGATGTGTTTTATCATGTTTCGAACGACTCGTAGGTGGTCTTCTTTTGGCAAAAAATTATCTGTATTCCTCACACCCTAAAATAAATTTAATTTTTAACAACTTCCCTCTCTGGCGAGAACTCCGGAAAAATTTCCCAACAACCTAGATGAATGAATTTTGAGATTTCACCGGCTTTCAGTACTAATGTTAGTCCTGTTGTTCTTTCGGCTATCACACCGCTCAACTAATGCATAATCACCAAAGAACAGCAACACTAACTCAAACGAATGAACGTTAAAATCATTTTTAGTCAACTCAATGAACCCATTAAGTAAAAGAAAACGATTTGGAGTCGACAGAATCGTATATAATAAATAAAAAAGTTTTCAAATTCTCACCGACATAATCCAAATTAAAAATCAAACCAACACTTTATTCTCCATTATTGTGTTAGAAGGTGTAGTCATCAAACCTTCACAAAATTAATTAAACAGTCATCAACAATCTTTTCGACAACATTCATTCAGTTAAAAGGATGTAAGAAAAATACAAATCTATAATGAAGTGATGTAGTTAGCCCCCAAAACTATTTCTTTTATGCAGTGAGTGAGTCATTATACAGATGTTAATCTATGATTGATCAGAATTATGCGTAAGCGTGCCCACTGGAGTTAAAGCAAATCAATTGAAAAAGGGTTTATATATTTGAAACATGACTTACTGCATAATAATAATAATAATGCATTATGGGAAAACTTGCTACAGGTCCAAATCCGACAGGGACACTGTTAAAATTCTGTGAATGAAAAAAATTTCTTTTATTTCTCGGACACACATAAAACCAACGATTCCCAAATGTTATTTTTGATGGAGTGACCCAATTCATTTCAAGAAATGTATCAAGATACCAGATCATATTTTGTAACAGTTCCTTAAGGCATACAAAACTGCCATCCTCCCAGAAGGCATGAATGAATCCCATGTTTAATTTTGTAAGTTTCCATGATTTCCAAACCCATCAAACCCCCAAACAATACTTTGAAACTCATTTATAAACCAATTTAACCCTGAATAATGCTTTCTACTATTACTACCAGAAAAATTTTTGTACCTCAGACTTCATATTTGCAAAAGGATTTGAGTTTATCGATTGTTCTGGAACAGACAACCAAAAATTGATGATGATTTGTACAAAGGCTTCAGTTCTCCAAATTTCTGCATGTGGTTGAGAAACTGTGGTCGGTGATAAACTCGCAGATCCAAGTTTAACAACTGAGTTCTTGAATAACTTTGGTGTTTTCTGTGGCTGAATCTGAAATAAGAGTTAAGGGTGACAATGAAACTGTAAAATCTTCTCTCACATCAAAAATATTAACATAACTAAATGAAAACCATATCTCTTACTTGAGGTGGAGGTGGCGATCTTGGTAGCTGCATTGTTTGGTGAGTAGACACAATCGGAAGAACAATTGATGTTTCTATTGGTAAAAAATGCTGCATATATTGATCACTTAGGTGAAGATAAACTGTTTCATGTCCTCCATAATATCCTGAATCAATTTGGCTTTGCCAAGGATTAATTAAATGATATGAAAAATGAAATAAATAATATTCAAATGGATCTGATATATCGTTAAGGATTCAAAAAAAGAACAAATTCAACTTTGTTTTCAATTTAACCAAACAAACCATTAAAAGGATACTTAAAAGTAAACCTGTAGGCTCCCTTAAGTTAGGATCGATCTGAAGTTTGTCCACATAAAATGGAGGAACTGAACCTTCAAGTATGATTTGTTTTAGTCTTGGTGATAAAAATGTAAGTGGATATTCATATTTTAAATAAGCATCACTGAGTAGTCTGTAAATAATGTCAAAAAATGGACCAAATGGATTGAAAAATCTGAAAAGGACTTCAAATTCGGCCACATTATTATGTCTGTATATCTTTAGCAAGTTCCAACCATTCCCATATGATGGATTGACTCGAATATATGTTCCACCAAAAAGGGAAAGAAAACTTGAAGATCTTTCATGTTGCATTCTGCCAGAATATTTGTCAATTCGATAACTCTTCTCTGGACTGGATATAAATAAACAGCATTTCTCAATCTCATTTGAACCTATACAAGAGATAATCATATTAAAATTTTATTTCATAACAGTTTTAAGTTATAACAAACAAAATAAACAGTGAAGCACACATCTTTAAATGAGTGACATTCAATTTTATATTCAGTCAGGTAAACTAGACATCAAAAACAATTTTAAAAAATTTTTTAATGAACAACTAGGGGGCTTAATTTCAAAAACAAACGTTGTTAAAAAATGTTGCAATGCTTATTATTAATAAAAAGATAATTACCGTACTCAAATCTGCCCCTGGTGCCGCCATGGTTCCAGAATGCTAAACGGTCTAAACTATCGAATCGAATCGAATGATCTCGTATCGTATCGTTTGCAATCGACTTCAGGGATTGAAGGCCCCAAAGACGAATTATTGAAGTATTGGTTTACATATTAAAGACAGGGTTTCTTTATGTTTTTTAGTGAATGATTTTTTATTTTTAAATAAAAGCGCATTAAGAAGATGTCTTTAAAAACGTCAGCTTAAAATTAAAGTTTTAATGGAAACAGAAAATATTGTTAAAAGTGAAAAAGTTACGTCTGAGATGGAATTCGAATTCATGGATACAAATGAACCACCCTCGGAGGGTTTGGCAGAAGAGGGAGAAATATGTAGCAGCGGAGACGAATCTGAAGCGCCCAAAAAAACAGAAACACAAGGAAGTATTTTCTCGAATTTCAGTCGAAATTTTAATAAAGATCAGAGTGGAGGTTTTGTAACCGGTATCAATATATTCGATAAAGACGAAGCGGCAAAGAAAATCGACAGAGCCAAAAGATTTTCAATTCCGATTGACAGTGGATACGACCCACAAATTCAGGTAGAAGAATTAGCAAACCTTCACAGGGATCTGGGAATTGACAAAGATAGTGAAAAGCACTTCAGGTTTAATGCTGTTCACATGAGAGGAACTGATGATATGAGCACAGAAGATGTATTTCAATATTTTGAACATTTCGCACCCTCACATATTCAATGGATAAATGACAAAACATGTAATGTTGTTTGGATGGATGAGATTTCTGCTGCCAGAGCCCTGTTACGATTGTCAAAGAGAATAAGGAATTTGGATAAAATTCATTTAAATGCCAATCCATTTGAAAAAGAGCTAAATGAGACAAAGGAACTTGAAGAAAAAACGAATGAGGATGAAGATGATGATAGTGAGTCTGTTGATGCACGAAAAATAGAAACAGCCATTCCTCCTGGTTATTGGAGGCTTGGTGTTCCAGCACCAAAAAGTTCATGTATTCTTTTACGCTATGCAATGAGGGGTGATAAGAAGCAGCTGAATGCAGAGAAAAACAGTGAATATTATAGAAAATATGGGAATCCACATTATGGAAATAAACCTGGTATATTCACTAACTCTCTTAGGTTTAAAAAATTAAAGAGACCTAGTAATAGGTGGAAAAACAGATCAGATCAAGTTGTTGACAAAAAAAATCCATGGAAAGACCTTGCATACAACTGGGGAAAGGCAGAGAGAGAAGAATTCGATGATGAAATCGATTACAAAAGGAAAAAGTCATCAGAAAATAAAAACAGATCAAATGTACCTGACCTTAGACTCTCATTAGAACAAAAAAAAGAAATTGCAAAAGAAGGCATGATGAGGATTCAGAAGCAAGAATGGAAGAAACTTGGAGAGCAAAAATGAAAGCTCCTCGAATGAAAATGCATGCTGATGATGAAGAAAAGAAGTCAAACAATTATTTAGTTATTAAGCCAGTTGTTGATTTGAGAAAGAAACTCGCTTCTAAAAAGTATAAAAGAAATAAATTCTTCAGAGAAAGAGCGTTGAGAGAATTGAGTCCGAAACCGATTCTTACAACAGTGAAAGTGAATTCGAAGAGGATGACGAATATGATTATGAAGCAAAGAGGTGGTTTACTGAGTACTTAGAGGAAAAACGACAGAGAAGAGAAAATGAAGAACGTGAATCAGTGTCAGTAAAAGAAGAATCTGAGAGTGACGATGATGAGTCTGATAAAGAAGATAATAAGGATTTAAACGATGTTGAAGATGATACAGGCAAGATCAATTTAGGACATATATCACCGCTAAGAATTGAAATAGACAATGATGAGTATTATCATAAGAAATAATATAATTAAATCTTTCATTTTCACCAGTACAATTCCTCTTTGTAAAAATTTATTTCCTTTAAAATTAATACCAATTATTTATTATTTTGTAATTAACAATAGTTAAAAGTGTAAAAGAATCTCTTTAAATTTTATTCCTTATATATAAATTTAATATGTAAATATATATTATAAATCATTGTCTCTTAATGTGAACAAATTTTTTTAATTCAATTTTTTTTATCATTTATTTTTAAAAATGCCAAAAGTTTCTTTTGCTTAAAGTAGGCTTTCACTCTTAGCAAAGAATAGAATACTTCTATTTTGGATAAGAAATGTTTCAGCAGTTTTAAGCTAAATTTTATGAAGACAAGTACAAACAATTGTCTATTAGGTGTTTATTGTAAATAGATATATAATTATTGTCTGACCTTTGCATAGCTTGTATTTAAAATTCAAACATTCTGATCATAGAATTTTATTGTTTTAGTTTTTTATGACTATTTCATGTCTTAAAAATTATCTTAAAAAACCTTTTTCTGTTTATAATCATTGTAAACACAAGATTTTTGTAAGTGTATTTATGTTTAAAAAGTAAAGTCATTATAATTATAAAAATTAGAACATTTTAGATGATTGTAAGTTGTTTTTTTATTTCAATATTGCACATAACCTTTCAAATTTAAAGCTCCCCGATTATAGATATACTCAATAAAGCTCCTAAAATATCTAACGTAATTAAAAGAAAATATTATAATTTGTGACAAAAATTTACACAAAGCACTTAACCTAATTGGAATTTAAGTATTGTATTGATCTCTCAAAATTTTTATTATTCAAAGAAACAAGATACAATAATGTCACCTGAAAGCAGACATCTTGACACCTTGGTGAAAGAATTAACTTTAATATAAAAGCCACTTTAATTAAATTAATTTTTCTTATAATAATAATTTCTTTCAAAACTTAATACCACAACCAAGCTTTAACCAATTAACAAGTAAGCTGCTAAAACATTCTAACATATCTAACCTATTGATCATGAAAAATGAATTAGAGCCTTGATGATACTTGTCATTTTAGGTATACCATTGTGAAGATCATGTACAAAAGAAGTGAATATCATTTCGTTCAGCTTTTGTCCAGCCTTATGAATTTGTCAAACTCGGAAATCAGCCTTAGGATCAACCTGTGATAATTCTTTAAAACCTTCTTCATCCACAAAACAGATCTCGTGATTGTCCTGAAACAAATTTAATTATTAGTTTTAACTGGAAAAATTGTTTATGACTTTACTAAAACAAAATAAATCAAACTAACAGGATCAGCCAAAATGACTACTGATACAGTAGCTTTTCCAGGAGTGTCCAATGAAATTAATGGAGTCAAAACTGTGTGATGTTCAGATTCGATTTTCTTCTGAATATCAGGCAGAGAGGCTTTCGGTACAGCAAATGCAATTCTTCCATATGCCTTGGCATGATTAATAGGTCTTCCAATATCTTTGAATTCCAATAAACATTGATGTTCATCAAAAGCAAATGATGCAGATTTATCTGTTTTATTCAACAGCTTCAAACCCAAGATACCATTCCAATACTGAATAGTTTTCTCTAGATTAGAGCATGCCAAGGTGACTTTCTCAACTGGGTCTTTGTCTTTTGGTTCTGGTTCATTGATTATGTTGTATTTGTAACCACCAGGTGCCTCGATGACAAAATTTCCATGCAACTCTTCAACTGGCCAATCTTGCTGTTTTGCTCTTTGTATAATTTCACTAGATCTAATAGTTATTCCCAGGAAATCATTTCCAACTTCGTACGATTTGACTCCATAATTGTACGTGAGCTCGACGACGAAGTGATTATCTTCAGGGCCGTATCCAATCATGGTCTTACTCCACCTGTTAGCATATGGTCCATTGCAAGCTGCTTCGCAACCTTCAGAAAACTCCTCGTGACGTAGAGTCTAGAGGAAAAATTAAAAATTTAAGAGTTTATGATTTTTAATACATGAAACAAGTCAGAACACAGTATAAGGTAACAAAATTAAATAATTTTAAATCGGGGGATATCTCCAATTTTACGAAACTGACATTCATAAATTTTGGAATAAATATCATCATCAGAATAAAATTAAATATCAGGCTATAAATTTATTATTGTTCGTTAATAAAATAAAGAAGTAAAAAGAAATAAAAAAATGTGATTGACACTTTGGTATCTCACCTTCATCCCCAAAATCCCTCTGTAAAATTGAGCCGTTGCTTTCCTGTCACCAATTTTAAAGACAAAATGGAGAGCCCTTCCTTGCAAAGACAGAGACATTTTTAATATTATTATAATATTTTTATACAAAATCCGAAAGAATGTGAAACTTTAAACAGACGTAACAACGACGTGACTCAAACTCGAACAGTGATTAAGTGAAGTGAAGGGAAGGAAGCGGAGCAGAAGAAACTGTAAACAAATATGGCGTCAGTCGTTCAGTTGGTGTGTGTTCGTGTTGCTTTTAATTGAATTTTTCTTTCTTAAAAACTAACCGTGATAATTTAAAACACCAGATGAATTTCTTTGGAAGTTCAAATCTTTTAAATTCCTGTAGTTTTGTGTGAATCACTTCAGTAGTCTTTGATATATTTTTTTATTATTTAAATGTCCGTTCAAAACACTACGAAAGCCATGCTTTCGCTCGCGTTTAGAACAAATTTTAAAAATTTGTCGGCTCTCATTTCAAAAACTGAAGCCGTAAATAACCTCCCTTTCATCACACTTCATAGGACAATATGTACTTCAAGAATATTGAAATCGAGGAACGCTAGACGTAAATTATCATTTAATGAAGCAAATGCGCATGAAGAATTCATTGCCGCTAGGGATCCAAAGGAGTTTGGAAAAACAGTAATTCTGAATCCGGAGGAAGTTGAAGAAGATAATGAGGATATAAATTATGGAAACTTAAAAAAATCGTGGGCTAACAAAAAGGGAAAAGGTTTCCAAAGTTTTGAAGAAAAACGAGCCGAAAAAATGGATAAATCAGTAACAGGTAGCTTTGATGAAGTTGGAGATAGTAATGATGATGAGAACTTCAAATTATCAAAGTCTAAGAGAAACAGAAATAGTTCCAAGCTTGAGAAAAAACTAAAACAGTCTTTAGCCACTAACTTGGATGATTTTGGTCATACTGTTGATCATGATGATGGAAAAATTAATTTTGAAACTCTTAAACCTAAATCTGTTTTGTTATGGTAAGATTCTAAATTTTTATGTTACATAATTATGAATTTTGGTACTTTCAAATTTTACAGTTTAAGTGGTTATTAACAACAGGTCTTATAACTATAATTATTTGGCATCAATTGAATTTATGTTGCTTTTTTTTTAAAGTTCAACAATATCAAATCTCAAATCAAGGAAAAAGAGAGAGAAGTTAAACAAAGTATTACTCGAGGGAAGGAAATTAATTTATGAAGCAATTGCAGCAGGTGGTCAGCCTGAAATGATATTCTTCAGTCGAATTGAAGATGTAAAAGATTTGAATTTACCACAAAGTACTAAACTGTACAAGGTATCTTATAAGGACATTCAATTATGGAGTGATGTAGAAACTAGTCAGGGTATTATTGGTAAGTTTGCTTTTATGTAGTGGGTGACCACTTAATTGCTGTTTTGTTGAGAGGTTTCAATCATTATAGTCAACATTTTATCAGGTTTCGAACTTGATTAACATATTCTAGGATTAAAAAGGCTTTTTACTCTTCAGAATTTCCCAAATACTGGCACAGTTTTGTCAAGGTCTTCAAGCCAATCATACATAAATTTATTTTGCATAAGATGATACTTTAGATCAGAGGTTCCCAAACTTTTTTGTGTCGTAGACCCCTTGCCATGTTTTTCAGTTTTAGGTAGACCCCCTACTTACCTGATTTTTGTAAATTTTTCACTGTAGTGCAGTAAATTTTTACTTCATAGGTACTTTTATAAGTAATATATGTCTTTATATTATAAGATAGTAAAATGTAAGTTAATAGATACTATCAGTGTATATCGAGATTGTGGACCCCTAAATTTTTTTCACTGACATAAACCCCTTGGAAGATATCATAGACCCCTGGGGATCAATATAATTGACTTTGGGAATTACTGCTTTTAATTGTCAGTAACTCAACCACACATCCTTGATTTGTTTTTGTTGTTGTACCACTTATGTTAAAAGTATTGCACACTGATAGGTGTTTAATACAATTAATAGTTCATTCTTTACTTAAAATTTAAAAATTAACTAAAGTAATCCTAAAAAGAAGAATCAGTTTTATATATAAGACAGTTAACAGCTGTAGAAATCTATTCTGAAACCAGGATGAATGGCAATGAACTCACACAATAGTCGAATGTTTGTTAACCCATCTCTCGGATAATTTTTGCAAGAATTAAATTGCAAATATCTTCAAATTTCATTTGAAGTTGTCTGTCACTGTTTGTTAAAAATTTAAATATAATTTATTTCATTTAGGAGTTTTCCAAACACCAAATCTGAGTTTTGAGAAAAATAATCCTTCATCTCTACCCCTTACTGTAATTTGTGACAATATTAGAGATCCAGGAAACATGGGTTCGATATTGAGAGTAGCTACCAGTGTTGGATGCCAGAAAATTATTCTAACCAAAGGTAACATTATAACTTTCAGTAATTTATCGAATTATTACTAAATTCAAATACTAAATTTAACATTTTTTAAAATCAGGATGTGTCGATGTTTGGAGTTTAAAGGTTACGAGAGCAGCTGCTGGAGCTCATTTCCTGTTACCAATATTAGAAAGTCTCACATGGCCTGAAATTGCAAATGAAGTGCTTGAAGACAGTAAAATAATTTTGGCTACAAATCTCAAAGGACTATCGAAAGACCAGAATGGTGATTCACCTGGAGAAAAATCTGTTACCGATGACCAGTTACCATCATTTTGTTACACTTCGCAGAATTACCGTAAAGAAAATTTAGTGATTGTAATTGGAGGCGAGTCCCATGGGATAAGTAAGGAAGCATTACAGTTCGCAGCAGAACGGAAAGGTGTTAAAGTGTATATTCCGATGAGTAATAACATTGAGAGTCTGAATAGTGGCGTGGCTTTCGCTATTCTTTCATACGAAATTAGAAGACAAATAGAAAATACAATAAAAAGCGAATCTCAGGAGGACAATTCTGAGAAAGAGTCGAATGATTACCAAGAATCAAGTTCAGTACAGAGTAACTGATTTCAGTTAATTTAGTCGTTCCAGGATGAACCTTAAAAGTTTTTATTGTGTGGATAAGCAGTCTGTTTAACTTGAATGCTGAATACTTTAATGTGGTTTGGACATTGTCATTTCAAATTTTATCGCTCAACTAAATAAGAATTAGTCTGATCTAAGCAAATTATTTTATATCTTGTTTATTAATAAAAAAGTAACCAAAAAAGTCACTAAAATTACATTTAAAATATTATTTCCATTATCTTCTCTTCTCTTTACTAATTTGACATAGTACGAAAACAAAGTATAACAATACAATCATATTTCATGAATTCGGCCGTCTTACAAATTAAAAATTCTTTTCAAAAAAATCTTTATAGGGTTTTATAGCATTAAAATAGTAAAGTAAAAGGTGTTGCTAGCTCCAAGTAATAAAAATAGTGGACCAACTAAAAATTCTATAAAAATTAGTTCCTATTAAAAACAAACACACTCAATTTTTGTAAATAAAAAATTAAGCGTCGTCAAACTACAACCTAACTAACTTTCCACTGTGATTTGATCAGTCATACACTTTCTTATTTCCAGTCCTATTGCTCGAGCCATGGGTGGAGGAACCGCATTACCAACTTGTCGATGCTTTTCTATGATGGGTCCAGAAAATTGAAAAGCGTCGGGAAATCCTTGAGACCGAGCACACTCCCGAACACTGACGACTCTGGTTTGTTCAGGATGTAAGACCCTGCCCTAAAGTTTATTAAACAAAAATTAATTGAACAAATTAACGTATTAAGATTTGAGTTAGCAGTTATCAAATCTGAATCAAATTACTTGTTTTCCCATCGGCTCCGGGTTAGTGACTGTTGTACTGAAGAAGCCGTCCCATTCCAGCCTACCATACAGACCGGACCAATGATTATGGCGATTAGCAGTGTGAGGTAAACACCAAGGAATGATAGTGTTGTATTGACGGTCTAAAGGATCGCATCGCCTTCCGGAAGCACAAGCACAAACTCCTCTAAGCAGACCAGATGGCGATTTGCCATTCTTCCGATCATGATGTAGATATTTCCTTGTATCAAATACAGAGGGGTGAGTAAATAAAACCATAAATACATCATAATTAGGGTGTTTGTTAAGATTAACAATTCATTTTGTGAAATTTAATTAATTATGTACTATTTAAATGTACATACAATGGTTTAATTGTTGTCCCATCTGAAAGAGTCATTGAGATGTTTGGTAAATCCCTCCAATCCGAACCTTTTATTGTTGGAATGTGTCGTATTCTAGCTTCCACAAGAGGACTCATATATTTGCAAATGTGGTCCCTTAGAATAGGCTGAAGTTCATTTCCTCTCATCTGGAAAAAAATATTACAATAAAAATTAAATAACAAACACATTTCTCTTGAGTTTCACTCTTGACATTTCTCAAGTTAAAATCTTCCACAATTAAATCCTGGTAATGTACCATTCTTTGAAAATGTGTTTTACACTCTTCATTATAATTCATCACAGCTCGATCGGCTCCATTTGGAATTTCCGGAAGATCAGATAACGCATCTCGAACAGTGATTGTACGCAAAGGAGCTGAGCTACTCCACTTACAATTCGTCGTGAACTAAAATGAAACCACACAAATAAGTTTCGTGTTTTAATTGTCAAAATATGAAACCATTGCGGTATTCCTACCCTTTTCTCATCGACGCAAACTTGCAAATTGCTAGCTTTCAAACTGAACACATGAGTGGGTTCTGGAAAAAGTGGAAGTTTCAAGTGCGGTGCCGCAGCTAAAATAAATAATCTAAAAACAACAAAATTTTTTAAAATCAACAATGAGACACAAACACCGAATAAATGGACCATGTAACTATTAAAACTACCGTCTTCTCGTTTGAGGTACTCCATAATTGCCCGCTTGAAGAACTCCAAAAGTGCACTGGTAACCCATTGAGATCAAGCAGTAAAGTGTTTGCTTTAGAACCATCGAGCGTTTAAATGCAACAAAGTTCCTGACGTTTTCGAGAATGAAATATTTAGGTCGGTAGTAATCGCAGTACGATAGAAAAGAAACCACGAGCGAGTTCTGTAAAAAGAAATTAATCCTCAATCTAGTTCTGGGAGCAAATAAGAGAAAATTAAGAAAATTACCGCCGACACAACGCACCTTAAACTGAGAATACTGTCTCGAATTAAACCTATTCATTCCACTGAAACCCTGACAAGGAGGTCCTCCGCAAATCAAATCGACTTCACCCTTTTGAGGTAGCATCTGACCTTTTTCATTCTTTGTTTTTCCCTAAAAATTTAGGTTCATTATATCTCTTGCCTATCGTATTTAATTTTCAAACATTCATTCGACTGTATCACATTCTACATACCGACATGACTTCTTTGAGCAAAGCATTACAGTCCTCGGTAAATACGGTGGCTGTTGGATTATTTTGTTTAAAAGCTAAAGCGGCATACTCGTCCTGTTCGATGGCCCAAAGTGTTTCGGAGATTCCGCTTTGATGTAAGCCCTCAGACAAACCCCCGCACCCAGCAAAGACATCCAAAGTTCTCAACTTGGTTTTAACTTCGGGCCAGGTCACTTCATCTTTTGCCAGGTCTTCTGCTTTGGGAGTCGTCTCTGGTTTTTTAAGCTTACCCTTTCCCTTTCCCTGTGAAAAGTTTTTAATATAATTTATATCAAAATTAAATTAGAAAATTAGTATATATTTTATAAATTATATTTTCAATCACCTTTTCAGATTTCCCTGTCACCGAAAAGAATGATTTTGGTTCTGCGAAAGTTTCAGTTTCAGGATCGTAACTTTCTTGAAAATAGAATCGATTCGGTCCCTCTGAAGCCCATTTATTCTTTTGAATATCCTCGATATATTGGGTGTAGCACTTTCCTTCAACATCAGTGAATGATACTTCCACTTCTAAATAACCCCAAAAAAAGCATTTTAGTATAACTCCTAGCAACTATACTATAGCTTTTAGACAGCTCATAAAGCTAAGTCTTTGGTGTATACTTAAGTAAACTCCTGTCTAGCCAACTAACTGGATAATGAAACATAGCAATACACACACCTTCGTTAGACCAATAAACAATGTTTAAATCGCGGCAAACGTCAGTTCGAGCCTTGGCAAGATGCGTGTTTTCAGGTCGATAGAATTTATTAACTTTGAGTTTGATTATGTCCTCTCCTCTACAAGTTTCCACGTAAATTTCTCGAATGAATCCAATATTAAAAGGACCGGGAGTGTTTTCATTGGATCCTTTTATGTTTTCTGTAGTTTTTCGATAAAATTCCGGATACATGGCATCATCAAGCTGAAACATTTTTGATATATATCAGTATATGGTTAACGTCATCATCCAAACCATTGAAAAAAAAACAAAACATTCTAATACTATATATTGTATAATATAAATTTCAGGGATGCATCACAACCAAACGTTCCACTGTTGAACTGTTCAGTGGTATCGCTTCAAAATTGTAACACGACCCAAGAATCAGGAATCAGAGTTCCATTTTTGAAATAATAATTGCTAATAAATTACAAGTCTAATTATACTTTCAGAATTATTTATCCAATTACCTCTTCCTTTGGTTTCGGCTTCTCCTTCTCGACAACAGCCTGAAGTTTAAATTTAAAAGTTTCAGGATGCAAGAAAACGGAAGAACCGATTTTATATTCTTCTCCACGCCAATCCACATATTGGTACCTTTAACCAGTAAAATTTTAATAACAAAATGTTCAAATCAAATTAAATTTCTAATTGTACTTCAACCTGGCCAAAACCGCAACTATAAAATATAGGTAAGTACCTGGAACGATTACCATTTGTTACATCCACAGGTCCACGAACCCGAGGGATTTCTTTATTACTTTCTTTCTCGCTCCATTTACACACGGGACAGTGAAGTTTGGAATTGGAAAGATCATTTTCATTGTTGATCTCAACTTTTTCAAATTCTATTATGTCTTCAAACCTCGCATAATTTGAGTTATACCTACAAAAATCATTTGTTCCCACAATCACTAGATGGTACTATTGTATAAAATAATTTTCAGAGATGAATTCATTACAAAAGGCCTCCTAACCCCTTTTTCACGAAAAATGTCTTCCCATCATCTTTTAATTCCT
The DNA here is from genome assembly GCA_016920875.1 of Columbicola columbae. NCBI lineage: Eukaryota > Metazoa > Arthropoda > Insecta > Psocodea > Philopteridae > Columbicola > Columbicola columbae. The sequence goes on from JADMLL010000002.1 coordinate 11,555,569, forward strand.
CCCTCTCTTCCTTGATACCTCCTAATTCAAACCAGTTCGAAGGAGGACGCGTGATTCTCACGTCGATTTTCATCGCAATTTTGTGTATGGGCCAATCGACGCATTCGTACAACATGAATAATTCTTGCGGATGGCTCATTTCGCCCAAAACGGTTTCAGATCCTCGGCTGCAAAGAACATAAATATATTTAATGTGTAACTACACCAACAACCCTACATATACAAATTTTAAATATACTCCATATGTACCGAAGTGAGCCATTTTGACTCCCCACAAAGTTATTTACTTAACACTTAAATAAGATTTAATACGCAAAACTGTTTTTGAAGAAAAGTGTAAAGTATAACACAAACAAGTACAACGTCAAACTGACTCATTTCCTATATCTACTGTCACATTTCAATGGATTCAGAAGAAAAAAATTATTCTAGCTCACCACAGCTTTTGGCAATGAACTTTGTCGCAGAAATTCCTTTTAAAGAAATACTCCACCGAGCTATATGCATGGGAGATGAAGACACTTCTTCAAAAGCAAATATGTAATCTCCCGCAGATATTATTTCGCCATTAACTTTGGCACTTTGGGAGTCACCGTCCCACTGATAGGGATTCTTTCTAGTCGATATTGTACTAATATCCAATGAGCGAATTTTCGTGTCTTCCATTTTCTCAGATTTTGCTTGATATACTTCTTCGTCTTCAGGGTCTGATTCCTCAGCTTCTTCAAGTGCAATGTAGGGACACCTTTAACAGACATTATTAGAAGTTTTGAAAATTTTATAAAAACTCTACGAGTAACTTTATTAAATAAAATTTACCTTCGGTTTTTGCAGGCTTGTTTCCCTCGACCAGAGCCCCCAAACTTGACCATGTCACGACAGAAAACGCATTCTCCGCAATCTGGTTGCTGACATGCTTCACAAACGTTGCATCGTCTTCTACGTTCTGTCTGAAAATTTCCAATACTTATTACTTAAAAGGTAATCAACCACCTAACTCCTTAAATATTTCAAATACAAATACATTCAAACAGATTTTTAAACATGGCTGACGCACAAAATCAGAAACTTGAATACTACTTACTCTCATTTTACTTTCTTCTTCATCATAATCGAGCTGTTTTGGAAAGAATGATTCAAAGACTTCAGCCACTAGACAAGTTGTGGTTGCTTTTGTCCACTTTGGTCTTTCACGCTTCTTGGCAGCTACCATTCTTCTCGCCGATCTTTTGAATGAGAAAACAGTTTGGTAAGTAAGACATTTCCAACCATCACTCCATTTGTAAAGTTTTTGGTTTAAAAATAATTTTACCTTTTGCCTGGTGTAGCACCAGATAATCTGATAATGCTGCGCATTGCTGGCGTTGTTATAAGTAACTGTTCATCAGCATCAGCAGTGCCATCCTTCCGAACGGCCGCATCCATATTTGATACCTGATCTATGATGAACTGTGCATTCCTCATTAATGTGTCTTCATCAAAACGAGCCATGTCTTTAGGTACAGTTAAAAGCTGAAAATCAAAAACTTTGTTGACAATGCTACAATCAATACAGCAAGAACAAGTTAAAATAAAGTGTTTGTACCTGTAATCTGTTAAGTAATTCTTCATATGTGGGACTTGGAGAATCGTACAAAAATTCAATAACAGTTTTACTCAATAGTGTCTTTTGCCTGGCCAGTTTCATAAATGGCTCATACTCTGGGCTGGGCTCCATTAGGTAATAGTCGCAGTAAGGTGTTGAAATCCCAACTAAGCCATTTTCTCCTCCATCAAACCCAGCAATCCACCATTCGCTTAAAGGCCCCAGTTTGTGAGCAGGAACTCCATCTGGAATAGTAAACAAAACTCTAATACATATTCTGTGAATGATTTTTTTATAGGTTACTGAACAGTTTCAATTACCTTCAGGAGATGAATTTTCATCGTAAATTGGTTTGATGTAGCCAGAGACATAAAGCAAAGCATTTTTTTCAATTAAACCAGAATCAAAGAAGCAGAGATGTCCAAACTCGTCAAATACACTATAAGTAAATATTATTTTATAAATAGAATAAACTTAACTATTTACATTCTACATTGACAAAAACATTGATTGCAAGCTGATTTCAAAGTCGAAACAAAATAATCACCTGAAATGAGTTAACTTATTTGATGGTCTGGCATCTTCGAATGACACATCCTCTTCTGTCCCATTAAATAAAGATAACTTGGGATCAAATAATGCTACTTCTTCTTCTAAAGCTCCATTAGGAGGTCCCTGAAACATTCTTAAGTCTGGATCATCCAAATCTTGTCTACAAACCTTACATCTTGCCCCAGAGTCTACTTTGGCAGGAGTCTTCTTATTTTTTCCTGAATTTTCACTTTTAGTGGGTTCCTGACTTTCAGTCCTGGCTTTTTTGGTAGGAGGTTCCACTGTAACCAAAAAATATTAATCAATTTTCGACCCACATTGATGAGATTATTTAATTATTTGAGTTGAGTGTTGAGAGAACTCGAAGTTTTGGAAGAAAAACAAAACAAAACAGTAGACTTAAAATCACTATAACTCTATTAGGCTGTCACTTACAGTCGGAACCATTTTCATCTATTTTTTCTAATTTCCGAAGACGAACATTATCGAACATTTTAGCAATAGGCGAGTCACAAACACTCATTTTTGCTGGGTAAGGTTTTAGACACTCCGACTACAACCACCTGATGGCGCGCTTTCAGTGCTGCTTTGAAATGAAACAATGTTGCCAATGTATGAAAATTAATTTTCGCTTTTTTGAAACTAACAAATTTATTCCATTTTATATTTATAATAAAATAATTTTTAATGTTCCTCCTTAATTTTTGACGATAGTTTCATTTTTATATGTAATCAGAGAGTTTTGAGAGGAACGTTTAGAACCTTTATAATGAGAATATTTTATTAATAAGAATGACGAGCAAAAATGTTTGTACGTGGTCTCCGTCAATTTTTATTGGAAATAAGTAAATTAATTAAATAATTTTCAATACACGTAGTTAAATAAATTAATTTTAATGGTTTATTTTTATTATTTAGAGGAAGAGAGGAATATTATATTGTTTAAGTTGAGGAATGGGTGTTAAATATGGCGCGAAAAGGTTTCTATCTTATTGCGTAGTTTTGTCCGATAGAATGCGCTGGAATCCACCGGATAAAAGGTGTCGGGCAAGCCTAAAAATGTCGTGTTATATATTAGTATGGAGGTATTTGCCCCTGGCTGGGAGAGATGGCTGGAGATTGTGGTTTCTCAGTGTCGTGCGTCTCTGTAAGCTGGGTGGCGCGCGCAACACGGTCAATACTCGCCGAGCTGCGGTCGTGCTGACTTGTGCGATGGTGGAGAGTTCCGTCTCTATAACCGAATATTTCTCGTAAATAAAATTTCCCCTTTTCAAACTCGGAATCGTTTTTTTGTTTATACTCAGTTCATCGAAATCGAATAACAAAACAAAAAGTAAACGAAACGTAAATTTGGTATTATGTGACTTTAAGAGTTCGGGGGCTTACGGGAAACCCCTAATGCCGACTCTACAACACGACTTGTAAAGTAAGCAAATGATAATAAAAATTTTATCTAATAAGTGCGGTTTAAGAACGGATTATCTAGTGCTGTCACGTTTATTCAGGTGTCATGTAATTTTGAAAATTTGTGATTTTTTCCTTTCTCAGTTGGAAATTGTGATGCCGCGTAAACTTTCGGCTTAAACGAGGGAAGTCTTCTTTAGGAAACAAGGCGATAACAAACACAATACTTCTTAATGGATTTGTGGATTCTACTAATTTTGGCCATTGCTGGTGAGTTAAAACAAACTTATAATAATATCATCTCATCTTTCTTTTCATTACTTTTTTTAAACCGAAGTCTTGTTCATACCGATTTCCAATCTCACTGGTTATTTTTATTTATATGAATATATGATCGAACAGGGTTTATGGATAATATAAAAGCTTGTTTTGATTGAAAAATTCCTTTTATTTTTTTTTATCGGCCTTTAAAAAAGCCATAACACGAAGCTTGGAAGGGAATTATTATTCAAAATTTAAACCATACAGTCCCAGGGGTGCGTTAATCCTTCTTCTTCAGCTTTAACAGTCTTCCAGAGAGTTGTTAAAAAAAAAAGTTCTTGGTGTTTTGAAAAAGACATTCTACTCACTATACACTCAGCTTGATAAACTGAGAAACAGAACTGAGATTTCGGTTAAGGACAACCTCAACGGTTTTTTCTCTCCTTTTTTTTTTAATTGACGCATTTAGGTAATTAGTTCGGTCTTAATTTATTGCGTTAAACATCCGCATTTCAAATTCAATTCAAAAATTAGACGGAGAATGAAGGAAATTCTTGAGAGACTAAAGGGACCCCCTGAATTTATAAAGGGAAAGGGATAGTTGAATAATCCAAAAGTTTCTTCCCTTTACCATAAATTATGTTTCTCCCGTGGAATCTTATAATTTTAACGATAAATTACCAAGAGGGAATTGAAAATTTTTCTCCTTTTATGACGTCACCAAACTGTTTCTTTTCATTTATGAGAAAATAATAAAAAGGAAGAAAAAGCTTCTTGGATATGAAATATGATATTAATCCTTACACATAATCCTTATTAGAATCGGTTTAGCATATATAAACTGATATTAGGTCGAGTCGTAAATACCTTCCGATTTTTCTGTTTCAAATAAATTTTGCTCATGGCCACTAATGGAGGAATTCACTTCATAAATAATGCACAAATTATTATTTATTAGTAACCGTTTTGACGTTGCTTTCTTCTTTATTTGGTGTAGTTGACAAATTTTTTAATCTCAATTCCTTTTATTGAAACTGAAAGTGTGCAGTATTTACGAAATAAATCACTCACATCAAAAGTAACAGAGAAAGAATCTGAATAGAAAACATAAGAAGAGAGTTAGAATTAGAGGAAGAAAAGGCAGTAAGAAAGATTGGGTTTAAGAAGAGACAAAAATAACGGAAAGGGAACAAGACAGGAAACAGCGGTACGAACCATTTGTGCAAACATTCAGCTCAGAGAGAGTTTAGAATCGGATATTCAAGCGAGAGGGAATGATGGTCGAGGTAGATTCGAGAGAATATAGAATCAGTCAACAAGACTTACAAATGCGTGATAATGTAACAAAGGAAACAGAAAACTCGAGTTCCCTTTGAAAACGGGAAATTGAAAAGGAGAAGAAAGAAGAGATGCTGGACCACAAAGCAAGATGGAGGAATATGTGTAAAAGTGTTCGTTCACATTTTGACTGGCCAACTTTTTAGTGGACCGAGACGTTCTTGATAAGAGATATCAGTATAATTTTATTGCTGCCGACAAACTGACACAAAAAATCATTTGCAGATTGTGTAAACGTCTGGCGCCATCTTTAAAACCCCTGAATCCGACATTTTCGATTGAATGAAGACATCAAATTGTTGGCCATTTTAACTTGTACTGAGTGAACATATATTTTTCAAAGATAGAGGGAAGTTTCGAAAGTAGTTGTAACACACTCAAAACTGTGAGATATGACTTGATTGACATCACCCACGTGATCCGCTAAACTGCGATCTGACTACCAGATCAAAAACGTTTTTATTTTCAATTATAATCCTCTTGTTTCACAAGCTAACAAATCATGTCCTCTCATTTTAGAACTCACTTACACCCAAGGAGGTTTTCTAAGTTATTTTTGAATTCCTAACCGTCGAAAACAAATGCTTTTAGTACCTTCCTTAAGGGCCCACCTAAAAATAGCTTCGGTCGACTGTTTTTTCAATTAACAGCCTTTTAAAGACATGAAACGTCTCTTGGAGTTTGAGGTGTGTCCTTAAATAAAAATGGCACCTCCTCGTCCTGTGCACGTTTTATTTATTTATTTACACCACGGCGCGACGGAATGAAATAAATCCCTTACAGACCGAAAGACAATAACAGTATAAACAAAACAAAAAGTTTTTCCTTTTAATATGGCGGAGGAACTGGTCATACTAATCAGTAATCAATCAACGTTGGAAATAATTTATTAAATAGTGTGCAGGTGACCAGTTCTTAATTCACAGAACTAAAATACAATTTTTTTTTGTAACTCACCTTTCTATCCTCAGTTAGGTCATGCCTCGAGGCAATGTTAGTCTTTTGCGGACGCCAGACGTAAAATACCTGAAATGGCAGGTAGAGTAAAAATGTTATCCTGAAAATGTGTTTTGTTTCTTTCTTCTCCTTTGAAAGATGTTATTAAGGGTATTAATTATATTTAAGAGGGTGACAAAGTGGGACTATAGGTATTCGGAGGTTTCCTTTAAACTTCAGGTCTGTTATTAGGTGTAGTCGTTGAACCTGAAATTAAACAAAACAAAATCGTTGCAGATTTAAGGGTCAGGTTTGTTTTTGGTTTAAGATACCTGAAATGATGTGATGATCAGACCGTTTTGAAATGTTCCTGGCTCTTACTACTATTAGTATTGGTAATATGCTGGTTGTTACTCTGATAAGAGGGATGTCTTCTACCTCTCTCTTTAGTCTACAGCTCATTTCATAAGTAATGCACATTCTTATGCAACTTTCAAGCCAGAAGTTATGCATATTAAAACGAAGAGATTCCCATAGTAAAGGACATTTTCGACCAAAATATACATAATTTTGATGGAACCTGAAGATACCGACAGCTTTTGCAAGAAAGGCGACAGTGGTGAATGAAAACCATCTCATCATTACAACAAAATTGTGGTTCGGTGTAATAATCAACATATTAACAATACTAACGTCATTTCATTTTATTTTGCTCCGTTTTGAAGTTATAAAAATGTAACATGAATGAGCCCTCATTTTGTCAGGTTTCCTTCCTTACCTTTCAGTTTCTTTCTTTTATGTTTGTTATCTTTTAACACAATAAGATTTTGTTTCCTCTCTTTTAGAACATCTTCCCTTCCCTTCTTAAAAATGTTACACTCACTGCATGATACCTTTCATTCAGACTGTTATTTTTGTTTTTAATAATCGCTTTGAGATGGTTTCGTTCTCCGCTAGAGAAGTTATAGTTTTTATAGGGTCGTCATTATTGGGTATTTTGTTTCATAAATAATGCACACTGATGAATCAATTTTGTAAGATATTGTTTTTAACTTAACAAAATAACTGTGACTGAAGATGCTTCAAACCCAACAACCTTTTAGTGTTCAAATAGGTTAACATTGTCTTGAGCTGTGGGGACTATGAAACTCACATACCCAAATCCTTTTCTGTAGTCATAAATTACTTGAATTTAATTATAAGTGATTGAACATGCTCAATTACCAAACTTTGGGAAAAAATAACAAGGACCACACATGGGTACTCGAAGCACGGAGCTTTATTTTCCACCCGAAAGGGATGATTAAGGAACATGCGGTGAGAAAAGCGAAACTCTGACAGACTCACTTCACCATGACTCTGTAATTATAGCTTGGAAATGGGTAAACAATGTGAGAACAAAGAGGTAAATTGCTGAAGAAGGGAATGAATTAAATGAAGATTACTACTTAAAGCTGTAGGTGTGAAAAGGGTACCATATTTAATTGAAAGGATGTATAAAGGTTTAGAAACCTTATGAAACGGGTAGAATTCAAGAAACAAAGTCAATTAAAACTGTTTTTTGAAAATAACGAGGAAGGGAAAATGGAGATTAGTTACCAGGACAACAGTGAATGCAGGATTTATCTTAAATAAAGGGAAAATATCGTTGGAGACCCACCATGAAAAAAGTGAGCTTCAACGCAAAAAACAAAAGCAATAAGAATAAATTATAGAAAGATGAAAGTCATAAGAGTAAAGAAAACAGAATCTGGGGAAAAAGAAAACAAAGAGGAAGGGAAAAAACGAAAAAGAAAACAAAGGGAAAGGAAACTGTAAAAACAAAATAAGGTTTTGCGATATAAGACTCGTTCATTCAAAACAGTATCAAAATGGAGGCAAGTCGGAGTTTCAAATCGATACTACATTCTAAGGTTTCGTTTATTTATTGTACAGCAATCAATAAAAAGTAATTCAAATGGTAAGGAAACGGAAACCGAGGAAGATATTAATGGATCAAGTGTGTAGGTGTTTGTAATTAATTCGGGAACAGTATATCTGAGTTTGGATTTATTAAAGGAAGAAAGGAGAATAATTATTATTAAATTTTAGCAACCTTTTGGAACCTTTTCTGTCGACCTATCTAAATGCTTCCGAGGACTCACACTCTTTGAATATTTTCATTTATTACTTTCTCTCAGGATTCTTTTGACTTTCTTTTGTAGACCTTTGACCTCACCCTTTAAAAGCTATTAGAAACCTTTCTTTAATATTTTATGTGATCATCATCATGCTCATCCTGTACCATCTCGTTTCGGATGTTGCTTACTATGCCTCTTGTTGTGTAAGAATACTTACATCTTGTCTTCTTAAATATCTACCAATCTTTGGCCTCTTTTGAGTTTACCGTGTTTGGGGTTGTGTTTGTTGTCCTGGTATTGTTTCATCTTCAAACTTCGCTGAGGATTCCTTTTTTTGATCATACCATCTTCGGACCACGTTAGTTTCAACCATTATTCTGCTGTTTATTAGTGATACTTAGTCTTTAACCCACATCCAGTTAGAATATCTATTCCATCTCCGCTTCTTTGACCAAATTCTCTCGCGCCTAAAAATTTTTTGTTTTTATCAACGCCATAAAACGCAGTTAAAATTCCGCCATTTTTATTTATTAATTGACGTCGTTGATTTGATTTTATTTTCTACTTCTGTGTACTAATGTTTCTAGGAAGAGATGATATTATGCGGAAACATAAAATATTTTCGAATCAAAAATTAAACTCAGTTACGTCGTGATTCCGGTTTAACGAACCATTTAACTCGAAAGCTGTCGGACGACAAAAAAAAAGAGAGAAATAACCGACAGGACAGTGTCATGTGCAAAGCGAGGGCTTTATTCATTAATACAGTTTGTAATACATTAGAGTTGATAATGATAATGATACTAAAAAAGTTTTTCTTCTCGGAATTGATGGCAAAACGGAAGTTTTACGACCGTTTATTATTTATAACAGAGCCTCATTTCGTACAAAGAAAACGAAAAGTCATGTGAGTGATGACTTAAATTAAGACTGAATCGTTAAAACGATCCCAAATATTTTAATGCTCATGTTTCTTTAACTGTTATTGTTATGGTTTGAATAATGATGATCTGCCCTGAATAAATCGATGAACAACTTTTTTGCGTTGTGCAATTTTATTTTTATTATCACATACCACATCGTTATTTTTGGCATCATCAAAGGGTTATGTGAATTTCTGGAAAGAGAGAACATGAATGAAAGGGATTGAAATGAAAATTTCGTTTAAACCCTCAGAGAGAAGGCCTACCTTTCTTTTTCCTTTCTTTTACGAATTTCATTGTAAAGAGAAATTTGGGAGTTGGGGCGGGGGTGAAGAAGGTTTTCTTTTCCTCTTTTTTTCGGAAACCATTATAAAGAATGCTTCAAAATTTATTAAATGGTAGACTGCTCTTGAGAAATACAAAGAGTAAAAATTGAACAGGAATTCAAAGCGATTTTCAAAGACTTTTACTCAAAGTCTTGGCGAAGAGAAAAAGGAAATTTTTAGGTGTGTAGGTCGTTCGAAGATTTACCCAAAAATTTGCCGAAAATCCTCTTTCGCAAGTATTCAGAAATACCTTTGGAGTATTGTATTTAATAAACCATAGATTCGTGCACCCTCTTGTTCGTCTTTGAGAGGCAGATGTTTTAGTAAAGACCTCTCCAACGTTTCTGAAACGCTTGAAAAGAAAGAGAACGTGTATAAATATATCTTCATAAGGTACAGCTACGCGTTCAACATTTATTTTCTCTCTTCTTTTTAAATATTAATCTCCTTCTTTTATTGTATATATACACAAAAATTGCGTATATTTGTCTCTGTATATGTGTTGGCTCAGCTTGGCTATATAGAATCGACTTTAACCAACCCTTGCATGCCCATTTTTAAATATTCGATTCGGCCATCTTTTAGGACCACCTTTTCTTTTTGCCTCTTCCAATACTCTTTCATTCTCTTACTGTGTTCTTTCTGTCTCTCTTCGTCTCCATTTCTTTCCTGTTTTTAGCTTCGGATTTTCCTGTAAACTTGCTTCTTCTATTTTCTGCCTCGAGTATCCCTTAGGTGCAGGTCTTCGGCTGTGAAGTCTTTCTCAGTTTCCACGAACCATGCCGGCTTCAGGAAGTGTATGAAGATCTGGTTGGCATGTCCGTTTACTAAAATTTTTCACCCTATCAATTATACGACAATACTTTCCTGTCCACATAGTATTAGTAGACTCTTATTCATAAATAATTTAAATAAATAACAGGATAAAGTTTATTAATAAGTATAAATAAATATATAAACACGTTTCACGAAATACATTTCTCATTATAGTGTGCGTTACTTATGATAAAAGTAGAAGAACAACTCTAAGAGATCAACGAGAGAGGTGTAAGATTGAGTGGTTAATAACAATATCGATGAGAGACACTTCAGACGCAGACAGATAATCAGTCAGACAGTGTCTCTAACGTAATTTCAGTGAGTGTGTGTGGGAAGTTTGGTTCAAATCAGGCTTGTGTGGGGATTTTTCGTATACTTAGAAAACGTTTGTATTAATTAAATTATATAAACACTAGAGAGATTGAGTTTGTATATACTCTTAGGTTGAAATAAACGGTATAAGAGTCATAACCCCTGAGTTTAGAAAATAAAATAAAAACTTCATCTCATTTCCAAAACCCACAATTTATATTTTTATCACTGACCACTTGGTAGTCCGAAAAAAAAGATATAATATAAAAAAAAGGACGAGTGGATAAGAACCCTGATTTATGAAATTAAGGGAGGTTGTGGGGCGGAGTGCGAGGAGAGAGAGTAAGCATTTGAAGCACAAAACCCATTTTCAACTTGTCTCGTCTATCTTCCCATTAACACCCGTCATTCGGTGGCTTTTTTGATTAATGTTTATGCTAATAAAAAGTTTTCAGGTTTTTTCGCCCCATTCTCAGTTGGAACAAGTGATTAGGCCGCATGTCAAAAGTTATTAAGTTAATTACCACCTTTAAATTTTCTTTATAATGGCTACGAGTGTGGTACGACTATCGGTTTTGAAAAATTGGGTCAATAAAAGCAGGATTACAGTTTTTTTTGACAATCACAATTCATTCCGAGGAAAATTATTATTTTTCTTTTAGAAGTTATAATGTTTTCTACCCTGCCATCCATAAAAAATGATTATGACATTAATTTTGTTCGGACATGGGTTTGTTATGTACTGGCTCAGAAGTGAAACTTGGTACCCAGATCACTTTCCATGGATCTTTGTTTTGTATATTGGCTATGGTTGAAATCATTCTCTGAATCGACTTCCTATTCTACGAAACTCTAAAATTTATTTCCCAAAGATGATCCATCGCTTCTTTCTTGACCCAGGAAGGTCACGTGACCCGGTTGAACAACTGCACTGGCCTAAGGCTCAGGCTTTTCTAAGGAGGGATTTCAATCGTATGGTCAATAGCGGGCGACAACCGACCCACTCCGGTTCGATTACCTTTACCTTGACTATATCTCATCGGATATATTTAATTTATAAATTTCTCAACTCGGATTTCTTCTTTTGCATTGTTTCCTCTTGTTTATTTCCTTTTTATTTATATTTGCCACGACCGATCGATTTTGTTTTAACACCAAACAAAACGAAAAATTTCTTTTTCCAAAAAATTTCTTTTCTCTAATCTCATGGTTTAGGCGGGTGTAGTTGTCCGCATGAAAGGATAAAAAAATTGTTACAACACTGAAAATATATTTTAAGCCAGAAATCGCGTGCTAATAATTTAGGTCGCGTGATATTTGACCTGAAGTTCCTTCGCCGGTACGAAAGGACAACTTTGAAACAATAAAAAAAAAATGAAATAGAGGTAATTTAATTATTTTCCTTTTCTTTTAGTGGAGGGCTGAAGAATTTTAAATTCGTGAGGTTATTTCAAATTGAAAATCAAAAAAGAAAATCATGCTTATAGCTTCCTTTATTCGTTTGTGAATATCAAATTAGTGTTAGTCCGAAACAAAACAAAACTACTGGAAAATTGATGAAAAATTAATTTTCAAATTTAGGGCTAAGATATTTTCCTTGTCCGAAATTTCCGGAAAGTAGTCCTTTTTCATGTTAACTAGATAAATAAGAACAGGCAATCAATTACCTATATGCTCATTATCTACTAGGAACTCGTTAAAATAAGATTTCAAACTTGCGGGAGTCGTATTGCTGGGCCATTTTGATTCGACACTTTAATGAAGCAAATTACATAGAAAATGTGCTCACTAACGGTTTTAGCACTTCAGCAGTGACAGATATATATGAAAAATATACAAAAATAATTTATATTATAATAATAGCATGTTCAAATTTTAAAATAAGAAACGTTCGATTACAAACACATACTTGACAGACCTATTTATCCTATATATTTATTAATAATTATGTCTAATACTCTGGATACTATTTATGAGTATCACTCTATAAATCTGCCATATCTGCCGTAATCATTCTAAGGCAATGATTCCCAAAGTGGTCTATATCGACCTCCAGGGGTCTATAACAGCCTGCAATGGGTCTACGTCAGCGAAAAAAAATTTATGGGTCCATGAAATGAAAATGTGGGTTACGATAGTATATCTCAACATACACTAAAAGTACCTACATTATTCTATTTATAATATAAAGATATAAACATTATTTATAAAACTACCTATGAAGCAAAAAGTTTACTTCACTACAGTGAGAAATTTAATAATAATAATAATAATAATAAAAGCTTATATTAGTAGTATTTTTTACATTAATTAAGATTACAATATATACTAGGTCCATCTCGGACGGAAGCCTCTCCCGCTACTCTCCACAGTGTTTTGTTCTTTGCTCTTCTATGCCACTGGGAACCAGCAAAGCTAACGAGGTCGTCCTCCAACCTCCTTCTCTGTTGGCCCTTTTTTCTGTGCCCCAGAGCTGGAGTCCAGAGCGTGGTCACTTTGGTCCATCTTCCGTCACTTGCCCTCATAAGGTGACCAGCCCACTTCCATTTCAAATGTGAGAAATTTACAAAAATCAATATCAGGTTGTAGGGGGTCTACCCAAAACCGGAAAACATGGAAAAAGGCCTACGACACAAAAAGATTGGGAACTTCTACTCTATGGTAATTCTAGTAGTGACACCAGTTTGCAGTTACTGAATCTTTGTGTCAGTGACTTAATATCCCATTTAGGAGCTGAAAGGAAATATAATAATAATATAACATAATATATAACGCTCTACAAATGGAGTATTTTGTGACAGGACAAGCATTTTCATAACAGCAATTAATAAAAGTTTTTATTGAATCTAATCGACAATTTTGATTTGAGATATTATTTAGAAGATATCGATATCGAAACGAACCATAAAAACTCAAACTCGAGGAATTAGTCCACCGAATTTATATGACTCGAGCGAAAGTAATATTAAATTTACCCATTACATAATTATACGACAGTATCATTCTTCATACATTTTAATAAGTGATTTTGACATTAAGAGAAAGAAAATATAATTTCATCCTTTCTGACTGTTCACAGCTTCAGTAAACTCTGAGAATATGTAGAATCAGAGCTCTAGAAAGGGAGAAAGAGAGTGTGAAATCGAAAACCCTTCAAGGAATATATGAAAGGATGTGTTGGTGTTTGTTTCTTTGTGTGAGTCTCGGAGATCGTAACTCTAGAACGCATGAACCGAATTCAGCTAAACTTTGCACACATGCTAAACAACTCGAGGAGGAATCATTTCCCAGCTCCGAAGGGTTTTCTGTCACTAGTAACTTTGTCATTAAACATAAAAAGTGTTATCGGACATTTTATCAAAGACGAATCCTTTTGGAGAGACTGCAGGGAAATAACTCTGGGTTTTGAGTTAACACAGAAAAGGAAAACAGTAAACAAATAAAGGATTTTAAGGCCACGATGTCAAAGAAACCATTGAAGCGATACCAAAAACAAAAACAAGATTTTCTCCTTGTGGCTTTCTGAATCGCGGGTGTTCTGAAATATAAGAGGATTTCTAACTTCTTCTTCTTCTTTGTGGTCATCGTTTGAATGTCGGCAACGTACTTAGGTCACTTTTAGTGATTTATCCAAAAACCTGCTCGGTAGGGTAATGAAGGTTTCTGTCAACGATTTTGAACGAACACCAATGGGAGAGAAAATTTTAACCGTTTTATAGAGCTTGCTGTGCAAAATTTCGATTCCAAGTTAACGATAACCCTTGGCGTTTCTGTCAAAATCAATCTTTGTTCTAGAATTTGTTTACTCGAACTGAGAACAGCAGAAAAAAAATTTAGTTCACGGAGAACAAAGGAAAAGTTTGAAGCTGAGAAAATACGAAATAAAATTTTAGCGAAGCTGTACTAAGTTTAAACTTTGTTAGCCATCATGAAAATATGAATCACCTTGACAGAAAAGCCTTCTTCTTCTTCTTCCTTCAAGGAAAAATGAAAAGAAAAAAAAACGAAAACAAAATTTTTGCAAGAGCATTTTAAAGAAAATTTTATGTTTTCACTTTTTCCCGGAGGCCTCCGAAGTCTGAAAGTACTTTAATAAAATTAACGTAAAGAAAAAAAAAGTTCACGGGGTTTAGGAAAAGCTCCATTAACCCAAGAATTTTTCTCTCTCTTCATGTTCTCCGTAACCGAAAAGTTGTGAGAAACTTTTCTTTCCATTCAAGTAACAATACCGCATGTAACGTGAGTAATTTGAGGGCCTTCACATTTTTCTTCTTCTACTTTTACAAACCTTATTCAGGAAGGAAAGCTTACAAAAATTCCGGAGTTTTCAGAAAACAAAATTTGAACGAAAGACTAAAATTTTTTCATTTTCAAACGCAATTACTATGAATCAAAATGTGATATCAGCAGCAAAGTTCTTGCTCACCTTTTAATGTTATAATGGTTTAGTTGGAATTCGAATCCGGATTGGTTAAAACCTGAAAAAGATGTCACGATTTGCACGAACGATTCCTGTATTGTTTATGTTCCAGTCGGATTCGCTCCTGAACCTCGGTGTTACGGTCAAAGCTTCACTTCCTGTTTGGAACTGTTGTCTTTTTAAAACACAACGGTGACGGGAAGTAAAAGCTCGAGACTAAAGTCAATTATCGGAAAATTGAAAATGGAGGAGCCGGGGGGGAAGGAAAGGTTAAATGTCGATGCGGTAGTTTTTAATGACACCCAGAATAGAGTTTTGAAAGTGAATTTACACGCACCGACACGTGTGGATTTCGATTTTTAATAATTTGCGAAGTGGAGGGAGAGGATATAAAGAAAATTTGTCAACTTGCCATGAATAATAATCGAAAATCCGTCATTCGGGTGTTTTTTTTGGAAAGAATGGAAGACCTGGAACTCAATCAACAATCCTTGAAAGAGTTCGGGATGATTAACCTCGTTTTAACGAATAATATGTCATTTTCCTAACTTGACCTCTGATGTCGTGTGATAATTTTTAATTTTCACAAATTCCACTTCCTCTTGATTAATTATTATAATTTTCAACTGCGATCAATTTTTTGTTTTGGGCGTGTGTTCCCTTTGCACGTAGTTTATGTTACGCTATACCTATTTCATAACCTCTTAATTTTCTCTTAATAATCTACCTGAAATCTAAGAAAACAGAACACTACATATGTGTAGAATACTATAAAATGTGTCAACTTCTATTCAAATCATTGGATGAGTATAAGAAGACGCAACATTTCGCTGAAATACTAAACGAAAATCACCATCCTTTCAATCTAAACGGTTAGAAAAATTGTTTTACAATATTTACAAGTCATTGTACATGATGTTGAACCATAAATAACTTCCGTCCTTTTCGTATCAACGTCACTTTTAGTACTTGCGTAAATATTTTATTTCAAAAATAATGCACAGTTTTATGAAGCATTCGCTTTATTCTTTGCTTGATTGTTTAATCACGAATACTTATGAATGTAGTTCTGTATATCACATAATTAATTACTTCATTTTTGTGATTCTCTAAACCATATTTCGGCAAAATGCGGCTCTTCTACTCTTTAGCTGTGGTTCTTCTATAAAATGTTTAGCGTAGGCCTGTAGGATATTATTTATTAACTAAATATTATATTTATATAAGTATGATACCAAGTTTTGTTTTATGTATCGTTAGTTAAGCTAAGACATACAGTATTTGGTAAAGACATGCTCGAGAGTGAACATTATCTTGTTAAAGATGTCTCAGGCAAGTTTATGTCTACTATAAAGCTTAAACGAATGGCTCTTTGAGCAAATATAAATTTTGTATGGTTTATATTTGGCTCTTTTGAAACATGAGTTTGCTGAGCAGTGATTCCCAAAGTGGTCTATATCCATCCCCAGGGTCTATGACAACCTGCAAGGGGTCCATGATAGTGGATCTCAACATACACTGATAGCGCCTATTTACTTCCATTATACTATCCTATAATATTCCATTTTTAGTGGCTCATATGTTTGATATTGCTCCAATAAATTTTGAAATAATCAAACAAATCAGAAAGTGATAAAAGAAACAAGCACCTATTTTGATTCTCTTAATTTTCATTTTGATTGTCTTCTTACTGTCTATTATTCTTGCCTTACTTTGAATTCTTTTATTCAAACAATTAGAATTCGTTTTTCCCTACCAAACATGTGATTCCCTCTTTGGTACAATGTTCATCCATAATTTTCATCATTTCAAAGGCATCGACTCCTGACATTGCATTATGGCTTCAAGACAATCATTTTCATACCACCCCAAACTGGTGATACCCACTTATCAAGACCTTCTAACAGCTCAGAGGTGCCAACACAAAATACTATCTTATAATATAAAGTCATATACAGTATTTACAAAACTACCTATGAAGCAAAAAATTTACTTCACAACAGTCAGAAATTTACAAAAATCAATATCAGGGTAGGAGGGGGTCTACCCAAAACCGAAAAACATGGCAACGGGTCTACGACACAAAAAAATTTTTGAGAACCTCTGAACTGGACTAAGATTTTAAACACAGAAATCTCTGTAGCGACAAAGCAATCGATAGAAAACAGCAACAACAATAGGAAACAATAGAAACAGTTTTCAGCAAAACAAAACTTGACTGTATTTCTGTCTGTCTGTTGTGTTAAATCGTAGTTTTGTTTAATGAAACCTTGAACTGGCTTCGTAGAAGAAAAATTTTTTGATGTCAATAAACTAAAAAATGAGCTTTCTTTTGAAAAGCTTCGGAATTCGGTTTGAAAAAAATAAAAATAAAATCCATATAACAAAAAAAATGTTTCCCATCGACATAAATAATTTTCTTTTTTATTGACTTTGACAGAAAATCATTTTTACAAAATGAATAAAAAATAATTGTTAAACATTATAACATTTGGTTCGGAAAAGTTTACGCCGCGCGTTAAACATTTGTAAAATAAAAATAAAAAGTTTTATTTTGAGGATTTTCAGATTGCAAAAAATAAAAAATTTTCTTTTTATTTTTAAGAAAATATTGGAAAACTCTTGCTTGATTGCCTTTTAACGTGTTTCACGAAAGCTTGGCAAGCTGTTCCTCTTCTGACGTTTAGCTATTTGAAAGCGTGTTTCACATAGATAAAGGGCTCAGAACACCGCTTTCAGCGAAGGAACTTCCAAAGTCTTTAAGCTCACCTTTCTCTCGAATCTGAATTCAAAACTCCGACAGAATTTTTTAGTTTGTCAGTATTAGTATGACGGGGTTTGGTTATGCCAAAATGGTGGACAAGTCCCACTTTCGATTTAAATTTTAAAAAAAATTTTGTCAAATTTATTTTTTGGTCAAATTATGTTAATAACAATAAATGGTCATTAAATTATTTTTTTGATACAATAAATGGCTCTTAAATAAGTTGAAATGGCACTGTTAATAATTATTAATAATTTTATTTTTTTTATTAACAAATATTTCCAGAATCCTTTTCGGGTTTAAGATGACCCGCAAAAGAAATTTTTGTGTCAAACATGGCGTCGTCGCGGTTTAGGTCAGTTAACTATAAATTTAACTTTTGCAATTATTTATTGAAAGCCAACGGGATTTTGCTCGAGGATTTATTTTTTTCTCTTGTAATAATTTTCCCTTTGTCAGTGGAATAAAGCTTTTTTATAAGACACTTGAAAAGCTCTTGTGAGGAGCAAAGTGGGTTCTTGTCAGTTGATAGAAGGAA
Organism: Columbicola columbae; assembly: GCA_016920875.1. NCBI lineage: Eukaryota > Metazoa > Arthropoda > Insecta > Psocodea > Philopteridae > Columbicola > Columbicola columbae. The sequence continues at coordinate 11,573,867 of JADMLL010000002.1, forward strand.
AAAACCGCGGCTGTAGAATTGAAATGAATTCGTTCGCAGCTTTTTGCTCTCATCTTCCTCTTTATCGCTTTTTGTTGTTGTTGGGGAAAATTTAATTCCATCTAGCTCTTGGGACAAACGTTTCTTCTTTTTGTTGAAGATGGTGGAGTGGACAGTTTACTATACATTACTTTTCTGTAACAGGAATTGGTTTTTTATTTTTCATTAAGGTTTGGTGGATGATTTTGATTCTCAGTTTTCTCTTCCGTTTCCGTTTTCTGTTTCGTGTAGGCCAACTAGAGACCATAATGTTTTCAACTCATTTTCACTCCTATTTGTTGAAAATATGTTTGATTATGAGTCAGCTACCTTTCATTGAAGGCTTACTCTCTGACTAAACATTACTACCAAGCCTTGGAGGGAATTCTGGAGAAAGGATCGAAGGAAAACATTTTAGGTAAGGAAGAGCGGGAGAAAAACAGGCACCCAGGTGGGATTTGAACCACGGCCCTTGGAGTGATAGGTGAGTGCTCTAACCTCTCGCCTACCAGGCCCCCTCATTTCCGTTCAAATACACCCATACCTCGCTTTACGGCCTAGATACGTCCCACGAAACTTGGCCGTAAAGCTAAAAGCCGTATAACGAATCAAGTATTCTAATACAAATTCATACAAATTCAATGGGATTGGTTCCAAATTTGTTAAAAATGTAACATGGCGTGTCATTCAAAATGCATTTTATCTTGTTTAAATCAAGGAGGATGTTTCTTCCTTGTTCGAAATAGGATAAAGCTTTCGACAAATTTTTTGATGTTAGCTCTTTGGATACAACAGGCTCTGTCTCTTCATAAAATGCCGGTTCCGCTTGCACCTGAATGAGTTTCTCATATAAGAGGTTCCCTATCAGCTTCAAGTAGATGAAGCACGTGACATTCGTTTACATCTTCAAAGCCGAGATCATGTTCTGGATCCAAAATTTTTTGCCTAATTTCGGGAAGGAAATTAACTTCTGTACCAGTACTTTGACACATTTTGGCCGTTATAGCGAAACATTTTAGACCGTAAATCGAAAACGTGCCATATTTGAAGGAGGCCAATATAGCGAAATGCCGTATAAAGAGCGGCCGTATAGCGAGGTATGACTGTATTTAAATTTGGAATAATATCATCCGCGATGGTTCTTGTCTTTTGTTAAATTGGAGGATAAAATTATCGAAAAGACTTGGCGCTACCAAAAATTAAAAACTTTCTCGTCGTAAAGAAGAAAAGGTGAAGGCGTAAAAAGTTTTTATGGTTTTATGAGTCGTTGTAATGGTCTCTGTCTGTGATGAGTCCAGTCAGGTTTCATTTTGAAGTTTGTGTATAACTTTTGGCTATTACGCCGCTGAAGTCAATTTTGAATGAATTTTGACAAAATAAGACTTTTCCTCTGAACTTTCTCAGACGTTTTGACTTCTTTCAGGCTTTCGACTAGATTACCCAAAAGCTCATTTTATTCAAAGATTCATTTTACGCGTCTGATCTTTGCTCGTATTTGAAGTTACGCTACTCCTACTGACACCTAACGATTCAACGATCCTAATTTCTCTATATATTGAAAAAATATATCATTTTATGACTCATTTCTTAACTATAATAAAAACACACATCTTCATAGCAAAGAAGCCATCTTGTAGATACCATTTTCTTAAACTTTTTAATTTTCACAAACCTGTTTTATAAAACTTAAAAAGACTGGCCGTTTCCTTCCAATAGTACCTGAAACAGAAAAGCATGTTAAAGAAGCTCGCATATCTCTGGGTCTCCCCAGACTGAAGTTATGCTCAAACTTCCATATATTTTGCTTCGGTGATATTTATTAACAACATCAATGTGAGTCCACCGTTTTATATTAAAAAATAAAAGTTTTGCAAGTAGTTGACGTCATAATGAGATGATAATTATTAAAAAGTATAAAATCTCTCAGGTATTATGTTCATTTTAAAACGAATAAAATTTTTATTAGAATTTATGCGAATTGATTTGACTCTTGGCTGGGGAATTTATGTGATTTTAGTTGACAATCATGGTGGAATAGTTTCCAGGTATCACGAAACAAGGAAATCTGTACAACCTTCTCCAGAATTTTAAAATTTTATGTTAACACCCCCCTTCTGCGCCTTTTTTAGATCTAAATCATGCATCACACCTTCTAGTATAATTACACCTGTCAACAGAATACATAAACGTTGGGATTTCAATAAAAATGAGTCGGTTATGGAAAGTCCACTTAACAGAGGTGATATTCTCCAAGAAATGGTTTGCATATTCATCAAGAGGTTCTCAATTAAGGAGAGCGAAAATAACAAGGGACTTTTTAATTTCTGGTTTCAGCAGGTTCATTCATTATGAAGCCACTTGACAAGAAAAAATTAAAATTTTAATGCTTCTCCCTTTCGAAAAAAATTTTTTTTTTGTTTGACTTAAACCAACATTGAATATTACAAGCGATTCAACATGGCCATAAAATTAGGGTCTGTACTTTACGTTAAAAATTTATTTTTCAATTAAACTTTTTGTTACGAGATAATCGACTCTCGAGTTGCTAATCTAGTAGCGGTTTGTTGTTCATGTCCACTTTGGGCTTTGATTTTTCGTTTTGAAGCTGAGTTTTGTTCGATTTTTTTGGTGTCGTCTGATCTTTTTTGCCCATCGGTCTGAGTTCGTAGTTCAGTTCTTTTATCGATTGGTTTGGTATCCAACCGATCGTCAAATGACTTCCAGCTGGGTTCTCAGTCAGTCTCTTAAAATTTTTCTTTGCTTTTATAGCTTAGTCAGTGTCTTTACGAAGTTTTTCCTCAAGGTTAACGAACAATCTCCAACTTTTAACTCCTCAAGGGTTGGATTTAAAATTAAGTCCGGAAACTGAGATGAAAGAGATGCAGATGAGATCCTGCAATAACGAACTCCACCAAATAAGTCGTGATTATGGTTTCGAATCCGTTAACGTAGATGAAAAAAGTCAAAAATAATAATTTTGAAAAGTTAATCAGGAGCGAGGACTTGGGCGTTAAGCTTGATTACGTTATTGTCATTTAAAGAGATGACTGGTGGACATCTTGAATAAAAAAAAAAGATGTTTAACGTTGTTGGCTGTACGTATGATGGATCACGGTCTGGAAATTTATCATAAGTAGCAGACGAGACGGCATGGCCAGTGCAATTACTCTTATCAAGTCGAGATATGCAAATCGTGACCAAATACCAGATCGAGTAATCCTCGTCACAACACTCTTATGCATTATGCAACGCTCTCTTCTTTTCATGGAGCGGGAAGGGAGGAAGGACAAACGGAACTGATTAACGGATTTTAAGTTCATCGGTAAATAATTTTGTTGAAGTATCCAGTCAGTGTATTAGTACATAATTACGTATTCAATCGGGATATCCTAGCGGATTAGTATAAATATTAAAGCGAACGGGGGGTTTGTTTTCATGTATGTGCCAGCATAACTCAAATAGATGTCAATTCATATTAATCAAACTGTACACACGTATTGATTACAATCAGAGAATGAGCACTGATCTGATCTACAGCATGATCTACTTGTTTAAATTCCCAACCGAAACAACTACCTGTCCCCGAGGAAAGGACTATAAGCTGGTAGAACATTTGAGTTTACTGGGGAGCGGACCAACGTCCAAGCCCCAGAAGTTGTCTGGAGGAAGGAAGAACAGGTAGATAGGTTAGGAATACTAGGAAGCGGGGAGGTAGAGGAAAATAGGATAGGTAGCTACTAGCAATTTAGTAGCAGAAAAAATTTTTTGGCGGAAGTGGGATGTAAGAAATTAATTATTAATAATCAAAATGTGGATTGTTTGTAAATTTATAGCTCCGTAAACCTGTCCGCCATTTTGAAAACAAACAGAACAGAGTTGAAAGTTGAACCAAATATGTCAGATGATGGGTTTAGGGCTGAAACACTTCAGACAGTATTTGTGGTCCAGATTTAGTTAACGGTTGTTGGAAGTTTATTTAGTATAAACAACCACACTTCAATTTTTTTAGTGTATGCATACAAATTATACTATTATAATAAAACATTTGATTAAATTATAAATAAAATCTACAAATCGAACCACATCAGTTGGTAGCTGATTTTATTTTAAAATCTACCTCAGAGGAGACTCGAGCTTTTTTTTTTCTAAATAGCTTCAGAGTTATTTTTAGAATTTCAAAATTATGTCGATGATGCAACAACTTTGAAGGCAGACCTGTGTGTTTCGAAGTGAACATTGACAACTGAAAATCATTGATAGATAATCAAAAGTCTAAGATTTTTGTATTATCTGGTTTGTGTTGTTTCTAACGCTCTCCTCCCCCTCCCCGATTCTCAACCGTGATCTGGTTAATTGATTTATGTTTTTATGTTTCTTTTTTGATTCTGATAAACTCTTTAGTCCAACCCACTTTTCACATCCATTTTTCTTCTAGAGTTTTCTGAAACCGTTAACGCTTCGATGAGTCTTCATCTTCGTTCAAGGACCCATTTCAAAAATTTGGTTTTTAATTGACGAGTGGATTAACGACTAACACTAAATCCGATCTGAGAGTGATTGAAACAGCTCACAGAGACTGAAGAAATGATTTCCTCAAGTCACAACAGTTCTTAAGAATTCGTGGAACCATTAATTCCGCGAGTTTAGACTAAAAATTTTTGGTTTTGTCGTTAAATTTTATTTTATTTTTAACTGATGGAGACATTCTTATATCTTAACGGCACGTCTTTTTTATTTTAGTCTGTTAAAACATGAATAATGGAGTCATCGTTTTATGGAGTCTCAAGGCGACCGGACTCGTTTCCAAATTGTTCGCTAATAAATAACTTTCGAATGTATATCTTCGTATCAAATGAGAAACAAGTTCCGCATATGAATATGACATTCTTAGACACACACGCTCGCGCGACTAACATCTAAATCAACATTTATATTTATATTTGAACGTGACAGCGAAAAGATAAGTCTCATTTCACGCGGATTTATGCTTGAACCTGAATGACACGAATGCGAACTTTGTAGAAAATTAATAACCACAGTTCGACGGGGGTATTATCCGAATGCCAAGCAATTTAATCGAGAAGAAAAACAAACTTTTCTTCTATAAAGAGAAAGAAGTCATCTTTCTTCTTCCTCTTGTGTTAAAATCGTCTTCAGATTTTTTTCTAAACCAGTGATGGGCCTCGGACCAACTCCAGCCCGGGAAACTATTAAATCCGGCCTTTCGAGGGTTTATCTACATGGATAGTATGAATACATGGCCCGCTACAATTACGTTTTGACGGTTGATACGTTTAAAGTGGATTTTGCTTAGTATAACAACCGATCTATAGTCTACAGAAGAAGCTAAACTAGCCGCATAGTTCACGTGTTGCGAATTTGTGGGGCCCTCCTACTCTAGTTATATGCGGCCCGCCAAAATATTTTAAAATTTATAAATGGCCCGTTGATTAAAAAGATTCCTCACTCCTGTTCTAAACAATTAACAAGGTCAAGGATATCTAGGAGAATTTTATCTATGTATTTCTCTGGGTAGATAATTCTTACTACTGGTTCAATTTGACTATACTTAAATGATTGTGTACTATACTGATATGTAGATATACTCACAAATGAGTTAAATATGTCAGTCAAATTTGATGTACAAGTTCTTCTCCTATTTATTTCATATATACTGTATACTTTTATAAATAATTCATTTCATAAATAATGCACACTAGCAAGAAATCTTCATCTTTAAAATTAGTTTTAAAGGACATTCTGATTTCATTTTAATTAAATATCTATGATGAGTATCATTTTTATGATTAATTACTAATTATAGTTAAACAAATAGTTAATCATCTAGTAAACTATAAGACCCACCACATGTAAACAATTCTGCTACTCTAATTATAATTGTCTGGTTCAAATCGGTTCATACGTTTAAACGTTTCCTTCCACATACGTTCTAACCCACACACACTTTTGAGTAGGTCTGTTATATGAAGGCAACCACCGAGCTGAAGGCATATTTTTTTAGAAAGGTGTACTATTAGCAAGTAATGACGTGCACTGTCAGAAGTAAACTTTATTAAAAAGGAAACATTAAACGATGAGTAAAGAACAAAAGTCAGAAGATGGCTAACAAAGTGATAAAGTTTTCCTTTTCGGCGGGGTATCAGTGAAACTTTCAAAACTCATAAAGCTCTTAAGTAAATAACGCTTTCTCCGTCACTTTGTCAGCGTGTTTACCATAGAAAAAGGGAAAATATGTAAAATAATATGTTATTTAATATTTTTCGGGGATCTGCTTCAGCTTTTCAAGCTCCTAAAGAAAAAGGACGAACAAAAATATGACAGCCGTTTCAACTCCAAGTCGAGAAACCTTCCTGGCAATCACGTTCACGTTATTCTCTTGAACTTGGTAATCTGACTGGAACTCGTCTGGAGCAAAGCGTGAAACCATCTCTACATGAGTTTTACCTTACCATCATCGACGCAACCGACAAGAACTTGTTTCTGTCCAAAGTTAATGGTCTAATTGAGAGGGAAATCGACATTCTCTTCCATTTATAGTGAAAAATCTCTCGCTTCTTCGGCTTTGTTAATAACTTATTATTTCTTTGTCTTCTTCGTGGGGAATTGTTAAGAATCAAACGAACACCACCAACGAACGCATTTTACACCCCCGTCGAAATTTCCACGTGAATATAAAATCCTCGGGAAATGCGTTCGTTTAGTCGAAAACGAGGCGTGAGTTTGGTGCGAAACCCATCCTAAAAATTATAATTAAGTTTGGATTAGAATCTATCCGAGGGGATTTCTTTGGAACGTTTCTCTCGCCGGAAACAAAACCAATTAACTCAAATTCGGTAAATGAAAGTTTTCCACCGCCCTCTCGGAAGGTTCGTTCGATTTAAACGGTTACACCGATTTTGGTTAAGTGATTCGGATGCTTGGAATCGGATTATTGTCTTAACCGCAGTTGATAAATCTTTTAGCCTCCCGTTTCTTATCTTATTTGATATCGGCAAGAAGTTAATGCAAAATATGAGGAATTTGGGTTAAAGTCTTCAAAATAATTTTGCATTTTGGGCCTTTACCAGTTGTGAAATAAAATCGTATAAGAAGGACTCACACCAAATTCACTGCCTAAGACTATTTTCTGGGTTCACTTGCTGATAATTTTGGTTTTATTGACCTATAAATCGTATTTTATATCGTAGGCACTAAGTCTTTGGATAGCCTGTTGTGTTAGTTTCTAATTTCAAACACCAAACTCTGATTTTATTGAAGGTTAGGTGACCAGGTTAGGTTAAGTTTGTTTGAATTTGAGATTTTGTTACTATTAGCAAGTATTTGTTTGGCTTTGGCTTTGGGTTGTTGGAAGGTTATTCTAGTAACAAATGAAGACAGAGACACAGAGAGAAGACAGACAAACTTTAATTCATTCTGGGTTGCTAGCTTCATCACCTCCTGGTGAAGTTGGTTTTGAAAATTGTCACTGAATTTGGGGGATCTAGATCAGAAAACAAAATAACACTTAAACAAGAGAAAGAAACATAAATTTATTGACAATACATTCACATACTATATATCATATAAAAATGAGGAAGGTAATAGGTGCAGAACTGAATATGAAAGATGAATTTAGTGAATACTTAGAGACCCAGGTTTTAGGTACATTTCAACTTTTACATTTGATCATTTGGTGCTATAATAACTTAATTGTGATACAAAATTATTTATTTTAAGTAGCTTAGTTGATTTATGTTTTTAGATTCCATCTTAATTCAACAACAGACAGTCATTTAAGTTTTTCTCATAATTCAGCTTAATGGCGTCCATTTTTGACCTCACTCCGAGAGTAAATAAACCTGAGTTTAAAAATGTGTTTGGCAAAGGCATAGAGGAGGAGGAGAGAGGCAAAGGAAGATGTGAACTGTTGGTTGGTTCAACTGGTTGTGCGGTCTCTAGACCCATTGCTAGAAATCACCGCGAGTCCCATTTATCTATTGACTGAGACAAATGTTTTTTATTCTCTCGGACAATTAAATTTAAAAATCCAATTAAGAAGGAGTCAAGCATAAATTCAATGGTTTACTACCCAAAATAAATTTTAAATGACGTCGAATAGCGCCACGAATATTTTTCGAAGACTTACCTGGCTCCAAAGCCATTCTTTGAACACATCATCTCGCAGTTTTGGATTTATGGAACTTTTACTCTGGTCACACAGAAGTGTTTGCATTGTGACTAAGTTAGTGCTTCTGTGTTTGTTTGGATTTTTTTTTTTTTGTGTATTGTTAGAAAGGAAGTTAACCTTTTCCAAACCTGTCTTGCGTAATTACAGATAGATTTCTTTGCATTCCTCTGCATTTGGGTTCCAGTTAGAGGAAAAACCAGGAGTCTCTGAAATAGTGTTTCTTGTTTAACTCTGACCAAAAGCTACATTAAGGGTAATTAAGTTGTTTGCTGGGCTAATAATTACAAGCAGTTAAGTAGGATATAATAATCTTATTATTTTCTCATGACAATGAAACCGTTTTCACAAGGTTCTCGAAAATTGGTGTTTCGGATTTACCCAGTGAATAGATTTGGATGAAAATTAGGTTTGTTGGGTTTAAAGGGTTGATGAAAGACTCTTTATTAAAGGTTTTCATTGTTTCTCTTTCTGACTTGAGGCAAACAAGACGAAAAATCTTTGGTACTAAACCACCTAACATCTCTTCCCGCGCTTATAAGAGGAATCGACCGATTCAAAAACAAGTTTCTTCACTTCCCGTGTTTTTATGTTATTCAAAAGTCATTTTTTTGTTATGTTATTCCACTCCCAGGTTTGTATCTTCCGATTTTGTCCTTTACTCAACTTCAATTCTACCTCTCGGTTCAGTACTAAAAAGTATGCAAGGTTCCGAAACATAAAAATGAAAGAAGCGATATGGGAAGCCAGCAATTAAGGTCAAGTAAGAAGATCTCTGACAAAAGAGCTTAGCAAACAATCGTCTTTAAAACAGAAGACAATGCAACTTCATTCATCTAAAAAGGAGTAGGAAAAGAAATAAATAAATAAACGGAATGAATGATCGAGCCGAAAAGTTGTTGTTTAACTCTTTAGACGGCGTTTGAATCTGATAATGGTTGCCTCACATCGGATGAAAGAACCGAGAGATATTTATGCAATTTGTTTATTTATTTATTTATCTATCTGGACGTTTTTTGCGAAATTCCTCGCTTCACTTTCATTGCCAAGTTTGTTGATAAAAATTTTTTCTAAATCTCATAACAGAATGTTCGAGAATATGGACCGATTTGAACCAAATCTAATAAAGTGAAACACTAAATCTAGACAGACAGACTTACGGACTAGAGTAAATTAGCAACTAATTAAATTAAATTAACACCAAGAGAAGGCGGTGTCTGCTCGGTTGCCATAAAAACTTTATAATTAATGCAGTATGAAAGTAGTTAATAATAAATAATATAAAATGAAACATAAAAGTTGGGAAATCATTTTATTTCCTCCTCTGTTTTCTGCTATTATTAATATGACCTCGTTTAATGCTGTTGGGATTAGCATAGAAACTTAGAACTAGCGTTAAGACGGAAATGAGCTTGAACCACAGTTCACCGAGTCGACACGTATTAGGTATATAATAAAGACTATAATTAGAAACAAACTTTTTGATTATTTGTGAGAGATAGGAGGGGATTAAAATTTTTCAAATTCCTTTCTAAAGCTCATAATCGTTGTTCAAACTCCTCCCTAAGCCCCGAGTCTTTTGTTCGTGCATTGTCTCTTCAATCTATGTCTCTGAACCATTTTTGCGAGGCTAAACTTTTTATTTTCAACATCAGTCTTCATCGTTATTTTAGTGGAAAACACAATTTACGACTTGTGCTGAATAAGCCTTTCATCTCTCGTCTCTTTCCTTTCCTCTCGTCTCATGTTTTTTGATTCCTTTAAAATTTCATTATCCGATCTAATATGATTGAAATTCAAATTATTCTCTGGGCTGTCTTGGCTGGTGTTTTCCTTTTCTCTACGAAGGTGTTCAGACTTGACATTTTTGATGAGGAGGCGGGAGAATAGACAACAAAAACAAAGATCAATAAAATTGTCGTGACAAAACCTACAACAGGTTCGGAAGATGGTGTTTCACCCAGGAAGACTTTTTAGAAGACCGGACACCAACGCAAAGTTAACACAATCATGGATGCTAATCAAATATTTCATTTTGGAGACCCCCTCTCCCTCCAAAAGCAAAACAAATACCTCTTTCTCTTTTATGTACATAAAATATTATTAACCGTCTTGACTTGTTCACAATTATTTTCACGTTTTCCATTTTATTTATTTATTTTTATGATTTAATGTTTGATTTTATTGATTTTCCATTCTCTAACTACAGAGTTAGTTAGTTTATAACAAAATGATAATTTATTTATCGGTTTATTGTTCGGAATCATCCACCGTAAGATCCGGAGAGGTGAGATAGGTAGATAGATAGAGAGAGATGAGCGAGTACCTGAGGCAATCAATTAAATATGTCGGACACTCCCGAATTTAAATTTGTTTACTTTTATTTGTTGTATTGATAGACAAGTAGATATCTTGGCGTTGCTCGGTAGTTACTTAATTATATTGAAAAATTTATTTCATATTATTTATTTATACGTTATGGTGTTTATCATTTGTTAGTTTGTCATTAATTACATTTTAGTACCGAAAACTTTCGCCACATTCCACATTCGGGAATGTGTACAGTGGAACAATCAGCCGACTTCATGATTCATTCTTGGAGCTCCGCATCGTGCACATCATCCTATTTTCTATTTCCATTCCTAATTGTAGTTATATTAATATTTTTATATCAATATACGTATATATATCATAATTAGTGTTTCCAATCATCATTTATCATTAGCGGTTCAATGTGGTTCCGACAGTGGCGTAGTAAATAAACAATTTTCCCTTTTTTGGGGGTTTTTGTAACTTTCGAGAAAAATTTGTTGTTATACTGGTTACGCTCAAAAGACATAAGCCTCTGAACTCAATAACACGCTTCTCTTAGTTTCACCCTTTTAGTCTTTCTTCACTTTTCTATTATTTTTGTAATTTTCCGCTCTTTTCTTTTCTATCTACTTTTCTTCGCTTCTATTCGCTAACTCGGACTGTTCTCTCTCTCTTCTTGATGTTTTGTTCTCTTTACTGTAACCCCCCGACCCAAGTGTCAAAGAATTCTAAGAGCTAAAAACCCCTTAAAGCTTGACTAGCCATTTGTGAACTTGAACTTGGATGACTGTTAGTTGAGATAATAAATTAACAAAACTTGGTTTTGCAGATATTGAAATCAATGACACCATAAAACGACGCCATGACACTTTAAATAATTATCGAGTACTTATGTCGGCACACAAGTTGGTGGGAAGAATTTGGCGGTCGTTACAAAAAACTCTGGGAGGCTAATTTCATTGATATTCAGCGCACGTATTAAGTAGGCTAGCAATGCCGCGCGATACTAAAACAATGATAACCGGTGTCTCATTCCGACTTATGGGAACTTCGATCAATTTTTAACAAACATCGACCGGTGGTAATCCATCGCAAACACGATAATTCATCTTCCATTCTATGAAGTAATCGATGTATGATTATGGTTCCCCTGAATTAATAAACTTTAATCAAATATTCATCGTACGTTCGCATAAAAAGCCATATTTCCTTTAACATCCTCGAACAAATACAATTCTCCAGCGTGGAATTCATTTTTATGGATACAAAGAACGGACTTGGAGATCATTCACTTTCCTTTCAATTTCGTTCACCAGTGTAATTCCCTCCGCCATCTTTGAATTAGAATCAAATGACTAACATCTCCCCAGTGAAATATTACATTCTTAATGGACGTCCTCATCACATTTAAATAATAAATAATCCAATAAATAGTAGTAATTTAGTTATTTGATAATTTATTTGAAATAAATCAAAGTCAGGGCTTATAGAATAAGGGAAATGATCTGAAGACATTTAGGTCTTCCGTCATGCCCTCTCTCTTTTCGGTTTGTTTTGAGGCGCCACAGTGGACTGACACATTTTGGTTTTGCTTTTGTCAGCTATTAAAACGATGGTAGAAAGTCGACGAGAGAATGAAATTGTGGTTTCATTTGAAAGACAATCGATTCCAACTTTTAAAAGCTCTCGACCTCAAATTAGTTTTCCTTGTTTTGAGCTTTAAAGCTTTTCTTTCTGGTTTTAAGGTAGAGTTGTCAGGAAAATAATGTTGATTGACGGGGTTCAAGGGGCAAGAGAACCTTAGCGGAACTTTAAAACGTTTCAGGTGTATCTGCTAGCTATTATTTTAACCGGTTAGAGGAATTTCGTTGTGCGGTCCTGAAAACTTTGTCACTCGACGAGACAGAGTGAGTTTGCTGTGGTTTTCATCTCTCTCGATGTGAGTTCATTTTCATTCCTAAAAATCCTTTTTCTGGGGAAAAAAAATTTTCTTTTCTCTCTCTTTGTCTGTCTCGTTTCTCAATTTTCTTGTCTTTCCGACTCTTTTTACCGCTTTTCTTTTATCTCTTTTATTTTTCTCATTATTGCTTTTGCTCTTTTTCTGACGAGGTTTCTGCCTTCCTCGCTTTAATCAACATGACCTAGTACCGTCGCAGTTTTTCTCTTTTGATAAATGTACCTTTTTTATTTTTATAATTATTCATTTTACTATCTTTTGTTTTTCATCGTTGTTGTTTCTTTCCTTTTTTTAACCTCCCTCCTCACTTAGTCTGGTGTTGGAATTAAAAATTTTTGTCAGGTTTCAAGTTTCTCGGAGAAACTTCTTGTCTTAGTTCTGGATACATCACTGCAACTCATTTCCAGTATCTTTTTGTCAGTTTTAATTTTCTTACAACTTTTCCTTTCTTTCTAAGATTTTATTAATCATCATTTTGTAAATGTCTTTGAGTTTCGTAATTTTCTTCAGCCCTTTGGGGGGTTTTAATTGTTATTTATTTTAAACGTTTAACCGACTTTAATCTTTTCATCTTTTTTCTCCCGGAAAACTTTCCTTTTCTCGTTTTATTTATAGGTTCTCGAAACTTTTCTCGAAGGCAAACAAATATTTAAATAGAAATCTGTTCTGTGAAGTTATTTATAGGTACACAAACACCTCGCTTGACGGCCTAGATACGTTCCACAAAATTTGGCTGTAGAGCGAAAAGTCGTATAACGAATCAATTACTCTGATACAAATTCAATGGGATCGGTTCCAAAATTGTTAAAATTCAAAATGCATTTTATCTCATTTAAATGAAAAATACATACATAACAAGTACATAGATTTGTATATAAAATAATAACAGACTCCAAAAACCGAAAGTAATCTATAAACAAAAACGAAACAACTCATGTTACATGAAATATGTATGTATACATATATAATTTCTTTTAAATGACTTTACTCTGAGGACGATGAAGAAATGGTAACCTACAGATCACTGTCGTCATCATTTTTCGCTGGTTAGAATGAGCTTGGCTTTAAAAAATTCTTCAACTTTGTTTGCCTTGCCTTCTTGTCTGTTTCATTCTCAGTGGTTTCTAACAGCTAATGGCTGAGTTACTTCCTCGAGAAACTTTAGCGCTACGTTCGACATCAGGATCCGTTTCAAGGAGGATGTTTATTCCTTGTTCGAAATAGGAAAAGCTTTCGACAAATTTTTTGATGTTAGCTGTTTGGTAGACAGGTTCTGTCTATTCATTAAATGCCAGTTACGCTTGCATAAGTTTCTCATATGAAAGACGTTTCAGGTTTAAGTAGATCAAGCACCAAAGCCGAGATCATGTTCTGGATCCAAATTGTTTTGCCTAATTTCAGGAAGGACACTAACTTCTGTACCAGTACTTTTGACACATTTTGGCCGTTATAGCGAATCATTTTAGGCCGTAAATCGAAAACGTGCCATAATTGAAGGAGGTCGTTATAGCGAAATGCCGTATAAAGAGCGGCTGTATAGCGAGGTATGAGTGTATTTCTATAGTGTCTTTGTCACATCACACTGGTAGGGAAAGTCGTCAGTGCAAGAAAGGTTTTCGTTTTGACAATATATCTATTGTCTCAGGTTTATTTGCTGAGTAACTAAAAACAAGTCGGGATGGCGTTACTTTGTCAAAAATTAAAAACTTTCTCGTCATAAATAAGAAACAATACAAGTTCAAGAGACTTTTGCCGCATTCATCATTCCGACTTCTCTCTCTTGAGTGTAGTTAGGTATCGTTTTACGCTTCTGGTTTTAAGTTATGCTCTTCCTACTTCATGAAAATTTAATAAAAAAAAAGTGAAATCATACAACACATATCACTTCATTGTATTAACTTAACATCAATTCATATTCGCCTTGTTTCGAGAATGTTAGAAGACGTGACATGTCATTACAGTTATATAGATAAATACATCAACCCAAAAACATTTTTAATAAAAGATAATTCTTGATTTACAAAAACAAATTGTTTTATAAATTGCAAAGAGACATGTCACTCGATAAATGAAGCTTGTTTAGAAAGTTTGCTCATCTCCAGTTGGTGAAGTTTCTAAAAATTGTGAAACGCTTAAAGGTCGATTCACTTTGCATGAATGAATCTGATCCAAAATCATTTTTAAACAATCCAGACCAATTTCATTATATACCTTCCTAGTATAAGATTTAGGTTGGAGATCCTAACACAATATAATACAAACCGGAAGTGAAAAAGGAAAGAAAAAGTATTCAGAATATTTCACTCAGGCCAAGATTGAGTTTCAAATATCGGATTGCATAATCGCGTTCATGGAGCTCTCGTGGATACCTGGGTGTTAATTGGACGGATTTAAAAGGGATTCGAGTCAAAATTAATCCGCATTCTAATACACATATGAACCCTGTACATAAGCCTCGTCTCTTAATTAAACATGTGTCCAGATTTTATACCGTCAAGCTGTTTTATGTTATTGCGGATCGCAAGAAAGATGCATAGCGGCTACTTAATGATTTTATGCGCCATCAAATATTTAAAAATTCTGTTTTTGGACCAATAAAATTTGTAACCTAATAAATTATTGCAATAAAAAAATAAACGGCTAACGAAGTTTTAAAAGAAACAGGCTTCGAACTCATTAACTCGACAGATTTATTGGATGGTTGTACAAAAAAGAGAAACTCATGGTCGAGCTTTGATCTTGTGATATCCGGGAGGAAAAGTCAGCACTGTTGAAACAAACGGGAGGGAGGTGGATGGTGGAGGAACACAAAAAGTCAAATGATGGCTTTTAATAAATCTCATAATTCTCGGTGTTTATTGTTTGATTATCGATTGATTTGTTTTTTATATCAATAGGAAGAGAAGAATGGTTATGGCATTGTACAGACATCCTTCTCTCTCATACACACCCCCTCTCTGCCCAAACTTTTCTCTAATTTCCACCGAACGTAAAATAAAACGTGCAATTATTCATACATGACACGAAGAATTACGGCCAGGCTTTCATAATTCTCTATCAAAAGCTTTTGTGGGTGTAGGGGAAGGTGATGGCGAAGCAGGTAAAGCGAGACTTTTTGTCAAAATCCCAGGAAAAATTTTTGTTTGCCTTTCCATCTTTTGAAAATTTTAAAAATTCAAAACGCGGAGCATTAATCTTACTCTTGGCTAAAAGTTTTTGGAAACTAATGAAGGAGTGGGCGGATGGGAAAATGAAAAGCAAAAAAACCTTTTTCTTTAAAAATATAAAATATAGGGTCGATGGTTCCACTTTCAAGATGTTACACCCGCTGGAAGTTTTGAAAGATTCGTTGATGTTACTGTCTGAACTTTTCTATTTCTTTCTGAAACCTTTTAGGTATGTCTACTCCCCCAAGTCTCTACTTCTGCTTCACTCTTTCTGACCTTTTAACCCTTCTCTAATACTAATTTATACTATTCCATCTTTCCTCATACCGTCGTTGTCTTCCTCCCATAATTCTTTAATTAAATACTAAATAAAGACTGATGTTTACTTTTGTATAATTATTTATTAATAACTCATAATTACTACTTATTAACTCTCATTTCTTGTTTAGTGTCATAAATCTTTCTTTATGACTGTCAATTACCTGTTCTGATACTACATTGTCTAGCTGCGTTTCTACAAAACCTTACAATGTATACTTTCTAAGATGACTCCTAGGTGTTGTAGAGTTTGTCCTCCAAACTCCAATCACTGCATTTGAAATACAGGCTTAACCACTATGTATGACAAGTTGTAGGGTAAGCACGAGTCCAGTAACCTAATCGCGAGAAATGAAACAAGAGCGTCAAGGATTTAAGTATTAATTTGTTTGACAGTAGATGTGTAGAATTAGAGAAAACAGAAAGGATTAATGAGATTCTAGGACCGAATATATTTATCACTGTCCTTAGTTGAGTAACCGTTCTGAGTTAAGGCTTCCTTAACGGTTGGAGATTGTCAGGTTTTTTCCGTTAGCATGTTCTAATCCAGTACAGTCGAACATGGTTATCGCCCAAGGTTTTAGACAAATTGAAAGGTCTATAGGGCTGGGTGGATCGAAATTTCGGCACGATTACCCCCTTTGGTTTTGTGAGCTCCTAAAAGTACCCGGTTAAGTGTTACATAGAAATTTATTAAATGTTAGCTTGTTCAGCTTATACAGTCTTCCTTCCTGCTTAAAATTGGCTATGAAGTCATGCTCCAGCATCTACATAAACATGAATGGTGTGATGCCTTATTACCGCTGACTCGTCTAATCTCTACAAAATTAATTAATGAAAAGCGCCGCCGTTTTGTTCACTGACTCAAAAGCTTCGTCGTTTTTAGACTCAAAAAAAGTTTTGTAGAAAATTTTAAAACTTATTTAGAATTGAATGAGTGGAAGCGAGAGAGAAAACAGGGTCGGAATTTAATATAGAAGAGGGAATAGATTAGTTTGGCGAAAAGGGCACCATAAAACCGCAGGACATGACTGAATATATCACGTAACGAGTAGGAAGATTACATAGGAAAGCTCTGAGCTTTATTTGATTCTGTCCTTTAATAGCTCCCTGTCAATCCTAATAATCCTTCCCTTTTTCGATTCTTAAATTTTACGAATATTGCAGCCTCAAAAGAGGAAAATTTCCCGGAAAAAAGTTCGGGACTCTTAAGTTTTAAATTTTCCCTGCTCTGTCAGCTAGTAGGAAAATGTCAGAAAAACTTTGGGGAAAGAAAAAAATTTTTATTAAAAGAGAGAAAAGAGGGATTCGTGGGGTGGGGTTCTTATTTTATTAGAAACCTAGAAAACAGAATCTAGCTCGAAGGGACTGTTCTAATTTCTAGAACGTGATTACAAATAAAAGGTGGACCGTTATTCAAGAACAAGTCGAAGATAATGGCGGCAAATAAAATGGCGCCCTCGAGAAAAATATATTTGCATACGAAATGCAATTGTTTAATGGATGTTGTTGTCTCAAGGCTAATTGGATGTGATTGATGTTTTACACTTCATCCAATTCGAAAAGGGAAAGGAAGTTAACTGATCGGAAATGGAAATGATTGCAAGTTCAAACACGCATCGGATTTTCGAGGGAAAATGACACTGGTTCCTCTGGAGAAGACAATTGTAATTTCCGATTTTACGTTCTTCAATCTCGTGGCTGTTGCAACTTCTGCTCCAGGTTCAAAAATGAAGATTTGTGTCTGGAAGTCTCTGTTTTGTGTGGCGTAGCGCCTGAATCTTTATTTTTCAATTTTCTTTCTGACGTGAGTTTGAATCATTTTCCTCCCGGTTTGATATAGCGCCACCCTTGTTTTCTCTTCGCCATCTTGTTTTTCTTGTTTCTTTCTATTTTCTCTGTGTTTGTTTTGGGGATTCTTTTTGCTGGTATTGATTTTTTGCTGTTAGTGCAGTACACCTCCTTTTTGTCTTTCTTTTGGCTTTTTTGAAAGTGTTGACGAAAAATTTAAATTACAGCAAGGAATTGATTTTAAGTTTTGTCAAAACAGGCTGTTGGTACTTTTCCTGAGTGTAACTCAGACTGTGCCAAGGTTGGTCCAAATCTCTTCTCACGTTTTTGAGTTGTTTGACCCACATCCTTCTTGATATTTATAGATTAGAACATAAGTGCACGTCCTCTGGAATGAATTAGTTACCAGCTGAAAGACAGAAAATTCAAAATAGTGTTGGCATCGCTGTATGACGTACTGTTTTCACGAATTTTTTTTTTGTAATTTTTAATGACAGCATCCCCATCAAAACCTTTTGAGCTTTTTGAGCAAACCTTTGAGAGCTTTTGAGAGACTAAAGTCTTTTCATTCACCACCAGCAATTTCCGTTCCGCCGATAGGCATTCAAAGGTCTTGAACTTGTGCAGTGTGCACCTTTTATCAGGTTTCACTGAGAAAGTCTCTTAACACTTGACTGGAAGACCGTGAAGGGAACGAACGCACTTGAAACTTTCGCCAAAGTCAAAGACAAATACTCTTATTTGAATTTCATTTAATTCCGAAGCATTCCACTTAAGCTTTCCACAGATTTGAGTATTCACTTCGCCTTTGATGCCAAAGAAAATTCGAAAAAGTTTCCCCGAAAGAGCTTTAGACTTAGAGGAAATCCGATTTTACTTTTTTGTTTTTCCTTTCCACTACGGGCGTGTTTTGATAAGAAACTCAAAATTTTCTAAATTTCTACTCCATAAATTGTTGACGAACATAAATTTCGACGCGAACAATTTCAGTCGAGTGAGGATTTAATTATATCGACCGCCACCAAAGTTGAAACAAAACAAAAATTCTGTAAATGGACATAATGGTCGCGGAGACAGGCCGACAGACCGACAGACTATTCAATAATTAAATTTGCGGATTCGGGCTTGATTAATTTTAACCAGACACGAGTTGGAAGACCATCCGACATTTTTGATTTTTTGTTTAACTCGGAGGCAGGCAAAAACCTGTTTTTAAGTTTTTTTCTTTACTTTTAATGAATTTTAACGACTATTTCGTAACACGATTCCTGTTTTTTGTATTATTTTCTATTATCATCATCATCATCATTATTATTTTGTCTGTAATTACTTCTATTATCTGCCACTCTTTGTATGAGTGGTACTAGTTTAAGCTGGATAACGTTTGGGATTCTACTGTACAATGATTCCTCTGTCCCTCTCTCTTTTAGTTCTTAGACCTAATTAGTCTTTGTGACAAGTGTGTGTGTCTGTGTTCAGTCAAATGGCTTCCGACATATAACACACTGTCGAGTGAGTGAATAGTGAAACTTTCATTCATTTGGTGTGTCTCTATGGTTTTCTATAATTTTTGAAACGGTTCCTTTGATTTTTCTTTTAAATAGCTTTTGGGTATTGAGAGAACATAACAAGAACATAATTATCACAAATAAATTATGTTCTTGAATAATATTAGTCGGTAGTTTCAGTTCTCTCTCTCTGATTCTCTCTATATCCTCTCAGCTTTTGTTTTGTATGATAAGACGGCAGCCCAATGGATTTTGGAAAATGACGTAGATTAATATAACCGATATAGAAAATGATATTAATATAATTTATAATCCGATAATGAGTTTTATTATTCATAATCGAAATAACAATGAATCAAACAATACAAAACCGCGTTAAAAAAATCCAAAGTGAAAAGTTGGTAGAAACTCTTTATGCGATCCAATATGGCGACTTCATCCATTCGCGTTTAAAGAATCTTGCACGAAATTAAAATGATGGAGATAAGTTTTTTGATTTAAATGAAATCGCACAACTCTAAAAACGGTGAGACAGTATAAAAAGAAATTTGCAATAAAAAAATTATCAAAGAAGTCACGTAAAACGGCAATTAATCTTTTATTTAAACTTTAACCATTTTCATTTATTTAAATTTTTTGTTTTATTTACATTTATGACCGAGGAGACTTTGGAGATACGCGAACTTAGGAAATGGGCTTTGTTTTGTGTGTTTTTAATGTCTTGAATGAGGTGTCTATTTTACATTTCATGAAACGACTTCAAGCAAGAAATACGAGTTTATTCTCAAGTATATTTTTATGATAGAGTAACTCATGTAAGTGTGCATTATTTATGAAGTACTGTTGTTGGAACAAGGTTGTGTCGTTGTAGGTGAACGAATGATGGACAACACTAATTCCAAACGTATATTAATATATAAAATGTTATTATAACTATAATTTTGAATTGAAAAGGAAAATGCAAGGATCCTGACGGTGCGGAGCTCTGGGACTGAATGAATTTGGCTTCGGTTGTCGGCTGCTTCATTTCACTGTACCCATTCCGGAATTAGGAATGTGGCGAACGCCACACTGTATACCCTCTGTAAGTGTGTGTAACGCTAAAAAATCAATCAGTCCGTCCAACTTTAATGGAGTGATGTGTTTTCTTACATTTCTTAAATCTGGTTTTAATGTTTTTGGGAAAATTTATACCAAAAAAAGGGTCACAAGTGTCTTATTCACTTTGGCGATCCGTCATATATACAGTTCGGTAATCGTTTGAATTCAAAAGCAGAAGAAAATAAAACAAATTATTTAATCCTATACCCCAGGGGTGGGCAATCTTTTTAATCAACTGGCCAATTTATAAATTTTAAAATTTTTGGTGGGCCGCATATAAAATCGGAACTAGAGTAGGAGGGCGCACAAATTTGCAACACATACGCGGCTAGTTTAGCTTCTTCTGTACACTATACATCTGTTTATCTACTAAGTAAATCTACTTTAAACTTCTGGACCGTCAAAACGTAATTGTAGCGGGCCATTTATTGATACTACCCATCTCGATAAACCCTTGGTGGGCCGGATTAAATACTTTCCGGGCCGGAGTTAGCCCGCGGGCCGTGCTTCACCCATCACTGGTTAGCTGAATGACTTAAATATCTATTAAGACACCCCGAATAAACTCAACTGTAACTTCAAATACCTACAGGAACGAGTTTTAACTGTATTTACACCTAATAAAAATTACTGTAAAGGAAACTTTCAAATTTGATTTCCTGGTAACTTAAGTCGTGAGAACAATCAAAACTCCTGACGATTTCCTTTTTTTGTTAGAAAACTTCCCGCAATCCAGCTGCTTAATCGAGCGGAAGTGGAAACAAGTAAACAGCTAACCCAAACAGTCGTGAGTTTTATCGAAAACCAGAACGATTTCTCGATAACCAGAATAAGCAAAAAGCTTCGCAAACGGGAAATTCCTGTCGGCTCACCTGTCAGAAACAAAACTTTCAAATCTATTTTATTATTCTCGGTTCCCAAATAAACTTTTGTAACCGGAAATAAAGAAAAACCTCAGGATAGTTTTAAAAATAAATACGACGAGTAACCCATATAAAGCAGGAGAAAAATGTTCTCTCAGCAAAATTGTAATAAATAAATACAGTCGTTCATCCTCCTTCCTGCTTACAGTTATCTCACGGACTCGACGTTCAGTTCTGTTGCCTCAGAAAAAAAATTTTTTTCCCCGGATCTGGTTATGTCAGCATTGAGTTGGGATGTCTCATTCAAATATGTCGGATGTTTCTCGAGAAAGAATTAAGCTCCGTAAAATCAATTTTTTTGTTATTCTGGGTAGGGGTAGGGGATGGTTAAGGGTTGCCCTCTGCCTCCTTTTTTTTTTTGTCTCTGATGCGAGTCTTGGAAAGGACTGCAAAACAGCCTTTCCTTCCGACCTTTTTTTTGTTCGTTAAATTTGTCTCGCAGATGGAACTGTTTTTTGTATAAATTTAATTCTCGTGTTCATTTTTGAAATTTTTATTTTTAACCGAAAAAGATTCATTTTAACTATCTCGCAAAAACGGCTCCTGGCTCTAAGCTCTAAGCTCACCCCTTCACGCTCAAATTCATTTTTTTCATAACTGTCATAAGAATATTTTTAGAAATAAATTTTTAAGGGTTAAAACTGAGTTTTAGAACTTACTGCGATCGATTTTCTAAATGGCGTAGTAACTATACATTCATTTGTGTAGTTGTTACCACCAAAGTTGGGTTAGTTTTCAAAGCGACCAATTATTTCGGGCTTTTGGCCGAATTTCTTAGCTCTTATAGCCCTG
Source organism: Columbicola columbae (assembly GCA_016920875.1). Lineage (NCBI taxonomy): Eukaryota > Metazoa > Arthropoda > Insecta > Psocodea > Philopteridae > Columbicola > Columbicola columbae. The sequence goes on from JADMLL010000002.1 coordinate 11,595,940, forward strand.
GTACTCAAACTGCGGCTCACCAATCTCTACTGGGTGGTCAAATAACTCAGTTAAAACCGATTTAGTGAAAATTTGTGGAAGGTCGATCGCTCATTGTTAAGTCTGTACTATAGTGTCTGATCAGTACGAAAATGTTTGGGTCTGTGCTCAGAAACTGCTAACATTGTTTGCTTGAGACAATAGACAGAAAATACATACGGAAACAGACTGACAGATGTACATACAGATGATACCCTGAGTGTGGACTGTATGCGTCGAAAGCCGGACTTGTAAAACTTTTGGGTAAGTCGCATGGCTCAGTCGCAATAGTCACAATCGAAATTTGGCCCCGGAAGGATAAAGCTTGAGTACCAAGGTGACATGTAATCAGCAGTTGTGAGTTTAGATTCAAAACAAGTCACGTGACTCCTCATCTTCAAGCATCTTTAAGTGTGCAATATTTATGGAAACTAAATTTGGCGATGAGACTTGCAGGAAAGAGTCTGCACGAAAGAACGCACGACCGGTTAAAGTTCGTCAGTGCAACCCAACTACTCGGTAAAGTAACCTGAACGGCTTTGCTGTTTGACCTAAATTTGCTCGTATTTGAGCTGAAAATTTGTGGAAGGTCAATCGCTCATTGTTAAGTCTGTACTATAGTGCCTGACGAGTACGAAAATGTTCGTGCCTGTGCTCAGAAGCTGCTAACATTGTTTACCTCAACACATTTTTATGAGGCAATATACAGAAAATACATACAGAAACAACCGACAGATGTACATACAGATAATACCCAGAGGGTGGACTGTATACGTCAAGAGCCGCACTTGTAGTCTTTTTGGTAAGTCGTGTGGCCCAGTCGCAATGGTCACAATGGAAAATTTGGACCGGAAAGGAAAAATTAGGTACCAAGGTCTTATAGGGTATTTAAACAAAAACAAGCGAGTGTGCATTTTATTTGGCTGTTGGGTCACTAAAAAAACGGTTGTCGACTCCTTTATCCTAAACTATTAAGTCACCCTTGAAATAATTGAGCAATAAGAGAGCTCACTCTTATCAGAGCTTTCAGCGAGTTTACGACGTGCTAGAACCTCATAAAGTTTCTCGGTTTTAAACCTTTTTTGTTTTATGTTATTGAGGATCACTCCTTTTTTTCCTCTTATATTTTAATCTCCCAACTTTTTAAGCCTTAATATTATGAATTTGATGAGAGGGAAGAAGATAGAGAGGAAAAAATGGAAGACAGAGAGAGAGAGAGAAATTTTTAATTAAATAAAAGTTTAAGAGTTTAGAGATTTCTATGCCACTTTAACCTCACACAGCATTTCCCTTTTAATTAAATGGTTACTAAGTCCTTTTCCTGTTTTTTTAGCTTCCTTTTCGTCGAATTTTAAGACCGTCTGTTTGTCTGTCAGATTCTGTCCCTTTTTTTAAGTCCTTTTGGATGAGTTTGTTATTTCTGTGATTCGAGTAAACTTTGTACTATTAAGTGTGTTGAAATGAGTTTAATCTAAAACTATAAAAAGAAATTTGTAAAGTCAATCAGGGGTGTTTTTGGGTTAATGCCATAATGGTTCATGTGAAAAGTCTTAATTTTTGGGTGCTAAATCTAAGCTAATGTGCCCACAAAGATAACCCAGAATTGAGTGTCCTAGAGAAACTGTCTAAGAAGGGCCTAACCCAAAATAAACTGAGAAAGTGAATACAGCTATAGAAAATCTTTTATAGAAGACCGAACACTTTTTCAAAACCTAAAACCATAAGGGTGGAAGTACTCAGACGGTTTGTGAAATCGTTTTTTCAAATGGTAACGTTGCCATCCGTGTTAACAACGCGTAAAAGAAATCCCCAAAACGAATTCTTAGTTTTTTGAGTAATATGTGATGAGAAACAATCGGAAGTGAAGTTATGTTAATCGTTTTTGCTAACAACCTCCCCGTGACTAACTAAATTTATCAAACACAGAAGTTTCCCAACTCAGAACCAGAAACATACAACCTTCACGCCGAGTCACCTTCATTAATATTAAAACCTCTCCGATTTCCTGGAAGTTTCCGCTTTTTATTAATCCTTTCCGGTCCTTAATAAACGAGATGGACTTCGCGATTTTCTTTTTCCTCCAAGCCAATAAATAAATTTTAACTGTGAATATAAAATCTTATGGCTAGCAAATTCGTGTCCGAAACCATAAAACCCTGCCCACCAATATAGTCTGACATCTTTTTATAATGAATACGTAAACGTCGCGTCTATTAAACTGGATGATATCCATCTCGTTAGGATTTCAAAATAATTTTTCTCAGAAATATTTCCTTGTCGACAAATTTCGGATACCGACACGAACGGACGACGTTAAATTATTCAAATCCTCCGTCCTCCCGTCACTGTTGTGGATTGTTAATGGTTTCTGGTGTTGAGCGTCATGAGATTTTCAGTTGAGACGAAACATTTCAGAGAAGGTTGACAAGGAAAAAATTGAAGGTGAAAAATAAAAGATGGCGATGTGAAAATAATTATGAGCGGAAGTAACATTTCGTACAAGTGCTCGCTTCCAAGTGTTTGGGTTAACACCGGCCATAGTAACACACACCACTTTGTCGTCTTGTAGAAAAATTTTAACCTTTTGACCTCCCTCACGGTTAGAATGCGTTTATTTATTTATTTATTTACCTACAGTTATGTTTTTATGAATGCATTTATCCTCATATGTAAAATAAAAATTATTTTCCCAACATTGAACAAAAGAACCAATGGATGGCAACATGGCGGAGACATAAATTATTCGGCATTGCTTCATTGTTTACACGCTTTGAAAAAAATAAAATTTGTTTCTTCCAATAAGATTTATAACCATAATAATTGTTATTAAAGCAATAAGTGTGGGCGATTCAGGATCGAACCTGAGACACCTCATCTGTATCTCAAGTTTCAAAATTCGGTTTCGTTCAAAATTAAATTCATTAACCAGATTAGGTTAGGTTAAGTTATAATTATGTGAGATAGGTTGACTGTGTTAGGCCCTGAAAGAACAAAACGTTTGAGTCATGGTATTGAGTTTTGGTATCGATGGAGAAGTTGATACAATCGCCGAATTTCCTTTTTGTTAATCACTTCTGACAGTTTCCTTGAAACCGTTTTGTGTGTCTCATCGTGGATTTCTCGAGTCGAGGAACCGAAAGAGTATTTTAGTCACAATGGTGAGTGTGTATTCACTCGTCAAGTTCGCCTTTCTTGAGTTCATTCTCATGAGCAAGTCCACAACTGGACCCATGACTTCTCTTGTTCGTTTTGTTATCTTTTCAAAAGAATACTCTTTCATTCGCATTACGTTATTCACTGTTTGAACTCTTGACGAGTCTTCTTCCTTTTTTGTACCCGATCGATTCAGTAGTTGTTGTAGTTTACAATGGAAATGAAAAATTTTTCTTGTACACTCCTCAGCTCTTTTATTATTTCATCATGTTGCCTTCGCGTCGCCACACCATTTTGAGAAATTTTATTGTTCCCCAGTAAACTACCATCTGTCTTGGAATGGGAAACAATAAGTAGTTCGTAAGTCTACTAAACCGGTGTGCATTATTTATGAAAAAGTGTACATGAAAGTGTGCAATATTTATGAAAAACTACATGAAAGTGTGCAATATTTATGAAAAATGTACATGAAAGTGTGCAATATTTATGAAAAACTACATGAAAGTGTGCAATATTTATGAAAAAGACTACATGGAAGTGTGCAATATTTATGAAAAAGTCCTGATGAAAGTGTGCAATACGATCAGCTCCTCTTTACTCTATTTAAACAGAAGTGCACTCATGACAGCCTTTTACAAGGAAGATTGAGCTTGACAGGAGGTGGAGAAAAAGCTCCTCCCAAATGTTTCACTCGAGTGGCGTATCTGCCCATTATCGCCCATTTTTCTGCACAACTAAAAATAATAATAAATAAATAAATAAAATAATTAAAATAGCAAAAGAATAAGAATGAAGAAAATATTAATGGAAAAATAAATAAATAAAAGGTGAGACAATGAAAGTTATACTCTAAAGTATTAGATGTCTATGCCAACTCAACCATAATATCGTCGTCCGTCTTTCAATTTCATAACTAATGCACACTTTTAACCCCCAACCATTTCATAAATAGACTTTCGTGGGTGTTATTATTAAAGTTACATATAAATATATCGTTAAATAATTCACACTCTTTGATATTCGTTTCATAAGTAATGCACAATTTGATGAAGAACTCATTTTATGAATGAACTCACTCAACATGAACTTGGTTAGTACGTTCTTCGTTAAAATAGGGATGCTGCGAAAGGGTAGGAATGGTCCACTGTATCTGAGTGAAATGATCTTCTGATTTTCGTCTTGTTCACATGATTGTTGAGCTAAAAACATAAGATTTTGGTGGCAAAAAGGTTTAAAAAGATTGAAGCCACCATTTTGAGAAATTTTATTGTCCCCCAGTTAACTACCATCTGTCTTCAAATGGGAAACAATGAGTAGTTGGTAAGTCTACTAAACCGGTGTGCAATATTTATGAAAAAGGCTACATGAAAGTGTGCAATATTTATGAAAAATACTTGTGCAGTATTTATGAAAAAATGTTTACATAAAAGTGTGCAATATTTATGGAAAAGCCTACATGAAAGTGTGCAGTATTTATGAAAAATACTACAAGGAAGTGTGCAGTATTTATGGCAAAAAGGACTACATGAACAGGAGCTGATCCTATTGCACACTTCCATGTAGTCTTTTTCAACTCCTGCCCACGTGTGAACAAGTTTGCTGATTTTCCTCTTGACGGTGGGAATCAGAAAATTTTTCGAACGAGGGAACGGGGAAGAAACAGAGGAACCTTTTTTTGTAAAATTTTAATTTTATCTTGTTTATTTTTAGGTAAGTGGAGTTCGTTTTAAAAAAGTCGAAACCTTCCTTCCGGAAAATACATTTTCGTAAGTATAATTATTCAGAGAGTAAGAAATAATTAAAACGAATCTTTTATTAAAAAGGAAAAGAAAAATATTAATTACAAAAAGCCATAAAATGTGCAATTTACGAAGGGAAAATTTCTTGGAGTGTAATTAAAAGAAAGACTTTCTCTTTGGAATGGCGCTCCCATTTAACTGTAGAAACTTTTTAATGAAAATCTGGGGGCTCTAAGGGAAATTGCCTCAAAATTTTGATTTTAACAATAAATGTAAATTTTTAACGAGGGGATTCAAGCTGGAAGAAAATCGCCGCGGACACGTGCTGGTCGTGGCGGTTTTGGAACCAGTTCAACCATGTTCTTCCTCCCAAAACGAATGGACTTGACTTTTCCTTCTCTTTCATCAAGTATTACGTTGCTGATGGATTTCCGGTTGTGACTTTTCCTTTTTTGTTCAATCAGTTCCATTTTGGGTTGACGAAAATCTGAACCGACACGTTGATCCAGACAAGGTGGTGGCGTTGTCGTGTTTGATAGACGTTTGGCTTTTGAAAGTAATACTGTTTACGAAATAGTCCGGCGTTTTTTTTTTTTTTTGGTTGTCTTTTCCGCCTGCCTGCCTTGCAAATCTAGTGAACGGATTTGGATGAAGTCTGTAACCTGTCCGGATTGGTTTAATTATTTGTTCCTTTTGTCTGAATGAACCTCGGATTTGTCTTTCTTCATTTTAACATGACATACAATCCGAATTTACAACACCCAGTGTCGAAACTTTTTTATACAAATTTTTTCCTCATCAGTGTTCGGCCAATTATTTTTAGATATAATCTAGATCCGGTACTTATATTATACTTTTTGGGAGTAGTAATAATAATAATATATTTTTCGCATTAAAATTACATAAAAGTTTCGTACACATTTACATGACAAAAAAATTTTTGTTTTGGTGAACATTCTTCTTCCACCTTTTTCTTTTCCTTCTTCTTAGTCTTCTCCTTTCATTTCCTTCCCCACGCATCTCCTCCAGGCTTCCTTTCGTAGGTATCAGGATCCATCAGGTAGGATCCTTCAAAGATCTTGCTACCACCAAATAAGAGGGAAGGGAGAAAGCCCGGTGATTTTTATACTCTGGATTCGCCCTGGAACTTACTATTCGATCGAGCTGCTGTTGGCATTGATTTTCTTTGTCCCTCCTCACTACCTCTTCTATAAATCTTTTCCTTGTGACCATATTTCCCTTAATTGCCAATTCCCCGACCATCTGCCAAGCTTTCCTTCAGCACTTCGTTCTTTGATTCTAGCCTCTCGTAATTTGCGGCTCTCTTTCCGCTTTCTATTCTTATAAGGCTTCTTTTAGTCTCTTCTAGTACAATATAATTTGGTGTCAGGGGGTGGAGACCCAGGACTTTTTGGGAGTATTCAAAGGTGCACTGTTTTCCCACAAATGTTTGAGTGGAATATATGATGACAAGTTAGCTCAAGCTGGCAGCTTAACAGAATTCGTCATCGTATTATGTTGCTGTAGCTGATGGATTTCCGGTTGTGACTTTTCCTTTTTTGTTCAATCAGTTCCATTTTGGGTTGACGAAAATCTGAACCGACACGTTGATCCAGACAAGGTGGTGGCGTTGTCGTGTTTGATAGACGTTTGGCTTTTGAAAGTAATACTGTTTACGAAATAGTCCGGCGTTTTTTTTTTGGTTGTCTTTTCCGCCTGCCTGCCTTGCAAATCTAGTGAACGGATTTGGATGAAGTCTGTAACCTGTCCGGATTGGTTTAATTATTTGTTCCTTTTGTCTGAATGAACCTCGGATTTGTCTTTCTTCATTTTAACATGACATACAACCCGAATTTACAACACCCAGTGTCGAAACTTTTTTATACAAATTTTTTCCTCATCGATGTTCGGCCAATTATTTTTGGATATAATCTAGATACGGTACTTATATTATACTTTTTGGGAGTAGTAATAATAATAATATATTTTTCGCATTAAAATTACATAAAAGTTTCGTACACATTTACATGACAAAAAAATTTTTGTTTTGGTGAACATTCTTCTTCCACCTTTTTCTTTTCCTTCTTCTTAGTCTTCTCCTTTCATTTCCTTCCCCACGCATCTCCTCCAGGCTTCCTTTCGTAGGTATCAGGATCCATCAGGTAGGATCCTTCAAAGATCTTGCTACCACCAAATAAGAGGGAAGGGAGAAAGCCCGGTGATTTTTATACTCTGGATTCGCCCTGGAACTTACTATTCGATCGAGCTGCTGTTGGCATTGATTTTCTTTGTCCCTCCTCACTACCTCTTCTATAAATCTTTTCCTTGTGACCATATTTCCCTTAATTGCCAATTCCCCGACCATCTGCCAAGCTTTCCTTCAGCACTTCGTTCTTTGATTCTAGCCTCTCGTAATTTGCGGCTCTCTTTCCGCTTTCTATTCTTATAAGGCTTCTTTTAGTCTCTTCTAGTACAATATAATTTGGTGTCAGGGGGTGGAGACCCAGGACTTTTTGGGAGTATTCAAAGGTGCACTGTTTTCCCACAAATGTTTGAGTGGAATATATGATGACAAGTTAGCTCAAGCTGGCAGCTTAACAGAATTCGTCATCGTATTATGTTGCTGTAGCTGATGGATTTCCGGTTGTGACTTTTCCTTTTTTGTTCAATCAGTTCCATTTTGGGTTGACGAAAATCTGAAACGACACGTTGATCGAGACGTCATGGCGGTACATCTCAAAACATCTTCAGCTATTATATAATCAACTGTGATGCATTCTTCACGTCTTTAGTTGATTTACCAACCTTAACTTTCATAAATAATGCACGTTTTTTGGGAAGAATTCATTTCTTAAGAAACAAACTTATACAAGAGAAGAATCACCTTTGGCGGACACTTAGTGAGAATGGACTCAAGGAGACTAGCCAGCCAGGTCTTCAAACACTTCCTCAACAGAAAAACAAACCCGGCATGCTTCGAGGAAACAGAGAAAATCTGAGGGAAGCATGGAACATACAAAGACGAGACAGTCTGAAGAAGAAAGTAGAAAGCACGATTTTCCAGGACAAAAAAGCTGAAGAAAGAATTGAAACGGATGGAAAAGAACAGAGAAAGACAGGACATAGACAAAAAATGAGAGAGTATCAGCAGAAAAGAAGAGAAAAAGAAAATACCAGAAGGTCCGAAGATGACCTGATCGGAAAAAAAACTTTCACAAAGACTTGGTATTGTTATTAATACACTTCTGTGAAAGACTTTCATAAATATTGCACACTTAGAAGTTAGGTTTATGGAGGCGATAGCCTGTCTCCTATATCTAAGTCTCTTTGAAAAGTTGAAACTAACAAAACTGTGTTCATCCAAAGCAGTGAAACGTAACATCACCTTTTGGCAAAAATCTAATTTGAAACCACTTTTCAAACGATCTAGATTATTATCAGTAGCTGGTAAATAATTAAGAGTATAAAAATACTTATACTTTGTTCGTTTTCCGTAAATAATTTAAATCAGATTCGAATTCAAGTTTATTTTATGATTTCATGCGGATTTCTCGGGACTTTTTTTAACGCGTTTTAACTTTAATTACGAGTCGTTGCCTTCAGAATTATGTTCTACCTTTTGAATATGAAACAGAATTGTGATGACGCGAATATTAAGTTACACCAATTTCTCTGAATTCTATCCGACGCACAAAACGAGACCTCACTGTCATTTCAAATGAAACTTCGTCTGCTACAAGACTGTTGTGCTGTTCAGAGCGACTAGATTTTGTTTATTATTAATAGCACTAATTAAGGGACTCCATTCTTAAGGGAGAGGATTTGAGAGACTCACACATACCAGGTTTGTTTTAACCTTTGACCAAGAGACGAAGGAAATAAGAAACGAAACTGAGTCTCAAGTTAAAATCTAATTCTTGGAACTGGCCGCGTTTTAAGCTTTCATTTCACGAAATTAATTTAATTGATCCCTTTGTAACATTTCTTCTTCTATATAACGAAACCTTTGTTACTCGAATAAAAGTTTCATTCAGTCGAAGAATGGACTGAAATATAAAAATGTGCCGTCGACACTGTTTCCAACGTCCAGTTTAGTCTAATTTCGCGAGTTTTGGGGACTGAGGCGTGGGTCCTGAGTGTAAACATCTGAGAGGTTTAATTTTTACTTTTTAGGTCGGTCGTGTCATTTTATTTGTGAGTTTTGGGCAGCCAAACAGAAGCTCACAAGCTGACACACCAACAGGAAAAGGGAATGTTCACAGAAGCAGCAGTTGTGGGTTGATTCATTCAGCTGTCGAATCTTTCCACATGTTCGGATGCGTTCGCTCGTCAAAATTTGCAATTTTATTTTTATTTTGCTTTTGGCTACGAAACATGTCGATCTGGAGAACACCCACGGAGGGAACAGAAAAAAAAAATGGCGGTTAACTTCATTAAGCACGAGCTCACGATATTTCTGTCCGTTTCCTTTGACGCTTCATTTAATCGTCTGCCTTCGTACGGACGGGTTTAGAAGTCAGTGAAGTCCTTTTAAAACCGTCTAAACCCAAAATAGGTTTTCTTAAAATCCTATTTTTAGTTGTTGATCGTACCCACCTCACTTTTCCCGCCGACCTATTTCTAATAAGGTAACAGTAAACAAGTATTTTGAGGAACGAAACTGGTTTTCTTCAAAAGTCCTTCCATTTCTTAAAACCCATATTTATTAACTGAGTCAGTTTGACTCATGTAGTATTTATATAAATTAATAGCTTCTAGACGATCGGGAGACTAGCGCTACAGGGCTGGAATGTATCAATTTTGGGGATTTATAGGAAAAACGTGACGACAGCCATCCGGTCATCACGTCTTCCTCTTCTAGGAGGATCGAAGTTCATCCTTACAAGAGCAAGAGAGGACGCCAAGAAACAAACACAAAAGAAGAATGTCACGAAAGAAATAAGATACAGAAAATGGAGAAAGACTCGAATCATCCAAAACCAATAGTCGCCGCCATTACTCCACATCTTAGAGAATGGGTGGAAAGGAAGCACGGAGAGCTCACCTTCCACATGACCCAAATGTTGACTGGGCATGGCTGCTTCAACGCATTCTTCGAAGAGACACGCGGATCTGCGGTTACTGCAAAGAAGAAGAGGACACCCAGATCACACACTCAGGAAATGCCCAACATGGACCCTAGAAAGGATAGAACTTCAGGAAAAACTCCCGGACCTAAACATGGAACAACTCATAAAGGACATTGTAGATTCCAAGGAAAAATGGCAGAGCTTCCAAAAATTCTGCTGCAAAGTTTTAGAAATCAAGGAGGACGATGAAAGAGCTCAACAAGGACAACCAAAGAAAAGAATGACGTGAATTCTACTTCTCCTTTTCCTGCAAGCCGAACACTCACTCCAGGAATGAGACAATAGGAAACACTGACGAGTCACTACGGCCAAGGACTACCAGAAAGTTTTGTCTTCGCGGACGGGTCATCTGGAAACCTTATAAGCTCCAATAGATTAATAAAAAAGGAGGATCGAAGTTGAATCATGTCACTATACTTAGATTGACTTGTAAACCATAAACACAAAACTGTCTTTATTCCAGTGATACCAACCCAAATATCGAAACGGCAGACATGCATACAATACAACAAAGAAGTGGAAGTACTGCAACTCACAGTATAGTAATCACGTAAATGTTGTGTGAGCAAGCGATATAGCCTTCATAGTTCTGACATTCTCAACGAAAAGGAGGAACAAATATTTAAGAAATCAGATTAAGAGGAAGAGGAGGATTATTAGGCCTTAAAGATAGGGTTAATATAATTCTACCGTTTCACTGCCCGCTTTTAACCGTTCACCAAGTTAACATTATTAATGTTTTCGAAAGAACATGAACATCATTTTGTTATGAATGCATCAAAGAGCCGCTCAATTCTAGTGCAGGCATCTCACTTTAAAAAGATAAAATTTTAATTAAAGCCACTAATGTCGGTTGTGGGCGTAAATATAAATGACAACGAAATATTATTTGAATAGAAGAAGAAGAAGAAGGAGAAGGAGGAGGTAGTTCTATTTCTTCAAGGACTTTGTCCCACATTTTAATATTAAAAAGCTATGGATGGGTGAAAACAGGACTTCGAAAAAAGTCAAGGTCGAGGATTTACACTCTTTGGGGTGCCTCAAAGTCTACGTAAGCTATCACAATTTTTTTGTTTAATCCTTTTTTTTGTTAGAGACCATTTTATGAACCCAACTGTCTCCTTAACAAATGGTTGAATATAAATATTTTCGAAGTTTCACTTGAATCTTCCATCACTGTCGGTTGTTTGAAACCAAATTTCACTTTTTTTCTTTTATTTGGTGATCTTAGTGCAACCCCAATCAGACCTAAGTGTTATATCCTTCTTCAGTTATATTGATCCTAGGTATAGGATGTGTCTCTATTATCTAAGGATCGTGTGGTCTTGCTTTTCTCCTTTTCGATTCAGTAAATTTACTTTACATCATTGTCTTCCTTTTTTCCTGTTGTGTTCACCTTTCTCTCGTTTTTTGGCTGGAAACTCCTGTTTTCTATCCTCTTCAGTCCTTTTCTCACGTTTCTATGCGTTTTGATGAATTGAAACACTCAGTAAGTGATTCCTAACCCTTTCCACACCCCAAAATAGTGTGCATTACTTTTGAAACGATTTCCTTTAGGTTTTCCTATTCAGAAAGAAGCTGGGTCCATTCAGATTCTTACAGAATGTTGAGTTGTTTGTTCTTTGCTGTATTCCCCCCCCACTTATAAACAGGTCTTATAACTATACAGCAATGACTCAGTTTCGCATTTATCCAAAATTTAAGCTTTCACGAAAAGGCGAGCTATCTCGGAGCTAAAGAACGCTTCAAGGATTCCAAAATATTTAATAATAAAAAAGGAAAAAGGGGATCTCCATTTTGTTCGGCACAAAAATTTATCAGGAATTTAAAAAATTTTCAGTAGAACAGATTTGAAGGAAATGGATGGAGCGTGTGTTGAAATTTTAAGAGGCTTAAATCAAAAATTCAATTAAGCGTTCGTTTTATTATCGATATTAAAAAAGAACGCTTACCATCGATGATAATAATAATAATAATAAAGGATTTGATATCAAAAATAATAATATTATTATCTAGCCTCAGTATAATTTTTGTCAAGGGACTAGTTGATGGAAAGCTAAAATTAGTCGCGTATCTTGGAGTCTAAAGGTGGTGTTAGGACACTATGTAAATTTTAAACAAATCAATAAAAGGAATTAGCCTGGGATAGACGCTTCAATCCAACTCCGGGAAACTTTTTCTGCGTTATTTCGACGTATTGTGCTTGAAGTTATGCTTCATGAATTTTAAAATTACTTTCCACTTGTCTATATTTCAGTGTTAAGTAGGTCGTTTCGTTTCCTTTTTTTATTCCAAGCAAAAATATTGGCATATTGAAAGTTATATAGGTCGTACGTATCGCACAAAACAAGACCTGACTCTTAATTTCGAATGAGAGAATAAAAAACTCTCATCGAAGAGGGCCAGACAACGCACAAAAAAAAGGAAATTTAAGTGAAAATAGTCGGGGTGGGATTTTAACGGCATTTTACTTTGAAAATTATCCTCCGAGGAACCAATACATTCAAAATTTAACAAAGCTCGTTAATGAGATAGCTGTCACGCCACCGTTTTATATTGTGCACCCCGTGGGCACCCTCATATTTTTTTCAGTATTCATTACACCGTTTACTCCGTCCTAAAGAGAAAGAGAGACAGAGACTCATTTTACCCCGCCTTCCCCTATTTCCCAAACGAAAAAACGTTTTTGTTTGAACTTCCGAACGGAGAAAACCCTGCGGATAGGTTGATTGCCCTGAGTTCACCTTTGGTGGTGATGGAGGTTAGAAAGAACGCTTCTTCTGATGTATCCAACCTGCGTAATTTGTTGTAGAAACTTCTGTTTGGATGGATCTTCTTATAATAAAGTAATAAATTCTCAGGTATCACAAAATGAATGATGACATTCTAATGCCATCGTGTTTGTCGCAGGTCTGAACATGCCGAATTCACACTTTGTCTTGAATCTTCCTCCCTTTGTGCGGTTAAAATTTCATTATAGTCGTCGGTTGAGCAAACGATTGGAAACTCTATCGTCGACTTTGTCGCAGGTCTCAACTGAATCTAGAGCAGTGGTATGCAAACTTTTCCGACTGCGACTCCTTTAGTAGAGAGAAAGATTTTGGCGACCCCTTGAGGTAGATGTTCACAAATACGATATATAGATCACTCATTTCTTTTATTATATCGAATAAAAATATCATCGAATATAATATAATACAATATAAAAATCAGTAGAATTGCCCTTTAATGAGATGTATGAGGCTGTAAGTTTCTACTTATCTCATCCATATTCGATATAAATTCGAAATTTACAAAAATTTGCCGACCCCTACTTTGCGCACCTCTGATCTAGAGCACAAATTACTGAATATGAGCGCCATCGAAAACTGAGAAGGATTCTATTTGTATACAAAACAGAAACGTCGAAAAATAAAAAGATGGCGGAGATAGTGATAGTGAAACCCTCGCAGAATAATAATAAAAAAAATTTTCAAAACCAAATGTTTTTCGGGGGGGATTTTATTTCGCCAACTTTGGGAATTTCGAAATATGGAAAATAGTCTGAAAGCTCTTTTCTACTTTGAAATATCTTCAAAGAAAGAAAAACAACAAAACAAAAGTTCAAACCCTTTTTTTTAGTTTTCCACTTTCATTTTAGAAAATGTCAGAGTCTTTTTGCAAAATAAAAAAAAAGGCTGAGAAACCTTTTTGGCATTTAAGAAACTACTGCATAATGATAATTAGAACATCTTGAAACAGGAAACTGTTTTTGAGGGATTCCAAATTGGGCGGGGAGGAGGGTTTAAAGCCTTCATGTTGGAAACTTCGTCAAAAAGTTTTCTTTTCTGAAAGGAAGGAAGGGAAGTTAAAAATTATCAAAATTTATGAAACTGTGCAGTCATGCTTGAACCCGCGAAGGCGAAAATTGTTCAAGTCTGCGGGTGGATTCATTTAAAGAGATCGTGATAAACGAAAAGCTGGACTTCACTGGAGCTCAAGGACCCTGATGATGATAGAAGGCGTTGGGAAGGATACGCTAATCCGTTTGAGATTTAACTCCGTCTCCTGGCTGAGATGTTGTTGTTGTTGCGATGATGATGATGACTAATGGAAATCAGGTAGTTTTGCATTAGAGCCCCGGTTATTGAATCCATTAAACCGTTTAGATGACTAGCGGGCCTTAAACGGATATTTGGTGGTCCTAAAAGTGCTAAAATCAGATTATTGTGAACCTTAGCTTTCAGCCAAGTGAGTGGAGTCACGTTAGTATTGGTGCGTATTTAATTTACGTTTTCCTTTGACGATGTTGAAGAGTCTCAGACCTATTAGCGGTTCTAATTTCAGGGTTATTAAGCCACTTAACTGAGTGATTTGATAAAACACACATGCTTACTCTCCTCTTTGCCAAATGTTTCACCAACTTTTAAAGCCTCTTCTGGAGTTTTGAGAGAGTGAAACAGTAAACGCACACTTGGAGCTAGTCGAAACCACAAAAAATGTTATCACTGCCAATATTTATTTATTATCACCATAACTATTACATATTTATATTGCCTAGTATGGTCTCGAAGATCTAATTATACTGAAAACATTTTTAACCTGTAACAGCTATGACGTCATGGTCAAACCGCCTGACTATAGAAGTTATGGTCGTGAATTCAAATCCTCTCCCACATCCTGTTATACCCTAAAAGTTTGATGCAGCCAAAAGTTATATACTAACATATACCCAGGTTGTGTGAGATCAATAAATGAAAAAGTAACACCTGAAAATCTGTTAGTAACGTTATTTGTATAAAAATCTTGGTGATATAATAAATTGTGGCTTATATTTGGAAAGTCAAGAAGCCATTTATAATTTTCTTTATCCGTTAAAATGTCTTCTTTCCCTGCAAATGTGACAATTACTCGAAAATGTTTTTATTCGCCGCCATTAAGACAAGTTTTCTTTAGAGGCGGAAGCGTCTGCTCCATTTTTTTTGAGCTCATAATCCCCAAACTTTTGACAATCATTTATGAAATTCAAAAGAGTCCGACAGGTTTTTCATTGTTACCGTCTCACTCATCCTCAGTTTAAAGGGACCATTGAGGTATCGACATTTTTGGTTAGCATTCCGTCAAATCGGTTACCAACTTTTTCGTTTTGTTCTTCATGAAAATTTTATTTCGTTAATTTACGACCGGGGAAACGCGAGCATAAATTCATGTAATTAATTAACACTGCTTAATAAATAAAACGAGCTTTATTAATTAAAGCTTCTTCAACACTCGGTTCAAAATTAATTGATAATCGTAAGGGCGTCTTACTCACTTTAATGGTTTCGACCTTGTTTTATGGTTGGGGGTGGGATTTTACCAACTAGAAAAATTTTTAGTTGGGATGCTGTGTATTACGATCTCACTTCCCTCAGCTTTTTTCTTTCTGTTTCATTTGTCAACTGGAGGATTTCCCAGCCGTTGCTCTGATATATATCCGAAACGTATGGTATGAACCTTTCTCAACATTTTTCTCTGACTCCATTATTTGTTTCTCTCAAACTCTTATAGCTTTGTTGTCCAATTTCATTAATTGTTCTGGACCTGCTTTCTAGTTGAAGGAATTGTGGTGTTTGGGTTTTGAGAACAAGTGTTTCTTCGGTTTTCAAATTTTAACTTTTTGGAGGGATATACGTTAAGTGTTAGTCCTAAATTCATTTTCAATCACAAAAACTGACTAAAGGAGAATAATTTTTTAAAACCCCTGAAATCTAGACAACAAACTGTAGGGCATCCTGTATATACTAATAATTTATATTAAATACATACAAATATGGTACTTGACTTTAAGTGTGCATTATTTATGAAATATCTTTCACTTAAGTTACACCGGTTTTAAGATAAATTTTCGTACGCGAACATCATTTAGAAAACTAACTCCACAAAATTGTGCATCACTTATGAAATGAGGTCTTGTTATACGGTTATCAATTTTTACGGACCTTTTTCAACCTCCATAAACAAATTTTAAAACTTGAACAATGAAATGATCATGGCACTTTGCTCGTAGTTAGTTATTAACATAAATTCCATTTTATTTATTAATAAATCCTTAGAACCAGTCTTCGCTTGAATCAATCTCGTGTCTCATATAACACGAAGCTTGTGGAAACCAATCTTCCGTGTGAGAGGAGGAGGAGGAGGATTACCTCTATCTTGACCACATGTCATTCATGCATCCAAACCACGTGTGACAACTCTCTAGCACATGTTTTGACCTCCGATCACGTGACTTCATTCAAACATTTAATTCGAATTATAAACCTGGAGTCAGATAAACGTATTTCACGTATTTAATTTATACCAAACACAGCCAGTAAGTTGTAATATGTTTGTGGAACAAACACGAGTATAGCAATTTAACCGCAAAACATAATTTTTCATGTTGTCAGGTCCCGCCATTAACAGAACAGAAGCGTTTAGAACGCAAACAGTGGTGGTGCCATGATGTATTCGGTGTCGTGGACTGTTAATATTTCAGTTTTGTCTTTGCTTCCTTCACCCAGTTTTTTGGTGTTGTGTTTTTTAAAAGAGGAAGAAGAAAAAAAAGGTTTGTGGGGAGTCGCAAAGCGGAAAGTTAATCTTAGTGGCGTGGAAAGGAAGGCTAGCAGACGACAAATCGGTGTAAAAATGTCGTGCCTGATGTTCTCGTGAAAGCGAATCCCTCGACTCAAACAATTCAGCATTTGCTCAAGTGGAAATGGATGTGACACAAGGACCAACATTTTTTTGACAGTTTATGTCGACGTTTAATCTTTCTCTCATTTTTGGTTTGCTTTGTGTTTTTCATCTCGTGCACTCCGACTTATTAAAAAACCAAAATAAAACTGAATGTTTAATAACATCTATGTAGTGGGAAAACACGTTCGATTATTTTTATTAGGAAAATTTGATTCAACTTACCTTCTTCTCCGGGAAAATGGTGGAAAGTAATTTTTAGAGAAAGCGAACCCTAGTTAAGGAAACTTGAAGAACCTTTCGAGCTTTTTATTTAATTACGTTCTTCTCTAGGAGGTTTTCTTTACAACTTCATTTCCAATGTTTTCCCTTTTTTTTGTTATTTTCTTTTCAATTTGTTTTCTTTTCCTTTTTCAAGAAAAAAAAAGGCGAGTTGGATATTTAAGTTGTGCAAACTGTATTTTATTCAAACCGAAAGAACAAAGCAACAAAACAACATTTACTCCTTCATTATTTCCTTATTTTCCTTCTCCCCTTTTCACATTTTCCTTTGTTTCCTTTTCCTCTCTTTTATTTTTCTTTTCATTCCTTTAAGGGCGTATGTCGTCTTTATTGATTCTCCTATGTACCATCTGTCGGATAACATCCTTGAAGGGAAATTTCTGTTTTCGACACGAGCCTTCTTCAGCTTTGAACCTTTTTTGTGAAGGTATTTTATTGGTCTTTTGAGAGATTGTTGTCGGTGTCTGTTATTGCTTTAATTGGTGTGCGTTGAATATTTTGTCTCTTATATGTGCTGTGTAAACTGTTTACTGCTTTTTGTTTTATTCCCTTTTCAGTCATTTAAAAACCGAGGCCTTTTTTGTTCTCTTCTCTTATTTTTGGGACGCTTATTTGCTGTCTGCTTATTTGTTCGCCTTTGTCGCTATCTCGCCTTTTCTGGTGAGGATTTTGTTTGTCTTGGGATATCATGGTTTGGGTAGTCCTCTTAGTTGTTTCGTATCTTTTTTAAGTCCTTTAAAATTTTATGTAGTGTTCGGAGAAGTGGTACATATTTGTGAAAGAAGTACGTACCTAGAGATATGTAAAGTGCCTGGGTTGATATCAGCAAAATTATTGTTGAGGTACAGTTCAAACACACACCGACACGGTATTTGTTTATATATAGGACAGAATAAGGCTGTCAATTAATAAACACAAAAAATAAATAAATAAACAGCAAACGACGCCAAAATTCGTGTTTATGTACGCCAAATATCACAAAAATTAATAAACCAACAGCAAGTATTATGAAATACTTTCATCTACTTTGCAAATAAATTCTTTAAAACATCTCGAATCACGGTAGGAGAAGTGAGAAAGCAGAAACAAACAAGAAATGACTAAAAGCTAAAAAGAAAAAGTTGAAAAACGTCGATCGAATGGCAATGAACAAAGGAAAGACTTACGTCGAATGAGATTAATACAGAGAGTAAGAGAGAATGTTTTAAAAAGTGAAAGAAAAATGGTAAACTCGAAAGAAGACGATAAATCGTGAAAGAAAGAAGGAGAAACTAGAGAAAGAAAATCCGAAAAGGAAGTAGGAAAACAGATGGAACCAGGTTTTAAGCCTGTTTTTCAACCCCCTACCCTTCTCTCCACTAATGGCATAAAAGCTACAGCAAAAGGAGGCACGAAAAAGTTCAATAAAAATTCACAGAACTCTAATTTTGTTAATGTCCTTTTGCATTAAAGCATCAAACAAACAAACAAATAAATAAATAAATAAAAAGATCCGAAACGTCATTCTCTCTCTCTCTCTCTCACGCTTCAAGTCATTGTTCACCATTTCCTGTATCACTGACTCGAACTTGACCACTTCCATTTCAATGAGAATCAGAATAAGGAAAGAAAGAAATTTCGAAGTAAAAGAAAAAAAGGTCGTAACTTCCGCACGTGCAAGTTTGAACAAGTTTCAACATGAAAACAAAAACAAAAAGAAATTTAATTTTGCTAAAAAATGTTTCTTCCAAGTCGGAGAGGAATCTCAAACATTCCATTTATGTCGCTGTTTATTAAATCTGTAGACTCCCGAAGTCAGGATGGACAGTAAGTTTTGGGAGAATATTATTCGAAACTGTTTCCACAAGACGACCAGAGATGTTGGAAAACACTTGGGTAGTAGGAAAGCTGGGGTTTGCACAAAAAACTGACAAAACTAGTGAATAACATGTAGATTTGGAGGTTAAAAATAACAGCGGGCATCATTTTTGAAGCGAATTCTTGATAAAAGCGTTTGGTATAGCGTGTCAGAAGATTACCTCAAGATTTGAATTTGCCGCCACTTTGCCGCAAGTTGTTCGCGACCCTGAAAAATGACCGACATTATTCTTCATAAAGCTACCTAAGCACACCGTCACAGCTTTTGAAATAAAATTAATAAAACGACAACTTCCAAACCCACAAATAAATAAATAATTTTGAATGTTTGGTGTATTTTCGACTCAACACCAAAACAATCTGTTTACATAGAAAACGATAAACACAATAACATCAACAACAAAAATGTCGTCTGGATCATTGAGATCGAAGTCATTTGGCTTCGGATTCGAAAAATCCATTTTGTTCGGGAATTAGTTCAAAATTTTTCCTCGCACTACAACGGTCAAAAATTTAATTAACAAATTAACAACATCCAGGTCTAATTATCTACAATCATGACAACCGTGGATTCGATTTCCTTGTTAAACAAATTACTTATTGATTGGAGAGACATCTTATTTTATCACTGGAGACTGGAGTGGGAGTGATCTCATTCATCCGTTGATGATTACAACCGAGTGACACTACAATCGTATTTATTCGGTTTCTTAAAGTTGTTGGTTCTTTTTAAATTTATTTTTCGTTTTTTAGATTCTGCGAATTTTTCGACAAACCTCTCCGCTGTATTTACTGTCTCAGAAATTTTTTTTATTTGGGTTGTTGTCAGTTAGCTGACGCGGTATAGCAACCCAGTGCACAACAATTTGAATTGTTAATTAGTTTATTGGAAATAGCACAACTACCGGTTTCTCAATTCATCAGAAAAGTGGTAGAGGAAGATGTGGCAAAGTTTGACCAGGAAAATGACTGGCACGACTTGATTGCTGGATTCATAAAGAGACAAACCCATAACGATGGAATTTATCGATTTTCGCCATTTCCGCTTCTCGCCAATTAAATGATTTCCCCTCAGTTCGGGGTTTGAAAGTCGTTCAACTGTTTTCAAAGTTATTTGATTTAGTCGATCAGGAAGTCAATATAAAGTTGGGAAAACATGTTAATTAGTGGAAAGCCAGAAAGAGAGATAAACAATGATTTCTGAGAGGATTGGTAAATAAAGACCTAAGAGAGATTCGGTGGATGTTCAATTGAATGGAAAGCTTTTTCACGGTCAAAAAACTGCCACCTAATTACCAGTTTTGCCAACAATAAAAAACCAAATCCTCGATACGTAAACAACAAAAAAATTCTTTAAAGCTCTTTAGAACGAAGGATAATGTTTTTGAACGAAACTTGTCGTTTGGAAAGTAATAAATTAACATTTTCACGCGGTTCTGTGACAGAAATTATAATTTTACAACCATAAAACGACCTACAGACATACCAACTGTCAAACGAATATTTAAATACTTTGGGAGCAAGACAACTGAAGGAGATTGATTTATATACAGAATGGATTTGAAGGAATGAGGGATCAATCATCGAAATCTGATTTCAGACAAACAGCCCACATCCTTCACAAACTATTATGTATTGTACACTTAGATAAGAGAAATTTGTATAAGTAATACAAAATTTCTTCTAGAATTCGTTTCATAAATAATTATTTGTGTATGCTATACTATAATATACTTGATTATATATACTATATTAATACTATAATATACTTATATATATAAATTGTGTTTGCTTGGTTTTAATAACATTGTCTTGTGTTCAATAAGGAAAGAACTATTGGTAGGAGACCCAAACAGATATACAGTTTTTTATCGAATAGTATGACTGTGAAAATTTAATCATGAATTCGGGGGTTGTAATACTACATACACTGTTACAGACTGTCGTTGATTTTGACCCCAAGACCAATGGAAAGAACGTGTGCAAGTCCAAACAACTACATTTTGGCTTGTAAACGGCTAAACTCCTTATATTTATCAAATACTGATAATTACAACTACTACTAAACTAATAAACTACACTATTTCAATTTAAAGGTGAAAAATCTTGACTTATACTTTTAGTCTTCAAGGACTATGAAAAGACTTTACAACGCACAAAACATGTGACTATAACTGAGTAGTGTCACGGAAGCAAGACGGAAAGACCAACCGAAATCCCTTAAAATTGCACAAGCCAAATGCGAAGTATAGGTGCAATTACCCTGTCAAAGCGCAATAGCACGAAAACGATTCGAGGAGTACCCACTCGTTATGCGAGGTGCTCATTATTACACTATATATCACAAAAACCTTTCTTCTTTCATCTTCTCTTCTTCTAAAAGCTTTATACA
Organism: Columbicola columbae; assembly: GCA_016920875.1. Taxonomy (NCBI): domain Eukaryota; kingdom Metazoa; phylum Arthropoda; class Insecta; order Psocodea; family Philopteridae; genus Columbicola; species Columbicola columbae. Next base: position 11,617,206 of record JADMLL010000002.1, read on the forward strand.
CGTCAACATGATTCCTACAGAGGTACCTGGAGACAGGAATTTAAATCGGTCTGTGATCACCGTCGTAAGTCAAAAAAATTTTATCTCAAAGCGGCAGGAGGAAAGCTGAGCGAACTTTTTGCCATTTAGGGATCACCTACCCAATTATCGCACATCCCAAATTCGTATCTCAAATTTGTCGTCGTATAAATTTTTCGTATCTCAATAAATTCGTACTTTAGGACATCCGTATCTCAAGGTACCACTGTACTTAGTTTTCATGGGAAAAAAAATTTTTTCTTCGCACAAAAAAAATCTCCGCAAATTAGCGCCACAAAATTTCGGAGTAATTTAATATTTATTTAACAGTTACGCGGAAAGTCAAACAGAGAATTATATTACACATGATAATTGCTGTTGTTATTGTTATTGCTAAATGCCGGACGGCTTATCTCACATCCTGAGCGGCTCGTTTCATTATCAAACAAACTTTTTTTGTGTGTATGTGCACGTGTTGATTTCCTCTTATTTTCCCGCTAATAAAACAATTATTTTAACGAAATCATTACTTAAATGTAAATATTTGCCTTCTTCCATTTTACCAAGTTTGTGATAAAAAAAAATTTTTTTTCTTCAAATTAAAAGTGTAAATGGTTGTAGAGTGCCTCCGCCATTTTAGCATAAGTATTCCTATCCGTGTAAACGTTTCCATTTATGTTGCGGGTTACTCTCTCTCTCTAAAAGCTTTGCTCTTTTGTCCGTGTGCCAATGCAGAGTTGTCACGAACGGAAGAGGAAGAATCGGATAAGTTGTGGGCCAGGAGCCACGGTTAGAAAGACACATTTCATGCTACATTAATCTTCGTTCGGTTCCATCTAAATCCATAAATAATTCCTGTCGTATTCATTTCTATAGTCCGCGGCCATAATCCGGGTTTGAAAAGCCGGCAGACAAGAAATGACACTGTCACTACTAGCCGTGTTTCTAGTTGACGATTACTCTGACAAAAGACTAGGCCTAAGTCTCGTCATATTTTATGACTGAGTTTGAAAAAAGAAGCTCATCCGACAGGATTCTAATTTTCGAGTTAAGCTTTTGGGAGAGAGTGGAAGGAGGATGGAGATCACTTTAGTAACAAGGAAAAGTTATTGATGGATTCGTATCATGTTTCATCGAGACAATTTACTTGCTCTTTGTTTACATTAGCAAATCGAGAGATGGAACCCGAGGAAACGTGGATCCACTTAACCGAAAGAAGAAGGTATCGAATCGAAATTGATTTTATGCTTTAGTCGAAATCACTTTTGTAACTAAGAGGTATTGTATTGAAGAGACCAGAGAGGCTTCAGGCAACGCACCTTGGGATCTCTCGAACTGGTTACAACATTTTAAAATTAGACTGCGATAATTTTTTTAAACATGAAGCTGTATTTGACTTCAACAATTGCCTCGTAATTCTCATTAAGGTTCCCTCTCCTAATTATTCTGATTAATCTCGTGTAAGTGACAAGGATCTTTCATCTACGTTTGGGCCTTCCTACCCTCCTCCACCTTGTTCCCTGTCTCTCTCTCTCTCTCTGTATGTATATATATGTACCTGTAGGCGTTTTTATAAATCAAATGTTATATTTTATCAACTGGCTGTTAGGATTTCTTGAGAGATTTTTCATTTTCTTTTAATTGTGTACATCAACTGCCTTTATTTCAGTGGTGCCAACCTAACTCACGGTTGAGACCACAAGCATACATTAAATCTTTCATTTGATCCATGAGAAGAGTTATATAAAAAGGAATCGTCTCGTTTTTATTTTTATTTTATTTTTATTTGAAGATATCCCTGCACTGCTCCTTATTTATTTTATTTTATTTATTTATTTTTACTCTGTCTTGTTAAAATGCCGCCTGTCTGGGTCGTTAATGAGTTATAAATGAACTTAGCACTACTTCTTGGGGTTTGTAACCCAAACACCCAAGAACTCAATGTAACTCCCCAAATACTCCTATTTCATAAAAAATGCACAGTTTGGGGTGAAAATTGATTTGTGTAGTGCGATTCCGCCATTTTTAATTGGTGTTTGAGTTTTAATCCGGTTTTTTGGTTATAACAGGAGATGGGAGAGGATGCGAACTCTCGGCCGTAACTTCTATAGTCGGGTGCCTTAACACTAGGCCACAATCCATTGCTAACCCATTTTTTAAGAAGCTTTGATTTAAGAACTAACGCAGACTTCATTCCATAAATGCTGCACAGTACAGTATAGATGTTTTTGGTACTTACATAGTAACACCACCGCGGCTACAAATTTGCCGGTATTTCTAACTGATCTCAGTGAATCTTGATCAAATAAACTAAAACTCAGTTCATATTACGGAAGCACTATTTTAACTGATACACATTCAAAGAAAGTTTCGATTTTCAAAACTTCCGCCATGTTTTTTTACGGATTTTGAAGTTAATTTTTAAATAAAGTCGCGTTTTTATTAAAAATCTAAAAGATTCTAAATTGTACAGCCTCAAATTTAATATTTGGACTTAACTGTACAGATTTAATTACTTATTTGTAATTCATAATATATTTATATCTAATATATATTAACGCAACATTTGCTGTGGCGTTAATACTTAAGTACCATATTTTTCTTCCAGTGAAAAACTTCCCGTGAAAATCCTTTTCTAACCGATTAACTATTTTTCGAAAACCGGTGGGAGGAGTAGTGTTGTGGTTAAAGCTCCTGACTTGGACGCAATGGTCGTGAGTTCCCGTCATACCAGGGATGGCAAACCTATGGCACACGTGTCACCAGTGGCACGTTTGAAAATTTGATGGCACGCCAAAAAACAAAATTTTTTTATAGAAAGCTATCTTGTTTGATAGACATTAATTAAAAATTATTAATCTACACTTAATTTATGATATAAATTTGTAGTACTGAATATCTATCTTAGTATGTCAACTACAACCGTCAAATTATACATTTTAGTATTAAAATATTACATGGACTCTCTTGAAGTAGATAAAGATGGGCATTAGATAAAATTGTTTAAAGAAGGATTGTTTTTATCTGTTTATTTATTTATACTTGCGTATAGTTTTATATTTCCAATGAAATTTTATTGTGGCACATCACCTACTTAAAAAAGAATTTTTACGACTGTCACACGGACATCGGTTCGCCATCTTTGTGTTATACCAACCAAAAAGAGTGAAAAATGGGAACCAAACCACCACTATTTCACAAAAACAGTGTCAAACACTTTTCATTTATTTTATTTGTGACTTTTAATACAGTCGGTATAAATAAAAATAAATAAAAAGTCTCAACAGCCTTCAACCTTACAATGAGTGCAAGGAGTAATGGCAGAGGGAAATTTTGAAATTTCTCCAAGTCTCTTGGCACCGGTGGGAATATTAAGACTCGTAATTATTATTGGGTTCATATCTTCAAAAGAAGCCGTTAAATTAATTATGGGCGGTAACCTAAAACAAAAATGGTCCAAGTTTCGAAAGGGTCTCCCTGACAACATGCCTAAAAGAAATTACAAAGTCTTAAAATTGGTGCGCCCGGGGTGGGTGGGGGGGCTCTGCTACCGTCACCACCACGAACAAATAAAAATTATTATTTCGAATTATTTAAATGAGTCGTTATCTAGATTCCATGAATTAATAATTTCCGATAAGGATTTTACTTCTAATTAGAATCCGAGATTAAATTTATTATTGGCCCGCTTCGGTTCGTTTAATTTTGCTAAAAAAGTTTCGCCCCCACAGTTTTGGTGTAGCCCCCTCAAAAAAAAAGATCAAAAATAATTTTTTAATTATTTGATTCCCTTGAGGCTTGGATAAATTAGTCTCCGGACTTGATTTGGTTTCGACCAGGAAATAGTTGGACCGAAATAGGTTTTGGCACGAGTTGGACCTGGCCTGAAGTTATAGTCACTTTGCTGTCTATAAGTGCTATATTTCATACCGAAGTCATAAACCACACTCCTAAACTCTTAAACAATATCCTCTATGTTTTACCGAGATGATCCTCCTTTTATTTCGTAAATATTGCACACTTTAATCGAGATTCCATTTCAAAAATACTGCACACTTTAATTGAGATTCAGTGTCATAAATATTGCACACCTTCGTCAAGATTGTATTCCATAAATATTGCACACTTCCATTGAGATTCAGTTTCATAAATACTGCACACTTTCATTGAGATTTGATTTCATAAATATTGCACACTATCAGCGAGATTCCATTTCAAAGATATTGCACATTTACCCTTGGCTCTGGTCCTAGTAGAACATGGGCCAAATATTCCACACATTTGTCGAAATTTCATTTTCTATACACATAGGTCGAGATTCGATTTCATAAATGTTGCACATTTGTCGAGATTCATTTCATAAATATTGCACACTTTTGTCGAGATTCCATTTCATAAATACTGCACACTTTTTCGAGATTCATTTCACAAATATTGCACACCTTCGTTGAGATTCCATTTCATAAATATTGCACCTATCATCGATTCCATTTCATAAATATTGCACACTTCATCAATTATAAATATTGCACAAAATATTGCACACTTTTGTCGAGATTCCATTTCATAAATATTGCACACTTTTGTCGAGATTCCATTTCATAAATATTGCACACTTTCATCGAGATTCCATTTCATAAATATTGCATACTATCATCAAAATTCCATTTCGAAAATATTGCACACTTTCATTGAGATTCCATTTCATAACTTAACAAACAGTTTAGATCATTAAATCGTGATTTATGCACCGAGTCAAATTGACTCAATTTTTATTCGCATATCAATTCGTCATTAGTCTTCTAATCAAGACTTTTAGACTAAATTTTTGTTTCCTTTTGCTGTAGAATCAATTCATTTCCAAAAACAGAGGGTCAATGAATTCATTTGGATGGTTGTTTCATAAATGATGCACACTTATTAAAAAATTTAAATTATCTTTGGTATATTTTGAAGAAGAAAAATTTTATTTCTATCACCTGAGCCAAATCGACCTCTGCTTTACTATTTAAGACTTAATGTGATGACTTCAGTATGTTATTGCTACAGTTTGGAAAGCTGTTTATGACCACGTTAACTATCCAAGCTCTTCTGATCAATTCACTGTCGCAGTACGTTGTATTCTATGTACAAATTTATTCCCGGGGGTTGTATAAAATCTTTTCTCCGGTCACAAACACTCAAAGTTGAAAATTTTTCAATAAGTTCTCGAAGCTTTTAAGAAAATTAATCGAAGCAATAAAAAAAGGAAGAAAAAGTTTCAAAATCCTACAAACTAATAATGTAATTAAATTAATGTCGTGTTCGTGAAGAGCGAGAAACACGAAAAATAATTTAAATTAAAATAATGTGATTCCCCCGGAGACTAGACCAGCATGGGTTTTGTGTATCTTTCGACGATCCCAACTTTTATTTATTTATTTATTTGTTTTATTATTTAAAACGATATTTACTCTTACCTGACTGAATGCTATTTATATTTAAATTGTTGGCTTCGCTTCCTGTTTAAGGCTGTATCGATGGTTAAAGACTTTTCCGGAAGTTGGGTGATGCTTTGGGTCATGGTGGTGATTTATTTTTATGATATTTTAAATTATGTACATAAGAATAATTTATCATGTGTTGAAGCTGCCTGAAGGGAGAATACATAGGTCGATACTTTGTTTTCAGTCCTCTTTAGGTTGTGGAGAGTTTTCCGATAAATTTTTTCGGTTTTTGTGGGGTTGTGTTTTTATCTGGACAAACAGAATCCGATTTCTCACTTAAACCAAACTAAGTCCAAAGGTTTTAAGGGAGAAAACCTTTTCGCAAATCCGTCGGGGTTTGTTTGTTTCACTTTTTTAAGGTTGTCGTCTCTGATTGAATGACTCAAGCAAGGGTGTGAGAACGAGTCTGAACAAAATTGGACTCACTTCTGTTAATGGTAGCCCTGACGACGTTGAAGTGGACGAAATATGATGTAGGTTAGTGTATATTGAATGTAATTTAATAAAACTCTGGCTAGTCTGCCATTACCATCACTACAATACTCTCTTTGGTTTTATTAGTTGTTTAGTGACGTCACTGGTGCTCTGCTACTTTGTGGGACAATTTTAAGTCGCCTCGAAAAGGTTTGCTGTAGTACGGGGCTGAGCAACCTTTTTAAACAAACTGTAACCTAACCTAACCTTCTTGACCTCTCAAGAATTGCTAGTTAACAGCTTACCAGTCTGACTGAAAGTGTGACAGAAACAAGCACAGACATGTTAGAACAAGTCGCCGACAGGTGAATAACTCGTCACAAAAATTGTTTCGGTTTAGTATGTCATCATCATCATGTGCCGTCTCCGCGTCGAAGGTTGGCAATCAGCAGGGCTATGGATACCTTGGATGCTGCTGCTCGGAATAGGACGGCAGATGTCATACCGAACCATTCTCTTAGGTTCTTGAGCCACCAAGTTTTCCGGCTTCCGGGGCGTCACTTTCCGTCTATTGGTTTAGTATATACTATCATTTTAGTATAATTAATTTTGCAACAATATATTCATGGAAGTCGGGTCTTGACACTTGACGGGTCACGTGACACTCATCCCTGCTGTACAATAACACTAAGCTTACACTGATTTTGGTTACCACCCTTATAACTCTGTCTCAAGAAACCTATTCTTAACAGACCTTGGGTTACTGCTTAGTTACTTCATCTTGAAACAGAAAATTTAAATAAATGTTGTTAACAACACAGTGTGCATTATTTATGAAATGAATTTTTACTTTTTGAATGAATTACTCACACAGGTGTGGACTAATAATGAAACCAAGTGGCTATAAAATTGTGTCTGTGTCATACCTCCTCGATATACCTTCCAAAACGTATTCTATTCAGTGTCGTGTCTTCATTATAGTTCATAGAATCGTGAGCCATAAAAGAGAAAAAAACTGTTTTTAAGGTCGTACACGGACCACGGACTATTAGTTAGACACCCTGTATAAAAGCGTCAAATCATTTTCGTTTCGAGTGGGTTTTTAATGGCTATTATGTAAAGACCGAATTTGTGTGTGTGTTTGAAATGAATCAAGATAAGAAGAAAAGTTTTTTTTGTTATTAATTAACATTCAATAAGTCGATACCGAAAGAATAAAAATTATCAAAAGGTGAAGATAAAGTATCGAAACTTTTAATGCGAATAGACGGAAATGGAAGCGATTAACTCTTCGTTTAGTCCTTTTTTTTTTTATGAGGGTCTTCATCATTCGGCATCTGTCAACCGTATTCACTCTGATAACAATCATAAATCAGATCGAAAATTAATATAATCTCTTGTAAAAGTTTTTTTTTTGGGTCGAGCTTCCCATGTTCAGCGCAAAAGGAATTGACGACCCGTGACAACATTCGATCGGAAACTCATCTTTTATAAATCACCTTCGGGAGACCACGGAACACCTGCTTTTTATTTCTTACCTGAAAGAAATGGGTTTTCTATTATTAACTCGGAGAAAACAGGTAGTTACAACCTAGTCAGGCTCCATATTCCTTGTTTTCTTCTTCATCTAGTTCCACGATTTTTTTGGGACTAGTGCCGGTTATAGTTTTCAGCGTGGTGTCAATTTCCTTTAATTCATTTCCTGGTTAGTAGGCTAATCATTTCTGTCTTCAAGTATGAGAGTATAAGTGGGTTATAATGTTGTTTAAAATTTCATGCTGTTGGCTGGATTGTATATAACAGAGGTACGCTAACTAGGGGTCGCCAAATTTTTATAAATTTCGAATTCATTGCCGAATATGGATGGGATTAGTAGAAGCTTGCAGCCTCATACATCTCATTAAAGGGGAATTCTACTGATTTTATGTTGTATAAAAAGTATATTATTAAAATATAATTAATATGTGTCAGATTCGATGATGTTTTCATTCGATAAAATGAAGGAAACGCTCGAACTATATATCGGATTTGTGAACGTCTACCTAAATGGGTCGCCAAAATTTTTTTCCCGACTGAAGGGGTCACAGTCGGAAAGAGTTAGCGCACCACGGGTATATAATAATATTAGATCAGACAGGATGTTTAAACTAAAGACGGATAATTAATTGTAAGAAATAACTGTATTAACCACAAAGACCAGGTGTACATACAACGACAACGCATAACCACAGCGAACGACAGGCATGAAGCTACTCACCCGATTTCGACTGGTCATCCGCTTAGATCACTTCAGAAGTGCCAATCTAATTACATCGCAGACCATTGGCGATTGCCAACTTAACCTTTTTATTCCAACAAATAATTGTAAGTTGTATCAACCAGGCCCATCTTGGGCAAAAGTCTCTCCTGCTTTTTAAGTAGCTTACCTTCTGGTTTTCTATACCAAAAGGAGCCAGCAGAGGCGATGATGTCCTTCCACCTCTTTTGCCTCTTTCCTATGTCTATATTGTACCTTTGAAAATTTTTGTGTTTATTACAAACCGCGTAAAAAAAATCAGTTTTGCCAGTTCTCCCTTACTGATAAAAATCGGTGATAGTCAGGCTCTGACCAAAGAGGACTCTTGAAAACCAATGCCTGAGTTATGAAAACTAATTTTTGCCTTTATTAACTTTCTTTCTGGCAGGATCCCAAGTTGGGGATCGAGCACTTAAAAGCTCCTACAGAGTTCTTGAAGAATAAAAAATTGACATTCACACAGACTAATAGGGTGGTATCAATGATAAGACACCGAAATTAGCTATGTGCGTACATCCCCTTAAGCACATTTAGAATTTTCTCTTCCAATTGTCATTTTTGTTGTTAAGAACAAAAATATTCAGCAGTTTGTGGGTTAAGGGCTTGAGGAGTGAAACCCAAATTTTCCTAACCCACTTTGGACATGAATACTAAACCCTTTCTTGCCACAATATGTCCCATCTTCGTATTAATTGTCTTTGACAATCTGAATCATCAAATAAGCAAAATTAAAAATTTGAACATAGAAATTTTTACTCAGTGACTTACCTTGTTGAGGAAGTCCTGAACCATAGATGGGGAACCTGCGACCTCCACGAGGTTCTTGTGCGGCCCTTTGCCACCTAGTACAAAATGGTAGAGTTCGTTTCAAACAACTATTGTACATCAACGCCATGACAGTTGCGCGAAAAATCCAGCCAAAGACAGACATATTGTAACATGACGTCAGAATACGCTAAACAGGATCCAATAGAAATCTGGAAAAATGCTGTTGAATATCCATGCCTTCGAGAACATGCCCGCTGTTTACTTTCCACACCAAACTAAGCGTTTTTAATTAGTCGGTGACCAGGTACAAATAACAAAAAAAAGCGAGAGAGAAGTTTAAAGGACAGAGAGCGGATACATAAACCGGATGTGAATGGAACACATAATTAATTATGCATAAGTATAATTTTCTCAATAATCCCGGAGAAATTCTAGCTATGAAATAAACACTCAAACCGAAATTTAATTAGCATTAGCCACCCAAACTCGAACTGAAGAGGTAAAAATCGGAAGCTGTAGAAAAAACGCTTCCACACTCTCTTAAGCAGTATAAATATTTTATAAACCAAATTAGTTTTATAATTATAATTTCTTTTCTTCTTTCTTTCAGGTAAGATTTTCCTCTCTTATTATTACAACCGGAAGGCTGACGTAATTTTCTCCTGTCGTGAGTATTATTAATTAAGGCGTAATAAAATAATTTTTGCTGACTAAGGCGGAAGCAGAGGAAGTTAATAACTGTTTCCATAATTTTCTGTTATTACTTTTCTCACTTACATACTACCTGAATTATAATTTTTGTGTATCGTTTCATTCACTCGTTTATGTTGTTCGGTTAAGTTTGTTAAAATATCTGCACACCCAAAATGGCCGACATTTGTGATCACATAGCTTCTATGAAATATTTTTTGAACCACTCAGTTAAGAAATTCGGTCTCTCGTTATAATTTCACTTTGAAGGGAAAAATTTTAATTAGAGAAACGGAAAAATGGAAAATTTTCCATCGCTTTAGCGGTTTGTAAATGACCGTGGGGCTTTCTGATTTTAATCCAGCCGTAAATAAAAGTTTTCAAAATTTTTAAAAGGAGGAAAAAAATGAAAAGCAAAACCAGCTCAAAAAGCGAGGTTTAGAAGTTTTTAGATTTCTAAAACAAATTTTTATTTAACCGGAGGCTGTACCGTGACTGATATGCACATTTTCGTGTGAATTTATTTCATAAATCATGCAAATTTGGCGGGAATTTATGTTAGAAGTAATGTACACATCTGAAGTCATTTTGTAGCTGTAGTACATTTTTAGGAGGAATTAGTTTTAGACGAGATGCACACTTTCAAGGGTGCATACTAAACACGACTCTCATCAAAATGAAAGATTTCTTATCCTCCTAAGTATTGCAAAATGTCGTTTATGGGTCAAACTGTTATTGTTTAAAAAATATTTCTTTTCAAACCCATAACTCTTCGTAAAATTAATACAAAGACCGGAAAATGGTTCAACGGCGACAGCCTTGTAATTAGCTGTAGAAAATTCCACACACTTACATGACAGAGTCACACGCCACATTCGTTCCCGAAGTGTCTGCGTCACTATAATTTTTCTTTTTAATTAAAGGACCTGAATAGATTTTAATTAAAAGCCCGTCTACGATTCCCTCCTGGTCTATTTGAATCCTTTTAAATCAGTGGGAGGTAGACAAACCATGGTTTTCATTATGACTCCTCTCTCTCGTTAGAATTAGATGCAGAGCCATGTGATGATGATGTCCTCTCAGCAGAAAACTTAATTTAAAAATGTATTCCCATCTTCTAACTCGAAACCCTCATCACCTGACAAATTAGACGAACTCCCTAATCACAACAACCAAAAAGTTGTTTAAAAAAAAATGTCTTCATCAAAGTAATTACTAACAAAGTGTGCTCGTACTGGTGGGAACGAGAAGTCGTTTTCCAAACCGGAAACTCAAAAAGTTGTAAACTCACCAAACCGTGAAAACTGGACAAAACGAAAATTATCATTATTAATTAACGAATATTAACTAAAGTAAAGTAAACTATAAATTTTCTTAAATATTTTGTTCAACTGCGACTACTAACACTTTAACTTGAGCTCAGTCACGTTTTTGAAAACTGTTAGCACTTAGTAAGCACCTCTTCCTCCTCTTTGGAGAAAAAGTCATTATTCTTCAGAATTCTAAAGAAAATAGAACGGCCCAGCATGAGGAGAAAAAAAAGGAAAAAATTAAAAGGGAACTGCTCCTTCGAGAACAAAAAAAATTTTTCCCCCATTTGTTCTGGAAAAGAAGTGGGTTGGGCGGAACGCCAGATGCCTGGCTAAAAAAGAGGTTTGTCCTACGTTTTCCATTTTTCTCTCTTTTTTATTTATTTAAAGGAAAGAACTTTTACAAGACAAAGCCTAGAGATATTTATGATCTTGGAATTTCTTCTAAAAAGTATTGAAATCGATTAAATAACTTTACTAAATTTAGAAATAAATAGAAAACATTCAGTCGCCTTTCTACTGCCACGTTCACTCACATCCATTTGGTTTGTTTGGGTCAGGAAGCGGACAACCGCTAATTACGGATGACCTCCTGCACCAAGTTTTTGGGTTTTATACTAACCATGATAAGTGTATATAAATAGATTATAAAACCAAAACGCCAAAAACACATTTTGATACTAAATAAATAAATAATTAAATTTTGATTAATGTTAGTAACTATTTCAAAAGCACAGAACATTCATTCTTAAATACTGCACACTTTTTAAAGACTCAATCTTATAAAAACTCCACACTTTAATTTTATGAGTGAAATTGACACGGAAGAAAGTATAAAACAAATTATTACAAAAAGGAACCGAAATTTGTGTGATTCTTTTTAAATGAAAAGGGCCCTGAAAAAAAACGGTTAGAAACGCTGCCATCTTGCCTTTCATCTTTAATTACAATTTAATTTCGTTAAAAAAGATTAAAAAATTACAAATTTATATTTAACTTTAATTAAACTTTGAATTAGTTACTGAAATAAGTTTGAATATTAACTCCGTGGTTTCGTGGAAGAGAAAAAAAACCTTTTGGAGCGGCTGGGAGGTGAAAGAGGAAATCTTTTTCGTGGGAATTAAACGTTAAAACGTCAAACTTGGAAATTTTTGATTTTGGGGAAACTTTCGGAAATAAGTTCATGTAGACGTGGAAGAGGTGAAGATGGAGGTGGAATTTGGTCGATAAGGAACTAGAGGACGAGAAGGATATGGTGGTAAGAATATAAAGGTAAAAGTTCCTTTTGAAATTATTTTTAAGACTTCAGTTATAATTTTTAAAATTCTAATTAAGCAAGCTATTTATTTCATAAATAATGAACACTCCCGTCAGTTTAACTTGGGTTTGAGAATTGTCTAGAAATTCTAAAAAGACTTAAAATCTTCTGATGTGATCCTTAACTTCCTCTCGAAGCTATCGGGGTAAATGTTTTATCGTTTGTCGGCCATTTTGTTAAAAGCTATTCCAGCTGGGATCGGTACCAGCCACAAGTCTAACCTTATCTAAAACATACTTTGTTCTTCTTCCCAGATCCTTTTATTGATACTACAACTATATAAATAAACAAAAAAGAGATTTTAAATGGAAATGCAATAGAAAAGCCTGTCATTTACCCTCCTCCTCCTTCCTCCCTCATCTCTCCTTCCTCTTTAATTACGTTTTATCTTATGCCTCTCGGTTTTTTCTTTCTTCTACTTCTTGTTCTTCTTTTAATTGAAGGTGATAAAAATAGGTTTGGAGTTTGATGTGTCAGAGTTTTAGACAAAAAGTGAAACCGATTCAAAGAAGCGTTCGGTTGTTGGCATGGAGGTGAGAGAGAGATGGAAGGCCCTTGGGGTGTGCTCGTAGGAAATCTTTTGTGTGTATTCGGCCAAAAGGCATCTTGATAATTAGTCTCAAAGCTTTCCTTTGTTCGATGCCTTCAAGTTGTAGTGTGTCTTTTAAGGTGAATTGACATGTCGGATCAAGTTAGTATTGGAATACTTTGACTGATTTGTTATTGAGAGTTGAAAGGAGAGTTTGCCGGCATCCGCATTGTGTGTTAGTGAAGGATTTGGGTAAATGAGACCTTGAACAAAATGTTTACAAATTTATAATCGGTGATTTTATGAAAAATATTTGTATCTGAACTTACTGTAGTGAGATTCCTGAAGTTATTCCCTCCTTTCGAAATACAGGTTCATTTCACCCGAATTTTGAATGGTTCCTATCCATCGTACAGTAGAAAGGAAACCTGGCGTTTTATTTATTCAGGGTTTTAATTCTTACAGAAGACAAACGAGGGATAAAGTTGTTTTCCACTTTATTTATACCTATTTCTCGTCTGGAAGGGGTAGATTGTGGGTTTCTCGAAACCAAAAAATAAAAATTAGTGTTTAAAATGACCCACCGTAAAAGCGAATTTGTTTGTGGGTTTACCTTCATCCATTACCAAAAAGAGAAGTGGAATCAAAAGAAAAGAAGACTGAGAATGGCAGAGGAGGATTTCGGGTTAGGGTTCCTCGGCGGATAAAAGCGGGGGTTGAAAGAACGGGGCGCATGACCCGGATCAATATGAGACCCTAATCCCTACCAAAGGACCACCTGTCCGTTCTCCAGCATCATTTGATTCTCCCGAATTTTTCTTATCTTTACCTTCTCGACACGTCCATTATCCTTCCTTAGATACAAAATAAAAATTATTATCGACAGTTTTTTGTCCGATTGTTAGCTTACCGGCGACAAAATCTTAGGACTGAATTAAATTAATTTACAGCCTCTCGCCTCGATTCCTACCTGAAGGGCTTCCTACCTTTTTGGATTCGGTTCTTTTTTTCCTTCGTCTTCTGTGAATTAACTCGAACTACTTCAGGTTTACAAGGGAAAACCACTCTCTTAAATCATTGCACTACTTTAAACGTTTTTTTAGGCGCCTTCCCTACCAAGGCCTTAGCTTTTTGCCATTTTTTTCTCTTCGTCGAGTCCTCCTTCCCAAAATTTATTGTTCTTCTTGCTCAAATTATGTCTTTTGATGTTGCTTTTCTATAGCACTTGGTTAATACGACATCCCATAAGCTAAATATAGCTAAAATCATTTTGGTTCCTTTCGGAGGAGATCCTCAAACAAATTTTTCTTGTCAGCCCTAAAATTTGAAAAACTTGGAAGTTCATGAATATAAATTTCATTGTCAAAATAATTTTTTTTTGATGGACAGGAAAGGGGTCAAACTTAATAAAAGACCCGGTTTCATTTAAACTCGGCTCGGTCCGTTTGATCCTTTTTCTGTTCACTGAACGAAGTAATGTTCAATAATTACACATCCACTCCACCCACTCGTTGACGGTTTTCCTGGGGAAGAATAAAGGAAGGAAAAAAAGGCCTTTTACAATTTGAAACTGGGAGAGATTTCCAACAGCAAAGAAAAAGGTTAAATTGTCTGAAGATGTAGCAAAGTAAATAGTAACCGGGGGTAATTTTTATGTGTTGTTTACACCGTCAACATTATCTCTCTGTCTAATTATTTCTAGCTTCTTCCTCTTCAGCCGTCAATCGAACTATTTAGAGTCTAGCTTTGTTTATAAGTTTTTTTCTCAAACAGCCTTTTTATTAATTATTAAATTATTTAGTAAATAATGTAATAACATAAGATTAAACCTGTTGAGAAATTCAGGCTAAAAAAAGAGGAAAGTGAGGAGAGAGAGATGTTAAATTGTAAGTATAATATAAAGTATATGGAAGAGTGATAGTCCCAACTCGAGAAGGACCGTACAAAGAAACCTTGAGTCCATAATAAAACTAAAAAAGGAAGAAAGTTACAGGTTGTAAGATGTGAGATGAGGATGACGTTTTTGGGATGGCAAAGAGCTAGCAGTACTCACTACTGTATGCGACACAGCCGAAAAGTGACGGACCCAATTTTTATGGATTTATTTCATACATTTAGAGTCTTGGTTCTCAAGCCCACCAAGCTCTGCTGAGTGGCTCAGTGGAAACCGATTCAGTGAAAATTTGTGGAAGGTCGATCGCTCATTGTTAAGTCTGAACTATAGTGCCTGACCAGTACGAAAATGTTTGGGTCTGTGCTCAGAAACTGCTAACATTGTTTGCTTTATGAGACAATATACAGAAAATGCATACAGAAACAGACTGACAGATGTACATACAGATGATATTCTGAGTGTGGACTATATGCGTCGAAAGCCGGACTTTTAAAAGCTTTTTTTGGCAAGTCATGTGGTCCAGTCGCAATGCTCACAATGGAAATTTGGCCGGGAAGGAAAAAGCTTGAGTACCAAGGATTTATAGCGTTTATTTATAGCAATTTTACAAATATTTTAAAAATAAAAAAACCAAACGAGTATAGCACTACAAAACTACAACGATAATAATCAACAACGCGTATCAAAACTCACATTCGAGTTAGTCAAAGGTTTATAGCTAGTGCCTGAAAGGTTACTTCTCCGTTCAGACCAATAGGAAAGGAACTTCTCCTTCCCGCAAAATCGACCAATAAGACTTCACCTGAACTCCATTAAATTAGTCAAATAACAAAACCTAGTCTCAAAATAAAAATAAATAAAAATACTGCAGAGCAGATAGAAAGAACAGACTCTTAGAATACTCACTGAAGGTAAAGAAAATAAAACTTTCTCTCAGATGACATATATACCCTTCTTTCCTCGTGAAAAGTTCGTGGAAATAAAATTCTTCTTCATCCTTCTGAAATGGAAGACCTAATTAAAGTAAGAAAATTCAAATTCAGGGATTCAAAGCACGAAAGGATTCGAGGTCTCGCGTTTGAGTCAAGGAAACTTTCGTTGAGTCGAACGAACTTCCATTCGAAACGAGAAAATTTTTCTGAAACTCTTTCTCAAAAAAATTTTTTTTTTAGTTGGGTTTCATCATCAAAAGGATAGGATTAAAGAAAGTTTTTTTCCATCTACCCACTCTCCTCTTTCTCTCCTTTCAAGTAAACATGAAATAAAAAAAAATGACATCCACCTTCCTACCTCCCCAAAATTTTTGAAAGCAACGACTTGATCTAGAATGTCGTTTGATGTTGGTTCGACCGCACCAAAACAAGAAATTAGATTTTCCTTTAAGGGTGAAAACAACCCCAAAGCTTGGTTGTAGGCTTGTAGTTGTGTGTTTGTTAGTAATCAACCTGAATCTTGGAACAAAAGCGTGAAGGGTGATAATCAAATTCCAGAGTCTCCTCGTCTAGAACCACGTTTCAGGATTGGAATTGTGAGGACGTGGCAAGGAAGAAGGTTGAGAATGATCGCGTGTTATTAACGACACAATTCTAGAAGACAACAATAATAATTATTATCGTCATCATCAATTAAACCTTAAAAGGTGAGGTTTTAAAATCAATTCGCTTCTTCTTTTTTTTAAACAAAACCCGTGAATTAAGTTTCATTGTTTAAATATGGTCACGTGATTAAACCTACTTCCTGTATCTGTGTAACTCATTTGGCTATCACCACTTCTCCTTCTGTTTAACTTTTAGATACCTAAAAATGAAAATCTGAAACCTCAAAACAGGGGACAAATACAATGTCTCAGTCTTCAAGTTTTGTTTTATGCCCACTGATAGCATCTTATATTAGGATACTACCCCCGTCCGCCCTCAAACCGATGTCTAGATAATCCTTACTACACCCTGTATTAGAAGTTTGAGTCACCTAGCTACCCTGAAAACATGTTAAATGATGTAAATCTCATATTAAATTATGTAAATGAGTGATCAAAATTGAAAATGACACTTCAGCCCCAGCAGCACCTCCACCTTTTCCTGTCTCTCACTTCTCAAATTTTTTTTTAACCCCTGCCAACTACCACCTATCTAAGCACTTTGTAGTTGGTCTAGTGTTAAGGGTGTATTTTGAAACAGACCAACGTCAGGAGCGGATAGAGAAGCTGGGAGTGATTTTGGATTGGACCATTAGTGAGAGAGATAAAGTTAGAGAGGCGTTAGGGGCAGGGTAGTGGGTGAGGAAGGTTTTAGAATGAAGGAGAGTGAATTTTCTAAATAAATTAATTTTATTATTACTCTTCAAGACTTTTATAATTTAATACTTAATTATTGCGAGTAATTAAGATGAGTTCAGTACACAGAAAAAGAGAGAGATGGGGGTGGGGGTGGGAGTTTTTTTATCTTTTGATTCAGACAATGATCTCTGATACAAAAGGATGAAATAAAAAAATAAAATGAAAGCAAAAAGATGACAAATTTCGTTCGTTAATGATCACACCTCGAAAATGTAATGAAATATTAGTCTTGAGAAAGAATAAGAAGAAAGAATTAACAGAAAATTCTGGAAGCAATTAAAAACTTTTCTTCCCGAAGCTTACGGAGAAAAGCCAGGAGGAGGAGGAGGAGGATGGTGGTGGCGGGAGGAAAGTATTCTCTTTCCTGCCTTTTTATACCTTAAAAAAGCGAGCTTTTATCTCGCAGAAAGCGTTGTTGACGCAAATCGAGACCTCCTTTTACCGAAACAATGTTTCGGAAAGAACAAAAAGCGACGTTGCCATTAACCTTGATCGATTCCTTTAATTAAGCTTTTTCGGGGAGAAGGCGGTGGGCGAGATGAAAGAGGCGGAGGTTGGAAAGAAGAGAACCTTCATTTTGTGCTTTGAATAAGATTCGGTTCAGTTTCATTAGTTTCGGTCCCGAATTTCTTCCGTGGTGAAACACCTCCCCGACAGCCTTTTGGTTTTGGCCTCCGTAGACAATTTGACAAAGGCTCGCCTTTTACATTCTTCACGACCGAAATTAAATTGAGGGAAGAAAGGTTCTTGGAACAATGTACGCTGTCGACGTCATAGTTTTTGTCTTGTCTTGTGACGCATCTTGTCACGTGCTGTGGATTCTGCTTTTCGTTTTTCTGACCCAATTGTTGGCTGTATCATGTTAAATGGTAATTTCAATGGTATTGAATCGCTGCTGACGACTTGAATCGACGCTGATGTAGAAAGTGTCACAGAAAGAAGTTGAAGAAGGTAGATAATTATTTCTAAATACATTTAATTGTAACCGATTCCTTGCGGTTTCAATAAAAGTGAGCCAACATTCCTAACGAATCGTCAGCAGCCTTTTTGATTAGGCGGAGAGACATATTGGTGACTTATAACTTCCGGATTAGCCAACAGGACTGTTAAGCGGAGTGTGAGACAATCTAAAACACTCAGGTCACGTACGAAATTTTTAAGATATTCAAAACAAACTTGTATTTATTTCAAAAATAATGCACACTTCATAGCTGAGTGCATTAGAGCAATAACACACACATCACAGACTACTGTTGGTTCCATGTGATAAATGTTTCATGAGGAGGAGAGAAACTGTTAGAAACCATAAGTCTTAGTAAAACCCAACCTGCATCTCTCTTTTGGGAAACTTGATTCCTTTTTATTCACTCAAAGCCTTGCACATCATTATTCGTCTCCTTTTAAGACAAGAAACAGTTTCCTTTTCATCCTTTCACTTTGTTAAACTTCTTCGTTTGAGTGAAGTTTCCTGTTGTTAATTACCCGCAAACTTAACATGATTTATTAATAGGAGTCAAATAATAAAGGGACACCAGCTACAGGTGCCTAATTCAATTCCCTTAAAAAAAAATCAAAACTCTGACACACAAACGTTTCATCATAAAAGTCCTCAAGAACCTTTTGTAGTTTAATTGTAGTTTAATGAGTTAACCTCATCTGCTTTCTATCTAAGTTTTTAGGCTGTTTGAACTACAAAACAGAGATTGTAGTGTTTGTTTTGTTCTTTCTTTGAAACCTGTTTCAACTTGCAATTTTTGTATTAATTTGATGAGGTCATCTTCATACCATGTTAGTTCCAACTTCTTCTCTTTCTCCTGGTCCTTTCTTTTGTGCCAGTACTCTTGTTTGACTGTAGTCTGTATTTCTGTCCATTCCGACCGTGTGCTTGGGTTTATTTTGGAAAGGGTGTCCCGCCTTTGTACGTCTTCGGTTGTGACTCCTGCTTCTCTCGGGTCTATCTCACTTTCCATGGACCAACTTGCAGTTTGTTATTTGTTCGTGTTACAAGTTGTATGTCAATTTTTAGTCGGTTAGGTCAGTGGTGTGCAAAATTTTCCCGACTGCGACCCCTTCAGTAGTGAGAAACGTTTTGGCGACCCCTTGAGATACATGTTCACAAATACGATGTATAGTTCGCGCATTTCTTTCATTTCATTGAATATAAAAATTTGGCGACCCCTAGTTGGCGCATTTCTGGGTTAGATGGCCAGCACTCACTACCTGACATGGGTTTAGTCGGTGCGAGTTCAATACTCCTCCCAAAGGAAGGATGGATACTCATAGGACTTCCAGTGGCTTAAAAAAAGGTGATCAGCACAGCTCACGACCAAACCAATCTTGTACCTTAGGAAACACGAAATCACAAACCCATCACTCCTCCAGGTTTCTTTCCTTATCGATAAAAACAATTTTGACCGCCATATTGAAAATCATTCTGGAAACAAGGTAAAATACCGTTAAAAATACAAAATTTAATTTTCAAGGATACATAGCGTTGGAGAGGAAAAAAATGGAGATTAGGGTAAAAGTTTTATGCGAAATCAATAGTAATTTACGTATTTCATAATCGTAAATAAGTTAATGCGGGTTTTGTTGTCTGAAAACCGTTTTATTTAGAATTTTGCGAACGCATTTTTAATCTGGAACCGCGGAAAATAGTGACAAAGAGGCCATTAACTCAAACATTTTGCGGGCCGGATAATTCAAGATGGAAATTAATTTTTTATGTCCCACTTTTTTTTTAATGCGGGGTGCTTTTGGAAACGTTCAACTTCCTTTAATATTTACCTTGAGAGTAAAAATTTTATGAGGGTGGTTGGATAGTTGGGGCCCTCTTAAATCTTTTGGGCCTTACTCTCAAAATTTTAAACTCGGTGACCTATTGTTTTGAAACACAACTGAATATGAAGCTGTGTTCTTATCGAAATTTCACTTTCAGCCTATAAATTTTCATTTTTCTAAGCTTTTCCTTTCGTCACCGCCACTGATCCTCACAATAATCATGAGTCATCAGGAATACAAACCTAAAAACTGCCTCATCACAAAATCCTCCTCGAAAATAATTTTTGAAAATAACGTTAACATCGGAATGAAGAAGAACGGTTAAGGAGAGGTTAGAAAACCGTTGGTGAATGAAACAGACTCTGATAGTCTAAAATTTATTAAAAACGTCTATTCTCAGACTATTATTAAAATAAAAAATAAATAAATAATTGCTTTCCCAACTTCACTCCACGTTGGAAATGGAAAAGTGGGAAGGAAATTGATTGGCGATAAAAAGATGGCGGAGACTTTCACATTTACTAAAAAAGGCCATCAAAGGAATGAGAAGATAAGGAAAATTGATGGCTTTTACAGAGGTTGTGTTTTCCGGATTGGAAAATGGAGGAAGAGGAGTCGAAGAAACCGTGACTTGAGCTTTCTTGAAAATAAAAATGTCTGATTCCGAAGCTTGTTCGTGGGGAAATGTGATACTGAAATCATAAAACTCTGGAATTTTATGTGAAGTTAGCTTTTTAGAAAGACAAGAACTAAACGGGGGTAGACGAAGAAGAAACATAGCACACAATAAAACAACACGTAAAAATGAATTACGCAGTAGAGTGTTAAACGTAGGACCATCTTCTAGTGTTTGAGAGGAAAGAAGTAGAAACAAAGCAAAACGAAAAATGTCAAACCCTCTCAGTTGCTAAAATGGTCGAAAAAAGTTGTCAAAAAAATCAGATTCACTTCATTTCATGGAAACTTTTTCCTTTTCTCAAAATCACCGGGAAGAAATCTGAGGAAAGTCTTCTTAAAGGATTTTTCCAGATAAAAATGCCACCCCAACCCCGACTTCCCTCTCGCGCCTTCATTCCCTTGTAAGAAAGAAAAGAGAAACAAAAAGTTTTTCATTTTGTAAAAGTTTCCCTCAGTTTCTCATTCGGTTGAAATGCTGGAAACTTAAAAACTTTTGAAGAAATTTTCGCATCGATATTCCTCCAGCTCTGATTTGTTAAATCCTTTGGAATGTCAGTTTCTGCTTTTTAAATTAGGATGGATTATCTCACTCAAGAAGAAACTTTTCTCTTCTCTTCCTCCCCTCTTAATATATATAAAAATTGCGCAGAAGGAAGAACATCTTAGATACTCTTCTAAATAAAGATTTATTATTTGCAGCCTCCATATTATTTTATTTTAGTGTCTTCAGAGTGGTTGAAGGAAAAATGTTCGAGAAGTTGGGTGTAATAGTGATTTGAGGAAAGGAAAGCATTTTCGCCAGCAACTCCGACTTGAGTTATATAGAATAGTAGACTAAGGAAAACTAAAACTCAAAGAAAGAGAAACTACAGGTTGGTGCTCTCTTTGGTCTTGGAAATGTGACCCATTTTTGGTAGTGACATGGGTTTGGAGTCTCGACATGGACAAAATTGGCTGGAGGAAAAAGCTTTGCAGAAGGACAAATCACTACCTCCTATCAAAAGTTAGACTCCTGCAAAATTTGAATACTTCTTAGTAATTTACACTTTTATAATGAATTCATTTCAAAAATAATGCACACTTATCTCTATACTTTCGTGACCTTAATTGAGTAATAAATGATAGTTGATGTTAAAGCAAACTAAAGATGAAACTAAGAGAAGTGTACGCGGTTATGAGTATTGAAATTAATTACTCGGTTAGGTTGTGTAAGTATTCTTGAGAGATAGGCAATGTGATGTAATAGCTGTGAGGTAATCAGTGAGGATGAATGCCTGTGAATGATCATTATTATTATCAATACAGATTGATTATAACTTTTCAGTTTTTAAATAGAATTTGAAAAATAAAAGGAAGAGAAAAGGGAGAGAAGATCAAAAGTGATTGATAGTGGTTGCTTAATATCCAAATCCATAATATATCAATTTAATTATATTTTCAATCTCATTTAATTCGACGATTTCAGTCGCCAATTCACCGGGACTTGTAATTATTTTATGTCATTAGCGGTGGAAACACAATGGCATCACTAATATTATTAGTAACAGCTACGAAAATCTCAAAACTGAGAATGTTTGGCATTTTATAAAATGGTGGAGAGAGATTTCAAACAAGTGTTTCACCTCATTATCGTATGTTTATCACAAACACGTTCCTCAGAAACTCATTTATCTAAAGCATTGGGTGCAAAATAATGAAACCGAAAAGGTCGATTGGGATTTTTTGAAAGAAAAAGGAGAAAAGGAAGGCACAAAAAAAAAACGTAAACGGCGGAGATAAATTTCCCCATCGACCGTGGAATTACTTAATTGTGGTTTTATCTTTGAATTAAAGCTTTTCTTCTTCTTCTTTTAAAAGAGGGAAAAAATTATCTCGAAATGTGATTGTTTAAAATGGAGGAAATTTATTTTCCCACAAAACGAAAGAGAGGTTAATCAGGAATACAAGAGAAAAGCTAATAAAAAAGGTGTAAGAAAGTTAATATTCAAATGAAAGAAAGAAAATAAGGAAAGTTGGGTGGTGGGGCTGATGTTACTTTCAAAATGAATTTTAATTTTTACTTCAGCTGGTGCACTACCAAAGAAGCAAAAATGTTCGAGGGAGTTGTTGTTTTAAGGCACAGACCGCATAACTTTACACCGCGCTTTCATAGCCAACTATTTCTTATCTACTACATTTATCTACATTAATTTTATATTATTTAGTACCTTTTTTTCACTTTTTCTTCCTCACTCTTCTAATTCTTCTTGTCAACTTTAAGTCTTCCCTTGTTAAATTTACAATTTATTCGCCCCCAGAGCTAAGATACTGGTCTGTCCTCTAGATAATGTCTAGACTTACAAACTAGAGACAAGTGGCAGTTAGCTAGGAGACAGATAAAAAGGTTAATTAGAAGTGTTTATATATTAAAAAGAAGGACTTAGTATTTGTCTACATTAAGACATTATGATGGTAATTTAAACAAATATGGCGGCGATTTTCTTACTCTATGGTTATCGGGGCCCTGTGTTAAGGAATTCGACGGTTATGAACGCGTCACGGTTTACTTCTTGCCAACGAATCTCTTGTAAATTTTATCAGAATTTTTCGGTTTCTTTTTTTTTCTACCAAGCCCCTTAAGGGCTTTCCATTTTTTTCTTTATTGGTCTCCATTTTCATTCCCGATTTCACATTCTTAGAGCGTTCCGGATATAAATTGTTCTATGAAATGCGAACAGAAATGTAAAAATTTGCTAGGTCGAAAGATCTCTGGAAATAAACTCCTGAAGGGAGGCAAGGGGTGAGGGTTGAAAGAGCTCTTCCTTTTTTTTTCTTCCTTTTCTTCCAGAGTATTTGTTCATTCCTCCTAGATTTTTCACTTTATTGCGAAAATCAACATGAACATTTTGAAATTTTCACTCCGATAACGGATATACGTGTAAATCCGAAATGTAACCAGAAGGAAAGGTTTAGAAAACTCCCTACTCATGCGACCCATTTCTATTTTCGGATTAAAAATTTTTTTTTTTTACTTTTGAAATCAGCAATGCTTAAAGAGGTTGATAGAAGGCGAAAATACAAGTCCCAGTGAAGTCAAATGAGGTAGGGTGGGCGGGGGTGAAAGTTACGACGAACTTTTGAGGAATTTGTGATTCTTTTAATATAATCGCCATTTCTAATATTTTTATAACCAAAATTCTTACATAACATTCTTTCCGTTTTCCTCCATTTTTTGTTGTGTTTGCCCTTTTCCAACCCCTTCTTCCTGCCTCTTTTAAAATGTCTGCTTTTCGTCTTTTCTTTGTTTATTCCAGGGATTTCGTACTTTGTGTCAGAGTTAAATATTTATGAACCGAGAAAATGTTTCCTCTGTTAGATTTATTTATTTCTTCTTTTTTTCTTCTTGTAGAGTAAGGGAGGAGACCTGGCGATCTGGCAAAGAATGAATTTCTAAATAGTTTTTTTTGTCTTCTTTAATAATTACGTGCTGCGACAAAAATTAGTTTTCCTTGTGAGTTAGTGCATTCCTGATGGTTTTCTTTTCGTTTTACTCGCGACTCAAATTTGAAGATGTGTTTTTCTGGGCCCCTTTTGGGTTTTAAGCTTCTAAAGTTGTGGGGAATCAAGTTTTTAAATAATTTTTTTGTGTTTTAGAAAATTTCTCTTAGTTATTAGTGTTTTAGTTTCTTCCAAAGAACTCAGAAGCTTTACTCCGTCATTTACTGGTATGGAGGAGTTCGTCGCCATTTTGAATGTACTTTTCTGTATTATAATATAATATATATTTCCCTTTTTGCCAATAGGCATTAGGGGTATAGTTTTACAAACAACATTACAAACTTTACACATATTACAAACAAAACTTTTTACAAGGATTCAGAGCAAAGAGTGAACAAAATATGATTATCAGTATCAACAATTAAGAGTGGTTCTCTGCAAATTCATATACGACGAGGATTCTGACCTTCAGGGCTTGGGTCATGAAAGCATGTAGCACTATGATTTTCTTTTTTTTCGTTCCGGTCACTTTTTTTGGACCACTTTGTTCCTCTTGGCTTCTTCTTTTTTCCTTTCCGCCAATACTCCTTCATTCTTGTGCTGTGCTCTTTCTTCCTTTCCCCCGACCAGGCTTTCCCCGTCTTAAGTCGAGCTCTGGGAAGGAATCCTTCTATTTTTGCTCTCAATTTGTCCCGCTGTTGGAGGTCTTGCTGTGTGATTCCTAGTTCCTTGACATCTTTTCCGGTTTCTAGGAACCACGACGGTCTTATATATTTCTTAAGTACTCGAAAATCCTGTTTATTAGTCTTTCGGAATTCATTCTACTCAGATTTCCGTAGAAGCTATGATAATATTATATTATGTACTGTTCTATATTCCAATCATAATTTTGTCTAAATCGTTTTTCATTTTTGTTTCACTATCAGTATTATGGTTTTCCTCTTCTTCTTTCGATTGCTCTTTATTTGAGTCTGGTGGATGTCATGATTTCTCAGAACATGTTAGAAGCACTTCACTTTTCTGTTGGTAATTTTTCTGGGCTTCTTTAATTTATAATCCTTAAAGGATTTTGTCAAGTTTTACTTTTAATACCTACATAAGTGTTCAGTTATAAAACGGATCCTTACAAAAATTGAGCTCCAACAAATCATAGTCAGTAACTTATTTCTACAAATGTTCATTATCGACGAAATGAATTGTGGGGAAAAGTGTGCATTACTTATGAAACGACTAAGGGGTTCAAAATTAAATCGAGAATATGTAAAATCGGTTCCAGTATTTCACTAAAAGGTTTAAGAAAAAAAATTTTAAAGTAGGCAAGTAGTTTAAGATCAAAATCAATCGAATGTGCTGGGAGGAGATGGGGAGGTTTAAATTGATAGAATCGTTTAGAAGATACACACACCGAACTGCTTTTCTAGTGGTGAACAAGCCTCGAGGTTAAAAACAAAAAAGACATTAATGGGTTTAAAGTTAGTGACGCCTCAGCTTTAAAAAGTTTAAAGTTTGTTAAATATCCTATAAATGAAGCGTTATTGAAGGAACTTAACTTTTATCCACATGAGACTCGTTGAAAGACGAAAGCACTTCTAACTTGCGTCCTCTTTGTCTTCTTACAACACCTTCTTAGAGAAGTACAAAAGCTTCTTTAATGAGTTTAAAAGAAATAAAAATAAAACTTAATTTTCTTCAATCATGGGGAAAGAGATTCTGTGGATTCTTCCTGAGGACGTGCATTATTTATGAAGTGAGTGAAAGGATAGAGCTATGTACTTGCTGTATTTTCCTGTTGAAGCTACTTTCAACTATCCCCGCTTTCTAAGGAAACAATTCGAAACTGTCAAAATCGGAATACCACAATAACACCACAGCCCACAAACATGGCTAAAGAAACATATGTGAGTGGTGTGTTTGGAGACGGGGGGAGAAGAGGGATTTTGCTTATGTGTGACATTATTACAAATGCAGTCTTTTAGAGACAGGCCGCGTCCCGAAGAACAAAAAAAAATTTTTTCTGAGTCCCTTTTTGACTGGCAACCCTCTAAGTGTGGAACATTTCTCTCTCTCGAGTCTGTGTGACTTGTATACGTGTGTTTATTTAACAAATCTATATCATATGTGCTCGTTATAATCCTCATACGTTATCCGACACGTCTTTTTGCGCAGAATAAAGTTCCTTTTTAGTGAACATGTGTACGCCACTTCATCCTGTTTTAAGAAAAAAAAATGTAAATATTGTTCTTTGAATTCCTGTTGCCTCACTTGCGTTATATTTTCTTCTCTCTTTTCCTCTTCTTCTTCTTTCTCAGGCATGTATTTAGATCAAACTTTCTTTATTTTATTAATTCATATATTGCAAAAATTTTTCATTAAATTTGAGATTATTTGACCTATTTGAGATGTTTGTGTTGTATAATCTTAAAGCTGTTTTCATTTTTGAGGTTAGATTCATCTGTCAGCAATGTTTTGAATAATAATCGTTTCATTTAGTTTGCTTTCTAAAAATTTTGTTCGACAAAAACTTCAGTTAGTATGAGTTAAACTAATTCTCTTTAGCCACAAATATGGTATAACTGCATGTCCTTGATACTCAAATTGGGACCCACCCAGCTCCTAGTGGTCCAGTGGAAACCGTTTGAGTCAAAATTTGTCAAAGTGCCTGACCAGTTCGAAAATGTTCGGGCCTGTGCTCAGAAACTGCTAACATTGTTTGCTTTATGAGACAATATACAGAAAATACATACAGAAACAGACTGACAGATGTACATACAGATGATGCCCTGAGGGTGGACTGTAAGCCGCATGGCTCAATCGCAATGGTCACAATCAAGATTTGGCCCGGGAAGGATAAAGCTTGAGTACCAAGGTGACATGAAATCAGCAGTTGTAAGTTTAGATTCAAAACAAGTCGCGAGACTTCTCTAATTTTCTTTAGTTAGCATCTTTAAGTGTGCAATATTTATGAAACTTAATTTGGCGATGAGACTTGCAGGAAAGTGTCTGCACGAAGTGAACGCACGACCGGTTAAAGTTCGTCAGTGTAGCCCAACGACTCGGTAAACTAACCCGAACGGCTTTGCTGTTTGAGCTAAATTTGCTCTTCGTAGTAATTTTAAACAAATACTCGTTCATCCATAAATTTAGTGTTAAATAGTTCTAACTAAACAAAACAAAACAGAAAACTTGGGAAAATAGGAAAAGCCGAGAATTGATATTCAGGAATCGAACCTGAAACTGTTTTCTCACGAATTTTGATTCCTGAAACTTTTCCGTTGACCTCACCCGGTTAATTGACCCCTTAAAATTTGCATTTGGTTTGATTATTTCGAAACTCAAAGAGAATCCTTCATCCTTTCTTTTAAGACTTACAATGAGTTTGGTGAGGAAGACAAATTTTCCTAGCAAGTAAATGGTCCAATCGTCTGACGACTAAACGGTTGAAAGTTCGAGCCTCCTCCCTTATCCTGTTACACCTAAGGGTGAAAAACGAGATTAAAACTCAAATTTTAAACAACTACCCTTACCAGTTTCACGACTCAAGACAAAAACTTCTCTCGTTTTGAGCTTTTTGGGCGTGTAACGTTGGTGAGGGGGGGTTTGGGTTAAACCGAAAAGACATGCAAATTTTGTTGATATATCCGAACGGCGGTAGGATTCACTTCTAACCGCGGCGAGTAGAACACCTAGAAAACCTTGATAAAGTTATTAAACCGAAAATCTACTTATAATTACAAAGCAAGGTTCAATTTATTCATGAATTTGCATACCTTTTACATTGTGAAATTTCGGGAACCAAAATTAATCCGGTTGTAAAGCGCACGATTTCCCATTTTAATAACAGACTCTGATTCAAATTTGTTAATTTCCCCTTTGCGTTTCCCCCTGTGGACGACGCCATTTTGTGTGTGTCCTGCCCTCTCTGCCCCTCTCCTTCTTCATATACAGTGATACGTTTGAAGGAAATCACTTAGGATAAATTTAAAACAATGAGATTTGGTATTAATTTAGTTTTTATGGATTATGTTTAATTGTAACAGATGGAGGAACATAAAAAATGGTCTGAAGCTCCGCCATTTTCTATATCTTTTTGTTGGGTAAAAAACCATCGTCAGACGGTCTGTTGCAGTCTGAAAACCTCAAATTGTAAATCCAACTTAACCTCATTTGTCTAGTTAAATAAAATGTTTTTGGTTGAAACCGGTTGTTGAGAAATGGAAATGTTCGGTTTTCATCCCTTTGAGCTTCACATAACAAAACCTTGTTTCATACATAAAGGTCAATTTATTTATTTTTTTGTTTTGTTAATTGTTCGGTTGTCTGTTTAGAGGATATGACAGGAAAAAGAGGATCGTTTCTATTTATTGTTTTTTTTTGTTTCCATGTCACGTGATGACAAGCATATTAGACATTTCTGAAACCTCGAGGCTACTTTTTTCAGTTTCATTTTCCCCTTTTTTCGGGTGGAGGAGTTGGTATATTAGCATTATTGGTATTGGTTGTCTTAAAACTGTGCAGTATTTATGAAACGAAATCCTTCCAAAGACTATATCCTTGGTGCTTAAGCTTTTTGCTTCCCGCGCCGAATTTCCATTGTGACCATTGCTACTGGACCACACGACTTGCCAAAAAAAAATTTACAAATCTGGCTTTCGACGCATACAGTCCACCCTCAGGGCATCATCTGTATGTATCTTGTGTTGCATCTAAACTTACAACTGCTGATTACATGTCACCTTGGTACTCAAGCTTTATCCTTCCCGGGCCAAATTTCTATTGTGACCATTGCGATTGAGCCATGCGGCTTACAGTCCACCCTCAGGGCATCATCTGTATGTACAC
The DNA here is from genome assembly GCA_016920875.1 of Columbicola columbae. NCBI lineage: Eukaryota > Metazoa > Arthropoda > Insecta > Psocodea > Philopteridae > Columbicola > Columbicola columbae. The sequence continues at coordinate 11,646,039 of JADMLL010000002.1, forward strand.
CTGTCAGTCTGTTTCTGTATTTATTTTCTGTATATTGCTTATTAAGATATGATGACGCAAAGAATGTTAGCAGTTTCTGAGCACAGGCCCGAACATTGGCGTTCTGGTCAGACACTATAGTTCAGACTTCCAATTTTCACTCAATCGATTTCCATTGGGCCACTCAGTAGAACTTGGTGGGCCGCATGTGGTCCGCAGGCCGCAGTTTGAGTACCAGGGGTCTATATCATTTTACTACAGAACCTCGCTAAAGTAGTGGATGGAATAATGTTTCAAATATGGTGCTCTGATTGTAAAATTGACTTAGAAATATTCTCTTGGCTGCAAGAAATTTGGATTTTGCTGTAGGTCAAGGTGATGGTCATTTTCTAATGGTCAGTTATTAGTCACAACCTAACCCAACTTACAGGGTTGTTTTTGCTTGTTTTCCTCCCAGCCAACTAAAAACCATCTCAAAGTACCAGATAAGTAGTTTGTACATCAAGTTTTAAGAAACTGTATCTAGTCAGCAGATCAGTGTTTTACCCCAGTAGCGGACAAAGGTTTAATTTAAAAGCCAGGCTGTAGGAAACCCATGTAACTAATGGCAGTAAGTCAATCAGGAAGGAAATTAGTAATTTCTTCCAACTTTCCTGTTTGATTTATATATATATATATGCGGTTTAATAGTTGATTTTAAATTAATCACGAATGAATAAACTTTCATTGTTTAAGTCTGGTCACGTGATCATGCAGACTTCCCGTAATTCTCTGTATCTCATTTGGCTATCACCGCTTCACTTTTCTTTTTCGCTTTTATATTTTCCAAATATGGTTTCCAATTCGAGGCCACTTCCGTTGGGTTTCTGGTTGCATTGCGAGAGTGAGAATACTCAATACAGCTTTTAAGTTCCAGAGCTTAACGAAATAGGTTATACAAAATCATTTAAATGAATTATGGAAATCCATAAAATTTGATAATATTTATTGTTTCATATATAAATATCATTAAATATGTATCAAGCTATTAATAATATTGATTTTGGTTTGTAAAAGACGATATATTGAGATTGTGGTGTCAGAAGGTGCTTTTTCATTTTTTTTTCGTAAAGTGATTTAGTGTTGTTTGCATTTTTCTGTTTCCTTCAGCAAACACTTGTCGTTAGTAAACAGACACTGAATTAGTTTTCGTTTAGACTGTACAAGCTGATCTACAGTTTTCTTTAGAACGCCTTTAAAGTTTCTTCAAGTTTTTGGGTTTTCATTTTTATTCTTTCACTGTTATTCACTCATACTCTTATAATAGTCTGAGTTATAATATAATAGTAATATTGTAATAATAGCTTATATTGATAGAAAATTAACATTTTTTTAAAAATAAATTAGTCATAGTTTTCCACCAGGTTCATCTTGGGATAGTGTCTTGTCCTGTGGTTTTCTTTGCCACTGTGCAAAGGTGACGAGGTCGTCCTCCCACCTCCTCCTCTGTTGGCTCTTTTTTTCTGTGCCCCAGAGTTGGAGTTTAGAGCATGGTCACTTTGGTCCATCTCCTGTCGTTTTTCCACATCAGATAGCCCGCCCATTTCCATTACATCCTCTTGATGAAGTGGATAGCATCGTTAGGCCTTTTACCTTATCGATAAGCCTTACCCCTCTGATGCTCCACTTTATGGCTCTCTGTGTCGTTCTGGTCATAGCTCAGGTCTGACACCCGTAGAGCAATGATAGTCTGAGTTACCCTGAGGAAATACTGAGACAATGCTACTTCCGTGTTGTAATGAATGAAGATTTGGGAAATCCGAGCGAGGTTTAAAAATTTCCAAAATATGAGCCTTCACTCGAAACCCATCAAGAAACAACGATCAAGTTTAGCCATTGTTTTCATGGCAAGACAAGAAAAAAAAACTTTCCAAAAATCGAAAAGTTTCTTGCTCAAATGAAAGACAAAAAGGGAAAAAAGGGGGAAAAGTGAAATCCATGAAAAGAAGACATTTTCCAAAGGTTTTCCATCAAAATGGGGTCTTTTGATGTCGAAGTAACCAAACAAAACTTGCTCAAGGTATTACTTTTTAAAGAGAATTTACGAGCACTTTGACTTAAGGAAAACTGGGAAAACTTTTCCCGCTTTTCCTACCCTTGTCGAATAATTTTTGACTTTTTGCCTTTGGATAATTTTTCTATAAAAAAAAGGAAATAATAATAATAATAAATTTTCCGGTTAAACTTCCGTTTTTCTCCCGGTATAAATTTAAGTAAAAATTTGAAGTTTCCAGGGGAAAGAAAAGGAGCCAGGGGGGCAGGAGATGAAAGGGAAAAATTTCATGTTAACCGGGGAAATCTTTTTTAGATCCCCCGTTCGTGCTTAGGGTGAGAAAGTGGAATTCATTTTGAATTCGTGCAGGATGGGAAGTTGCGAAACCAGATTTTCAGACCACCAAAAGCCTCTCCGTGGTAAATCAAGATCATTTCGGTTTGAAATATTTAATAAAAGACATAATTATTATTTAAATTTTAAATTAGATATTAATCGCGATATTGCCTCGTTGAATATTTTGAATTTAATAAAAAAAAATATTTTTACGACGCTATAAAAAATATTGTCCATTAGGCCTTTTTAACGGTCTAACTCTACAATCTTCTTCTCTTTTCTAGTGCTATAGCATCTCAAAATGTCTCAGATTCTCGTTTTTTTTCCTTCAAGATAGCTCTTTACACAAATACCAATTGACAATTCTGTATTTTTATTAAAAGTGTTGTAGGTTTGTGTCAGTGAGTACCGGGTGGCCGGATTTTTATTTAAATAATACCTACAGATAATGGATTTTGTTTTATTTAAATTCATTTTTAATAATTCATTAGGAGGCATTTTATTAGAGATCCTGCATTGTTTAGACGGAGAGATTACCGCCATGTTTCATTTTAATATCATTAGTTTTTTTTCTGTTAAGTATTTGTTTTTGTTTTTCTTTTTAAATATTCTTTCTCTTAAACACGTTTTGTGATGGTCACTTTTGGCCTGTCGACTAAAGCTTGATTATGTAGATTCAACAGACATCATGTCAGTGGGGCAGCTCGTTTGGTTTTCTTCCTTACTACTGACTCATAATTTATGTTCTTTTCTTCTTTGTAAGAACTGCTATTAGGTAGCCCTTAACTCTTAGCTGTCAAATTGTTCATGTTTCAGAGGGACCAAATATTTACTATAAAAATGGCGGCCATTTCAAATCTTGCGGTGATTTTGAAACACCTTACACCGGGGCGAAGTTTTAAAACAACATGTTCTCCGAAAATTTACAAAAATCTCTCCAACAGCTTTTTATATAAATTTAAAAATAAGTCAGTATAGATTAGTAGATTAATAAAAAGCTTTGTGAACGTCAACTAAAACTTTTTGCTCCAAAAAAGTCCATTTAAACAATGGAACATAACCTAACCTGGTGAGACTCAATGTAGGGGGCGCCACTCTTTCCAAACACTTGTTCGCCATCTTGAAACCGAAATTTAAGGTCTAATTACGTTGACGTATTTTAAAAAATTTTTTGAGTGATCGTTAGTGTCTAAAAAAATGTTTTTCACAGAAAATATACATTTTTATTAATACACAATTCAGTATATATTTCAGTATTCAAGGTAAGTCAGAGATATGGACGCCCACAGCGTTTATCCTATATCTTGAGTTAACTAAATTCTGCTTGGAGCGTTATTCTTTTGTTTGTTCAATATTTTGTTCTGATTTTTTTCCTTTATTTACTTTCCTTTCCTTTTTTGTTTGGAATTTTTTAAAAGTCAGTAGCGGTCGGGGTAACAAAAAAAAGCAGAGAAAGAAATAAAAAAAGTTGATAATGAAATTAGCAAGTCATTAAATTTTATTGGAGTTGTGTTTATAAAAACCTGACGAGGAATACATTTGTGAGTTATATGTCGACGAATTAACCTGTTTTATTTTTAGTTTTGCAAAATTATTTTCTTTTCGAATGTTTGTTTGACTTTTCTGTTTGCTGTACACCCCGTAAATTCAACTGGGGGATTAAATTCTGTCTCAGTGTTTTGACTCTTCCTACCTCTGAGTCCCACCATTGAATTTGTTTTGAGAGCTTTCTCCTTTTACCCTTTAACAATTTAAGGTTAGTGTTTGTACAACAGGTAGAAAGAGATTTGAATTTGATCAGAGAATGAAACAGTGTTTTTGTTTGAGTTTGTAGATTGAAAACTTGTGAGAATTTGGTTTCTGTGAATTCATTCGCCAATCATACTAGGAAGTGGATATAAGAGTAAAACAAATAATCGTGGGCGGTGGACAAAAGTACCTTCAAAACTCAAAGTAGGCCTACTCTTTGTAAAACTAAATAATTATCTAAGATCGGCTGGTTTATCTTTTCATCGTCAGTAAACAAAACATCATTAATACTCTACAATCTTTTACTACTCCTACTCTCTTGAAATGTTTTTAAGCTATTCACTTGCTAAAATCATTCTTCATCTCATCTCATGTGTTGTTAGCATGAAAGACATGTTAAGATAAGGAGGACCACCCTAGAGGATGTGAGTTTTATTTTGAATAAGTTTTGGGTATAATGTTCTCAATATTATGAAAATTGTGTCATATTTGTTTTAATTATGAATAATTATCTAGTTGAGTGACTGTATATAGTATCTAAAGTAACATTTTGTAGTTTTTTGTAGTCACTTGAAAATAGTTTCTGATGACAGTCATCTTGAAAAAAGAGAAACAAGTGACCTTTTTGTGTTACTCATAAATAAAGACATAATACCAATTCCAAATATGGCTGCTTCAAGGAGTATAAATTCTATTTTTCTAATTCTATTAATAAATTTATCTAGTTAGCATTTGCCTAATCTCTTAGATCTCTTAATTACTTTTGGCATTCTCAGCTCCTGTTCATTTCTCAAACGTCCCTTTAACAATGATCTGACAGAGCAAGTCAAATCTGCATTGTTACACGCGATTCTCTTCCAAGTTTGTTATTACAATGAAGAAGAAGACTGTTGAGAAAAAGATGAAAGTTTCAGGTCGCGATGGGAGGCTCAAAATTGAAAGCATAATTTCCTCTGACCTGAAGAGAGTTTAGTTGTAAAATGATATTTAAGTAATTACTTATTTAATGATATTTATTTAATACTTATTAATCAATCAATCAACGGGATTTCCGCCAGAAGGCACGTCCTTGTATCTAATTTGCCCTCCTCCGGTTCGATCCTAATTTTAATCTTGTAATGTCGTGTACTGAGGATTCGTATGACTCAAGTCTCTTGTAGTGCGTAACATTCTTCATTTTAAAAGCTGTTACATAAATCCCTTTAGGCAGTAACTGTTCAATCCGCTTCATTCCTCATTCGAATGACTTGGTTTTTCGGTTATAACTTCATATAATGCTGATTTCATACAATCCGGTTCACGGATCGCGAAGCCTTGTGTAAAATGTGGTTCTCATTTCAGAATAACTTGCTTTACAACTTGTATTTACTCTGTTGATTAATTAATAGAAGATCGGCCCGAGGATGATGAAGATGTTAACGTTTATGACTTGAACTCTGCCCAACCCAAACCTACAAATCAAGAAAAGAGTCGTTTGAATGTTTATGTTATATATTTATTTATGTTGAACATAATTTTGCTCAAAGGAGCGATCGCTGACTACGGTCCTACTTTTTTCCCCTTCGCTCTAATCAAATTTGAAGAACATTTTCCAAACAAGGTGATATTTCTTTCCCTCTGCACAAATTGAATCTAATAACTGAATTTGTGAGAGAGAGTCTCTTGCTGGAGGAAAACATATTCAGCTTTCTACAATTTCTTAACATGTATATGCCTGTAAGCAGCTTTCAGCGTCTACTTGGAGGGAGCTTTTCCATTTTTATTCTGGTTTACAGAACTGACGACATCTTCAATGGGATTTTTGGTTTCGTTGAGATTTAAAATGTTGCTCGTTCTAACCCATAAAAGACGACGAGCGATTGATCTACTTGAATCAGACTTTGTAAGGTTCTTCTTTTACAACTCAATATCCGGTTTGATAGTGTTAAAATAAAACTGAGTCGCTCACAGCAGGAGAGAGTACTGTAGGTTGATTCTGTAGGTTGTTAGTGCTAGTATTTGTCGCGAGTTCACTATTCTGTTTGTAGGATTATTGCAAGCCTCTCGTTTTAACTCAAGTAAATTTTATTGTCCAGTTATTTCAATCAGACCAGTAGCTCTACAGCCCTGTGTGGGTCTTGGCCTTCTGCAGAGGTGTTCTCTCTTCCGCCCTATTCATGGTGCCTTTCCTCCAGTTTTGGATTCAAAGCGCTTGGATGTCTTAAGTTGGGGCGACCTACCCGTCTGGCTCCCTCTGGCTTCCCGTTAAAGATTTAGAGGATCAGCCTAGGATATGGCCTGTCCATTTCAACCTCCTGAGCTTGATGGAGGTGACGATATCCTTCTCCTCGAAGAGCTCATCCAGTTATTCTATCCTCTACTTTTTAAGAAGTTATAGAGCCATTGAACATCCGGTTCTATTTAAGCCAAATTTACGTTATTTGGCCCGAATAGATCTATCTACGTCTCTTTTTGCTGCCTATTCCTCTAAATCCAGCGTTTTTCGTTAATCCATCCAGCACCCCTAGCACATTTTGTTCTCCTGACTCACTATTTTTCCCACAAAACTTCTTATGAGCGTGTAACACTCAACCTGCACAAAGACCCTCGGGTCCAATAACAGTGTCATAATGATTCAGTTTTCTCAATTACAACTATTTTGTAACAAAAAATGTAATTTATTACATTGTCAGAATCACTAACTTGTAAACCGGGTCTCTGAATATTTACATAGAAACCCTCAGGTCTGATGATAGGTCTGTACGTGGAATCTCAGGGCTATTTCACAATTACAAAACGTCAGAATTTGAACCAGAGAAATGAACCATTAAAACTCTTTCTTTATAAATGGGTGTCATCAAACACAAAAATTAAAACTAGTGGGAAATCAGCTCAACTTCTAAAAATAAATGAGTAAATAAACAAAACAAAAAAGGAAAAGTAAAAAATGGCCATTTGTATATATGACAAAGAAGGAGAAGCTCTGGGGAAAACATAAATTTTGGAATATTTAATAAGAAAAATTTTAAGAATATTTTTTATCCGCGAACAAAGACTAAAGTTAGAAGACTAAGAACAAAGTTTTTTTCTAAAGAAGTGAATATATTTTAAAATAAAATTGTTCCTTGATTGTATAATAATCATTTTCTTTCTTCTTTCTTCCAGGTAAGATTTTCCTTCTCTCATTATTCTAACCGGAAGGTTGACTTAATATTCTTCTGTCGTGAGTATTATGAATTAAGGCGTAATAAAATTTTTTTTTTCGGCGATGGCGGAAGCAACAGGAAGTTAATAACCGTTATTATAAGTTTCTGTTGTTTTTTTCTTACTTTATCACCCACCGAATTACCATTTTTGTAACCTTTCGCTAGGTCATAGAGTAAATAAACGAAGTTGTCAAACCCCAAAATGGTTTAAATTCAAATCGCGAGATTCAATAAAATGACCCGGCGAATATATAAATCAAACGTTAGGTATAAGTCGGGTTTCCGGAAACTGAAAGTTTCGGTTCTGCAGAACAAAAGAAATCTTTCTCTCTCTCTCTGGGTGGTGTGTGTCTCTCTTTTGGTGGAAGACAAAAGGAGAAAAAAAAATATCTCTGGAGCGATTTCCTTTTTGTTGTTGGATACCTCCGGATTAAAATTGCGTGACAACCGACTTCCGCTTGAATAATCTTGAAGAAAATAATTCGTATTGAAAATGTTCGCGAGCCAAATTGCCCGAAAAGGACTTTTTTCAAATGGAATTCGAGAGTGTGATAAGGGAGATCGTGGCTTCTATTTTTTTTCATTTTATTGTTTCCACAGTTCCGTCGAGCTTTTTTCCTTTTTATCCAGTGCCAAGAAATAGGTTTTTTGTTATAGGGTCGGGTTGACAATATCTGTTGTCAGGAAGACTCTCTCTCTCTCCGGGAAAAAAAGAATTCAGCGAAAATGTCTTTGGTGATGTATTTTCCGAGATTTTCGATGGTGATCGATATTTCCTGTTGTTTTATTCTTCCTTCAATGGATTTTGTGTCCCCGTTTTGGGTTATCTCATGTATGGTGGTATGGTTGTCTCTAATTTAAGTCTACACGATCTTATTCTTATTTGATTGTGGTCTGTAAACGGTCGTGATGAATAAAACAAAAGCTGGGAAAAGGGGCTCAACCACCCGAAGAAGTGGTATTCGTAAACCAATAGCTCCGAGTCTATTTTTTAACGATATCACGAGTTGATGAATTAATCGTGAAAAAAAGGCGCAAAAGAACAAAAAAAAAATGTTCGAGGAATGAATTCTTAAAAAGTCATTTCCCAAATAAAGAGTAATGAAAAAAGAAAATTAAATTTCAAGTCACATCTCGCCGAGTAATGGGTCCTGACATCTTTCCCCGGGAAACGAAATATTTCGGTTTAAATATAATCGAGGAAGAAACGCGGAGCTTTCAACGAAGACGCCGTTAATCACGCAATTAAAAAACTTTCGGTGGGCGGTGACTTTCCTATAAATATTTACTTCCTCTTTACGAATTCCTTATTTTAATTATGAATAAAATAAAATAGAAAACCTTCCGGGGGAGGTCAACCGATCGGAAACCTGAATATCAATTTACTGTATGATAACGACGCTTAGCTTATGGTTCCCCTGAGGGACGACCTCGTTACCATGATTTTAGTTTTGTGTTTGGTGATAGGAAGAAGGAGGACACCAGTTTGTTATAATAAATCAAAAATTTTTTGGTTTTAATTGCTGAGAAGGCCCTTCATTTCGTGATGTCTTTACGCGAGGTGAGACAGAAAGGCGGGATTTAGAATTTCGATAAACCAAATTTGTGACTTCCACCCATTTTGATTGTGGTATTGTTCAATATCAGACCGGAAGTTGTGAGGAAAGAAAGCGAAATGAAGTTTTCGGTTAGATTTTTAACAAGGTTAGGTTAGGAAATTGATTTGAAACATTTATTTCCCACTCCTTCCGGAGGATTATTGAGGAAGAAGATTGTTTTCATTGAGGATGGTCAAATTTTTTTTTGTTTTCTTTTAAGATTTCAACAAATTTTATTTTTGAGTTTGAGAGAAACCAATGAAGAAACCATCTGTAACTTGTAGAAGTGTTTGTATGAAAGAAAGAGATTGATGGTAGTCTAAAAATAACGCAGTTGAAATCTCTGATACCAGCTCACTGTGAAGGTTAATAATGAATCGTCTGGCTCCCTGTCAGAATATCGACGATAAATATTGACCAGTCATCGATGGCCATACCATTAAAAGAAAGGAAAATTGAAAGGTCGGACTTTTTAGTTGGGATTTTGAATTTTTCTCTTTTTCTCATATCGGAAATGCGTTTGTTGAAAAAATTTGTTAACACTGCCTCAAGATCTGGTGATAGGTGGGATAATAAATCTTTTTTGTCAGACCCAAAGTGTTTCCAACGGTAGAGCACACACACGCACGATCTCACTTTCAATATGATCGCTGGAAAATTTTTTTTTGTGCGGATTTTTATTCGAAATGAAATCTGGAGTGGAAATCAACATATCGACTTACACATGTGGCGTTAAATGAAGTAGAAGATTATGTAAAACTAATGTGTGATGAATAGCTTTCGGAATAAAAGAACCAAATGGTTTTGACATGTCTGTACTGTCGAGCTCAAATTAGTTTTCTAAGATTTCGAGTTGAAACAAAGACTCAAAGAACAATTTTTGGCCAAATACAATCATTTCTAATTGGTTTTTATACTGTGTCGCCCTGTCAGTTTGGTTTTTTTTTTTGTGGTCGGTGTCTTTGAAGTAGTTTTTGGTGATTTTTCTTCCTTTGTTGTTGCTCACCACTGACGGATGTTTGTGTCTTATTGATGGCATTGCTATCTAAATTAAAAGAGAGCTGTGGCTCTTTATGTTTTAAAAAAAGCCTAAAGTATTGTTTATTAACTAAATATTATCTTTATATAAGTATAATACCAAGCTTTAATTAATGTACGGTTAGTTAAACTAAGATATACTGTACTTAGCAAAACCAAGCTCCGGAGTGTAACCCCAATTATTTGGTTAAAAATGTTTCTACTAAAGCAAATATTAAAAAATGGCTCTCATATAAGTTATGAAAGTATAAATAAGTATAAAGTACTGATGGCTCTTTGTTTTAAAGTTCTAATGGCTCTTTGAATAAATTTCAATTTTGTATGATTTATACTTAGCTCTTTTGGATGATGAGTTTTGTGGACCTGTTAGGAGCCTCCCGATGAGTTGAACCGTTCTGCGGATATTGTATCTGTGACTCAGGATAAACCTTTGGTTGGCTTAGAATCATTGTTCGTTTTCCCAGTTTTCAAATAAAGACCGTGAGAGACGGCTGTGGAGCTTAATGACGTTTTGTCATACATTCCCTCCAGACACCGGTTGTGTAAAATGGTAACCATAATTCATTCCACCCTTCTCTCCTTTCTTCGACTCCCTCTGGAGTTTTTAAAGCTCTTTTAAGTCCAATTTGAATTGTTGGAGCCTGTGAAAGACACGCACGTGCGTCGACCTGGGACCTGGTTAAATAATTACACCTGCCCACCGAAATGTTTTCTAGGAACGAAAAATTTCTTCCGTTGGACAATTAACAAGTTTTATTTTTGTTCTACTTAATCAGAAGTCGAGCTTCTATTCCCACTCCATTTCTCCGTCTCCAGCTCTTCTCTCGATTAAGCCCGAAGCAAAGATAAATTTTTATTTCTGAATTTTGTTCGCTCACGCAAATCGGATTCGGGCAGAAGAACACGAGGAACACGATTCCATACGCGTGATTGTGCGTATCTCCGCTGGAAGTAAACCGCCAAGACAGGTTTTGCATAGAAGCGTGGCAGTTTCATTAATCTTTTCACTAAGATTTATTGCTTTCAGATGACTTTTTTCTTCTCCTTTTTCTTCTACTAAATCAATAAACAACTTCGCGGAAGTGGAGGTCGAGGTGTAATGACTTCGGATGTGTGAAATTGTGGGTAGTGTGCTCGAATGAAGTTTTTCAGTTGCAGTTGGCCGCTTTAACGAGAGCTAACAGTGAGTTTACATGCGATTTTAACTCCAACTCAGGTGTTTTGTTTGCAAATGGGTGGGTTTAATGATTTAATTCATTTAATAGCCGGCCCTGGTTTGTTGTCTGAGAGAGAAAAAAAAACCGCCGAAGTAGTCTCAAGTTTAATTGATGTCTACAACAACAATTAAAGCCGGGTCTTAACAAGGTGAAGATAGTATTCGAGAAGCTTGTGAAAATCTTATTTTTCATCTAATCCAACGTTTATTAAATTTTACGATCCGTCAAACGATCTCCGTTCAGTGTATCTGATCTCGAACTGACATTGTCTCCCAGACCTTTCAAAACTCATAATCAACTTTCGGTTACAAGTTGGTCGTTTGTCGAATTATAAAGATGGGATTAAGGTTGACTTTTGTTAGCTTCACTACTTTCTAACACGACTTGATGCATATGTCCTCTTGACCTTTTCTTCCGCCATGTTGTTTAAATTTACACTAGTTCATGTTTTCTCGCTTCAAGTGGTAGCTCGTGTCATTAACAACTCCCGGTATTAAGCTGCATAATTGATGCCCACTTTAACCGAAACACTATTTCATAAATAGTGCACACTTTTTCATTCTCAGAGTTGATATGGGTTTTAAAATATTATATTTATATTATTATTATAAAATTTAGTTTTTGTTGTAACGTTTTATTCTCGTTTTTGATCCTTGGGTACAACAGGAGACGGGAGGATTTGAACTCAACCTTAACTCCCACAGTTGGCAATTAAGCAATACACGGGTTCCGGCTTACTATAAAATTAAGTTAGTTTGGCTATAGGTGTATAATATATTCGATAATATTACTTTATCAGGTCAAAGTAAAAACATTTATTTGTGGAGTAAAAAATTTTTTCCTATTTGAATAATATATGTGAAGTGGTCTTCATGTGTTAAGTACTATAAGTGTCAATGAGGTTACACTTCCACCATGCTTTTCAATCTTGTAACTATATATACTATGAACTAGGTTGTTATACCACGTCATATTTTGACGAAAAACCGACATAGCGTCAAAATATGACTAATTGTAACAACCTAGTTTATAGTATATATGGTTTTGTCAGGTTGTGTCGTTGATGATGAACGAATGATGGACAACTCTAATTCCGAACGTATATATATATTGATATATAAAATGTTATTATAACTATAATTTAGAATCAAAATGGAAAATACAAAGATGCTGATGGTGCGGAGCTCCGGGACTGAATCATGAATTTGGCTTCAGTTGTCGGCTGCTTTATTTCACAGTGCACATTCCGGAATGAGGAGTGTAAGCGAACGCCACAGTTTTAAGCACTATTTATGTCTTTATATTTAATTTTTTAAGTAAGCTTTACGTTTTCTATTGATATTGATATATTTGTTATTGTACCATTTTCGGGTGTTATCTCATTTATACAAATTAAATCTAAATAAATACGCAATTGTGAGAAATCACGATAAATAACAAATTCACCAATAAATAAATAAACAAACAACAAACCACAAATTCACTAATACATAAATAACCACACAAGTCGATAAATAACGGATAAGCAAATAAATTCTATTGATTTCAGTCTATCAGGGCTTTGAGGGTATTAAAAGAAAGATGGAGATGGAAGCAAGATGCAAGTGACCTTTAACCGGTTAATAAAAATAAAAAAAATTTTTCTTTCCAAAAATAAAGCCTTTTATAAAAAGGAGGAGGAGGAGGAGGGCAGAGAGTAAAGGTTGTTTTTATTTAAGTCATCATTCATTACTCTCAGCTAGTCGTTCGTTGAAAAACTTTCATCTCTCCCACCACATCGGGGAGGAGTTTTCACATAAATAAATCAAGCTCAGAGGAAAAGCCGAGGGGATTAAACACAAACGGGAATAATCGACCAGATTTTTTTGAATGCTGCCGTCGGACGTAATAATCTACGGCCGATTAACGGGAACGGTTTTAAGAAAAAGAAAAAGAAAAGAAAACGGTTCCGTTTGCCTCTTGCAAAAGGCTGTAACGGAATTTCGGTTTTCGCTTTTACCCTGATGACGTCATCCTGATCCTAATGCCACGATCATCCTTTTCTCTTAATGCTTCGCAAACATCTTCTCTCTCTCTAACAAGTTTAACTTTATTCCAGGGAAAGGAAAAAGAAAAGAAAAAATCGTTTTATTTTCACTGAATGAAAACTTTTTTTTTTTGTTCGCTTTAGATTTAATTTGATTTCTTATTCGACTTTAATGAGAAAATTTTCTTTTCCAGTTTTTCTGAAACATGTTTCTCAGTTTTATTATTCGTTGACGCTTAATTAAAACTTGTAGATGTATTTTTATGCGTAATTATCATTTTTAATTGGTCTAATTTTGACAATTTCAACAGTCCTTTTGTGTTGTTTCAACTTTTTTTTTTTGCGTTAATTTGGAATTCACGTCTTAATTCATTCATTCGTTTGTTCCGTCGCGTTTTGTTTATCTCGTAGTTCTAACAAATTTATAAACGTTTTCTTATTCTATGACTTTGATATTTAATTTTTATTTCCTAAGTTGGCTAACGTTAGTTTCAAATGTAAGGAATGGAATGAGACGAAGAGTGGGTCAAAACGGTCGTTTTTTTGGTTTTGTGTTACATGGTAGTCCTTAATTTGAACATTACCCAGTTAATCTGCAGAATGTCTGAAAGGATGAGCTAAAGTGTCTGTGTTTGAATTTGGTGGATTGATGAGATAAAGCACACAAATTCCGGAAGTAAATAAATTTGTTCTACAAGAATCTACAGAATGCTTACAAAAATTAGCGCGTTTGAGTATTTGAGGTTTGACTGTTCTGTGTTCTGTTTATATGATTCCTGCAGGCTCCTTTTCTGTAGTTTCTGTATAGAGTATGAAGAGGGTTATAAAAACTTCCTGACTGGAGAAATGAGACTGCGAGCTGTCGAAGTGAGAAAGGAGATTACAACTCAAATTTCACCATAAAACCAGACAGAAATTTCCTGTAGACCTAATATTACGTTTAATTAATTTTAATATCAATAAATCCAGGACAGCGTCGAGATGTCTGGTAGTTCTACAGAGAGAAAAAAAATGTCTGAAGGAAGAAAGCATAGTCACTCTAAAACGGAGATACTGTTTAAAACGAAAAGACAAGTCAAAAGGGATAATAATGTGGGTCGCAAAAGCCGTCAGAAGAAGATTAATCGAAAAGAGAGAAAATCTGTCGGGAAGTGAGTCAGAATCGGGTTAGGAATCTGAGTGAGTCACTTTTGAATTTGAACGACACCCCCGTCGAAAGCGTTCGATTGCCACATGGGCAAAGGCGGATGATGGCAGAAGGGGAACATCATCTAATAACCCATTTGTGAAATTAGTCTCGAGCTTTGCTTCTCCGGAGATAAACTCCTCTCACACCAGCTTTCATCTCATCTCATCTCAGCCTCGCATTATTCCTTTTTAATCATTTTGTATCTCGCCTCGCGAAATTTCACTCTTTCCCTCTCTCTCTCTCGCTTTTTCATCTTTCAACAGGGCTTTTGCCTTTTCACTCCTTCAATCTCCACGTTTTCTGTTATCCACGTCATACGTTTCCGGTTGTAAAAACACCATTTAATGGTGGAAAACTCTGGCGTTAGTGTCTACTAACTTTTCTTTTTTTACTAGTTTAGTGAGAAATTTAAAAAAAAAAATTGTTTACACGGCCATGAATCGCATTTAATGAACCTTGAGATTGGTTTCTCTTTTTATTTTGTACCTTTTAAGCTCGGGCCCTCGTTGGAGCTTTTACTTAAATGATCCTCAACAACTTTTAGATTTTTAATCGAAGCCATTCCTTCAATTTTTTATTTTTATTTTCATCGTCGTTCGTCTTTACACCGCATTAAGCAGGCAACAAACTATAAATCCATAGGAAAACATTTTCGAAAGCACGAAGCTTTCGCTGTTCAAGTCATCGGTTATGATATTAAATGAAGTGTGAGCTTTACTTGAGGCAACGGTCGGGCAATAGCAGTAACTTATCACCCTGTAACCAACAACAGCCAACAGCCTTCGAAGGGGTGGTTTCTTTACTTAGCAACTCTTAGACGTTCGCGAGGAGATAAAATTGTTTTAAACTATTTTAGCTATGGAAGGATGGAGATAATGGGTGCGTGATTGACGTGGCAAAATCAGTGGCGTCGTGTTTGTAGAAACTGCCGTTTCTCGTATATAGGTTACGGTAAAAGTGATAAATCGTTGAAACATACAGGGTGAACGATTTTAATGAACTCAGTCGAATTTCTCGGAAACTATGGCAGGTAGGAAAAAAATTTTTTGATGTAGTTGCTCGGCTGCAGGGTGGACAGATTGTAGTGGCCTTGATTTGAGCTTGAACGCAACGTTCAAGGCCCTTGGGACGATTGTACAGGTTGCCGACTTCTGGCCTAACCACACCAAACTCCTGCGGTAATATTAGGTGGACCGGAAAATAATGTCGGTTCTGTACATTACATGTAATAAGCTACAGTAAATGCGATAAATATCATTTCCGGCGATTATTCATAATCACCAACCAAATTCATTAAATCTTACAAGTTACTGGATATTTATCACATTTACCGGCTAGTTTATAAAATGTCTAACTCGTGGTGGGGAATTTAATTAAAGTTTACTCAAATGCTTGACTTCTGTCACTTCTTCTCGTTGGGAGCTTCATTCACTGTTTCTGACAAGCAAAGCTCTTTGATTGCTATCCTTTTGTTTGAAGGCAAGCCTGTGAGCAAACTTAAATTAATTCCCCACTGCGGGATGGAGATTTTATAAACTATCCCGGTAAATGTGATAAATATTAATTGATTGGTCACATTTATCAAATTTATGAATAATCGTCAGGAATTATATATATATTCGCACGATTTATCACTTTTACCGAAATATATAGGCCTATACTTTCCGGTTCACATAGTCTGCGATAGAGATATTTATCTTGTTCATAGAAAAAGGGTTGCTTGAAGAGGAAAACACCGAAGAAAGATGGAGGATGGGAATGCACTCTCGTTCAAAGATTTTATTTCATACTCGCTGAATTTTTATGCACCTTTCTTTATAAAATTCTTCTTTTTTATTCTCGCAAGTTGCCAAGCAACCTCATGATGATATTTACTATCTTAGAAATGGATAACATTTATTCCTTTACGACTCTCTATAAACGCCATCAATGTCTATCGTCTCAGGTTCACGCTCTTCTTCATTCTCACTCGTCTTCCAATTCAAACATTTCGACTCAACATATCGATATCCGGTTTCCTATATCTGAGAATCCTTTTCCTACTCTTGATACTCTTGAAAACTGTTATCGGTCGTCATATATATTATTTATTGGGAAAATATTATCTGCTTTATAGAGATGGGGGGGGGGGATGAAGACTGGTATCGACTCAATTTTCTTTTTGTTCTCTCTGAATAATTCTTACCTCCAATTTAAATTTTTAAAAGCTTGAGAGTTATGCAATAAACGAGTCGTAGAATTACACGTAGTGAATAGAGATGGTTCAATTTAAGCGAACTTTATACACCAACGTGATGTCTTAAAGCCGGGAAATAAATTCTTAATGCGTTTGAAGTTTTCTCAAAATGGACCGTTTCAAATTTACCCCGCCCCTAGCCCCCGTCTCTCTCTTACTTTATATAGAACGCAAATGAAAGTTTTCAAAGTTTTTGACCGGTTTTATACAAGTCGTGTTTGTAGTTGCCACATGCCGAAACCCCCCCCAAAAAACACATAATTTATTTGGGAAAGCATTTTTTGGGAGAAAGTGGGTGGGTTTGTGTACAAAAAAAAATTATTTTGAATAGATTTTGGGGAAAGGGTGTAATAAACAAATGGGTACAATTTTGTGTAGCATGTGGTAGTCAGCAGATATTTTCCAGAGTAAGGCTTTTGGGTTATTGATTTAGTAGGATGGGCACAATTGGGCTGACTAATGTAAAATGCTCGAAACTTTTGTTTTTCATTTGTTTTGGAGAGTTTTTGTTAATTTCTGGTAGTGCAATTCACGTGTGGACGGGAAAGTAATAAACTAACCCGGTAAATGTGATAAATATTCAGTAATTCAGCCCCAATATATTTATATTAATATATATATAACTGAAATTGTATTTTCTTTTTTGTTCGTTTTTGGGAACTGTAACAATTTTTGTTCTCTGATCTTAGCATTGTAACGATCTTCAAGCCATAGAGTAATTTTGCCGCGGCAAAAACTCAGAGCACAGAGTAGTACTCTGAGTCGAAGCAAGACAACTCTATGGTTAGGAAAATTAGATTCAATATGGCGGCTTTTGTTTTTGTGGTCGCATCGTTTTCTTTTGTTTTTGGAAACTAAGTTTCCTTTTTCTCCGGTTTCTTTTTGACCGGGAATCATTTTCTTGTGTTCAGTTTTCTTTTGACGTCATATAGACTAAAATAGACTAGTATTTAAGAACAAGAAGTGGGTACGTATGTTAACCTCAACACCAATTCTCGTTGTATTTGTTTTCTCAATCCAGATCCTCCATCGTGCATAGATTTGGTTTTGGGACAGAACTCACCTTTCCCTACCACCTGGTCGGGGGTAGCATTTCTGATATTTGACTACAGCATGTCAATAAAATTTTCTTTAATTTATTTTGAATAATATTCATACTTAACATTATATAATATAATCAGAGCACTATTTAAGTTATATTTGAATGTACGGTTCATGTGAAAATGGCCGTCGTTCAAAAAAGGTTGCCGACACATGGTTTAGACTGTGGCGTTCCCAACATTCCACATTCGGGAATGTATACAGTAGATAAGCATCCGACAACAGAAGCGAAATTCCTTCATTCAGTCTGAAAGCTCCGAATCATGCACAGCATTCTATTTTCCATTTGTATTCCAAATTCTAGTACAATAATATTACTGATATACTATATATATATCACATGCGTTCGGAATTAGTGTTTCATTCATTCGTCATCAGTAATACACCTGGTTCCGACAAGACTATTTGGAATGATGGCGTCCATTTCTCCAATTCCTGATTCGTTACTTATAATATATTCAAAGGAAAAATGAATAAAAATTTTCAAATTCAATATTAAAAAATAAATAAAACGTTAAAAACAAAGAACGAAGATAATTTTTAAAATCGGGAAATCGGAAAAACTTTATCTCAGTGTTTCTCACTATCTATATATTTTATATTATCGAAATGTTTCTTTCTCTCGTAACTTTTCGAAAAGGAAAGGAAATTCTAAAAAAAAATCTAATTTCAATAAAAAAAAGAAATACATAAATTAGAAATTATTGAAATTCAAAAAATACTAAAAACAAAAGACTTTCTCTCTCTCTCCAAAGCTTTTCATTAATAAATTTTATGAGGAGGGCGGGAACTGGAAAAAGGGCAGAAGGAAGAAAAAAAAAATTTGAAGTTTTTCCAGGTTCCCTTTCTTTTCTTCCATGAAAATATTTTTTTTTCCCTTCCATTCCAGAAATAATAAAAAAAAATTAAGGTTTAATAAATTCATGAATTTTATTTTTTCAGGAATTTAACTGAAAATTTAAATTTTTTGGGAAAAGGAGATGGGAGGGGGGGGACTAGAGGGTTATGGGAACGGATTGAAGGAAAATTTTTGGCTGGAAAATATGGTAATTAGAATGGAGGCACAAACGTAACGGAGATACGAACACAAGAATTGGAAATTAATTCAGGGAGAGAGTATAAAAAAAATATTCAATCAAGTTTATCTACATCTGGATTTTCATGAATAACAAAAAAATATCAATTTTTGTTTTGAGAATGGAATCATTTTTATCTGTTTCGTTTCTAAAGAAAAGCGGTTTTGGAAGTTTGAAAAAAAAATGGCGGAAAAAATAGAATAGGCGAGTTACCGGCTTAACATTCCTCCCAAACCCTGTATCTATCAATATCATGTTACTGCCAATTTTTGTTTGTTCAATATCACCGAGATGATTGAATTCATGATGAGATCAAAATAGGCGGAGTAGTTTAACAACTTTGGGAAGGAGCAAGTGAGCGAATAATAATCCTTAGGTCTTTGTTTCTCAGGTTTATATATTCTATAATATGATACAATTAAATAGGACAAAGCTTGTGGGTCTAGTAGATAAACCTAAGAACAGTCTTAGAAAACTAAAAACAAAACTTGTCAGATGAAATAAAAATGGCGAACAAGTTCGAAAACAACAGAAATAAATTTTTTAAGAGGAATGTTGTCGTGTGGTAAAGTTGTACGAACTCTTCAACCTCCTCCTCTCTTTCGTTTCGTTTAAATAAATAAATAAATCAAAGTGTTTTTGTCAAGAGAGTCAAGTTTATTACCCCAAAAAAGGCGTTTCTGACAACCGGAAATGTTTGACCAGTCAGAAGGCCCTGACAGACAGGAAGACATTTAAGAGACTACAACCCCTGAAAAATGAGTGAGAGAAGGAAAGTTTTTTGAAACTTTTGTTTTAAGGGAACGTGGTGTGGAGGACCGGAAAGAGGATGACAAAATGTCAAAACGTCACTCCAAACACTAAGCAGCAACACTAACAGCATATTTAACACTCGATCTACCCCCAAATCGTCCATCAAATTCAATTTGAGAATCTCCCTTCCCTCTCTCCGCCATTTTTACTTCCAATCTCGCGTTTATTACTTGATTATATAGGGAGATCAAAAATGGAGGAGAGAGAGAGAAATAAATTTCAAAATCTGTTAATTAAGGTGTACTGGATTACTGGGACTAGATATTATGAAATGATTTTATATTAACAAAACTGTTGTCACTGTCCTATTACCATAACAACTGTAGTCCTTTGGTTTGTTCCAATTGTTTATTGTGACGTCATTTGCACTATCCGCAACTTCACGCGTCAGTTTTGAATGGGTGAAAAATTTGGGAGCTATTTCCTCAAAAATTTGAAAAACCGGAAGGTTCATCTAGTTATATGAATTGATAACTTATTATTATTATATATTGTCGCTACAGGTCTGTGTTATCTTGAACGACCCATGATTAACACTTTTTGTCCTTCTCTCTTCTTTCTTTTACTGCGTTCCAGATTCCTCTGTTCCGTCTATATTTTTACAGTTTTCTTCTGTTCTTTTACTGCAAATTTTTCGTTCATAGCCTTGTTTCTATATTTGTCTCTTTCATTTATACTTTTTATACTGATTCCTACTTGTTTCAGGTCTCCTATTTCTTTTAACCCAGTTGGCCATGTTAACTGGGTTATGTACAACATCAATGAAAATTGATAAGATAATATATAAATAATAATATACACTCATACCTCGCTATACGACCGCTCTTTAGACGGCTTTCGCTATAACGACCAAAATGTGTCAAAAGCACTGGTACAGAAGTTAGTGTCCTTCCTGAAATTAGGCAAAACAATTTGGATCTAGAACATGATCTCGGCTTTGAACGTTTGAACGAACGTGATGTGCTTGATCTACTTAAAGGTGATAGGGAACCTCTTTCATATGAGGAACTCATTCGGAACCCAAGTGGAACTGGCGTTTGATGAGGAGACAGAACCTGTCGCATCCAAAGAGCTAACATCAAAAAATTTGTCGAAAGCTGTTTCCTTACACGGAATTATACGGCTTTTCGCTTTACGGCCAAGTTTCGTGGAAGGTATATAGGCCGTGAAGCGAGGTATGGGTGTATTAATATAAGAGAAGTTAATATATAATATAACTCAATAAACATTAATAAAAATACTCCAGTTCCAATGAGAGGGTGTAATTTTACCCTAATTATGGTTCACATGCAAAATTTTGTTAGAATCGGCCCATGTGCTTTGTACTATTTATACTTCTACATACTGTAGATTGTATTGTAATTTTCAAATGGTTTATTAACAAAAACGTAACAAATCCCTCTACTTAAAAATTTTGAAACCGAATAATGACCCAAGTAATTATGATTGTTACTAATTCATACAACGGCCGCGAAAAATCCAAAACACATCATTTAAACATTTTCCGTTTCCGTTCTCCAGATTCTTTAGCATCGATTCACCCGAACATAATCAATACCTTGTAACAAAAATCAAAGGCATGCCAGAATCAGTGCTTCCGAAACCCTGTTATTTGAATTTTTTAACCCAAAAATGTTGACTTCCTTGGAAAGTGTTTCGGTGAAGACTTAAACATTATCTGGTAAATAAAACATCTCAAAGAAGAAGAAGAAGAAGAAGAAGAGGGAGATGAAAAAAGGGAAGTTACGCTTAAAGTTCTCACCTGAGTTAACTTTGCCGTATTATTAAGCAGTTTTTGAAAGTGAATAAAAGAAGAAGAAGAAGGAGAGAGATGAGGAAAGTAGTGAAGATGGTGGAGGAGAGAAAAAGACTTAATTTAAACCTCTGAAGAGTGAGAGTTGGGGAATGTAGTAGAAGAGGTGGTGGTGGTGGTGGGGGGGTAGTAAAAATCCTATTTTAAATAATCTTTCGATCAATTTTGTGGGTTTTTACCATGACTCAGAGCGTCAATTGCCTAAAGAAGGTCGATATTCAAATTTGTTTGAGGCAAAAGAGTAAAATGAATAATTTATATGCGTGACGTTGGCAGTTAGCTAGGCATGCCCCGCGGACTTTGGAATGACTTCTGGCGCTTTTTCCTCCCCCGAAATCATTTCCCTTCGTTTCGAAATTTCTGCCACCCCCCCCTCGGGATCCTTTTTGAAAGAGAAAACCTTTTCTTCCTTTCGTCATTGTCTCTTTATTCTACTTTGTAGGAGGAGCTATTTATGGAATATTTGCTTGTTGAGAATCAACTCATTTTCACTCAAAAGACGTGGCACCAGAAAACGCAAGACAAGAAACTATAAAACTTTATTTATACTATTTGAGGTGATGCGGTTCTACCTTAACGCGTAAAAGAAAATTGAGAAAGCCAAGAGACGAAATTGTTGCTTGAAAGTGTGCATTATTTATGAAATAAATAGGGATTCGTTAGAATACTAGCGGGAGGCTTGGTGTAGTTCAGAGGTTGGCAGCCTTTTTTGGCCGCGAGAGATATTTTCATATTAAAACAGCGACAGCATTCCGCAAATCGTCCCATTCCACCGGTTAGGCGGGTGGGGCTTTAACTGATATTTTTATATGTTATACTGAATTCAAATTTGGCACGTTCATGCCGACAAAATTTTTGGGGAAAAGAAAGAAGTTTGTATATCTTATACTTTATTTTCGGAACTAAAATGGGTCACTTTCAATTACCAAATTGGTCACTCGATGACCCATGGGTCATAGATTCGCCGACTCCTGGTGTAGTTGGTAACAATTTGTGTTTTGTTGGAACCATTTTGGGGGGTTTACAAAACTTTTGCACTGGAATTGTATAAAAAATGTGACACAATGTGTTTCTGTGTCAAGTTTACACCTGTGTTCACGTGAAAAAAAATGGTTTCGATGATTCGTATCGACATGTCCAAGGGTGCATAAACCCGTGATAAAAATTGTTTTCAAAAAGCGGAAATAAATTGACTTCATTTTTTTTTTATCAATTTCGATTTCCGGAGTCTCACGTTTATCGGCCAGTGATTCCGATTGGTAGATGATTAGAAGGTTTCCAGTATTAAAACGAAAAGTTTAATTAGAATTGGTTTATGTAAACTCTCTTAGATAAGTTCGTTGCATAAACCTACCAAGAGAATATGCTCCTGTTGTTACCCATAGTTTTAGTTTTATTTTATTCCCTACTGTAGTTTTGTTTCAAAGCTTAATTTATTGAAATATATTAATTCAGTATATAACTAGGCGTGGCGTTAGTGGTTTTATATGAACAAATCTAAAATGGCATACCTTTTAAGGTTATTCCAATGTAGTAGAGTCCGTTTGTGAGACATAAGTTAACAAGACAGCTAAATCAATAAGTGTGCAGTAATTATGAAATGAATTAGAGAACAACAATGAAAATCAACTAGGTAGACATAAAATTGTATATTTATTATTATTAATATAGTTTGGTTATCGAAATAAACTTTGGGCCCGGACGAACAGTATTAGGGCTACCAGTCTATTGCGTGTTCATCTGGAATCGGTTCGTGTGATTGTCAATTCTTCAGTTCATGCACACAAAAATAGTTTTTGTGAGATGAGAGATGATTAAAAACTCTATCTACACTAAAAATTCGTTTATTGAGAAATACTGAGTGTTTACATAAATGTGTTTCACGCCGACACTGAACAACTGCGAGCTGCAAAATTTAATACTCAAACTCAAAACCGAATAACTGCGAAACTGAATGACTACCCGGCGACGAGTGACCTGTTTATATACCTTCAATTAAGCTAGGAATAGTCTCGAAGTTCCTAGAAACCCGTACTCGAACTCTCTAGAAGTTTCTCTTCCCATAAGCTTAATATGGGAAGGAGTTCTCGATGATTCGAGACCATTCTAAGCTTTTCCTTTTGTCCTGTCGCAACCTGCACCGCATTTTGTTTTCGTTTAGCGGCTTAGGTCGCGACACTTTTATTTGGTCGACACAGTTTTTATTATATAATATAAATACGTATTATATTTTTATTAAATTAAATAAGCGCCAAATAAGTGTGAGACATGTACCAGTTACTCAATAACAAGCTCAACAGATGTTGACGATTGACGACAGAATTTGAATCCTCGAGTTCATATCTGCGTAAAACTCAGTCTTCATATCTACAGTCAACATCAATAATGTAAGCAGAGAGAGAGAGTGGAGTATAAAAGACGAATTTAAGGAAAGATTTCCAGAATTTGAAATTTAAAATTTTTCCTCGGGTTTTATCTTCTTAGAACCTTAATTCGACACCTGAATCCGCGCTCTTTACATTTTGACTTGATGAGTTTTATTTGTGTTCGTCACTCCCTCTCCCCCCAGCCCATCACCTCGTAGCTTTCTACTTTAACGCCTTCTCGAATTTGGTGCAGTAACCCGGTCCGAGATTTTTTCAAAAGGATATTTGCATCAATGAGCACTCGTATGGTTTCAGAGGTCAAAATATTTTTTAATTATTTTCAACATCGCGTCTCATCGGATGGTTGAAACTGCGCGCTGTGGTCACGCTGCGGAAAAACAATTTACGGAAATACTTGGGAGGTGGTGGCGGTGGCGGTGGCGGGGGAGGGGAGGAGAGGGAAGAAATACTAGAGAGATGAGTCTGGAAAGGGTATTTTAATAGATTTTGACAGGGTCCTGAAATTTTTGTCGAGTGGTGATCACTCAACCATATAGCCCACGGTCGGGTTATATAAAAGCGGGGTTCATGTGCCATTACGGATATTAACAAAAGCGAATTTAGGGAAACTCTGGCTTTTGTGATTTTGTTTTAAGCCTCTCACTCTCTAAATGTTCAATACATCATTTTTGTATTTATGCCATTTCCTCTTCGGTTTTGATTTTCAAAGCGTTGTCATCATCCCGGTTGAGAGGTAACGCAACGCCGACAAAGATTTTTGTTTGGTTACTAATCAGCCATCATACTTATGTATTACTAAACCTCTAATTGGAGGTTGTTTTATCATTTAAAGCGCCTAAAGAACTGACCGTAATCACTAAGAACAATGTATACTCGTATAAGTGGTATTTCAGACGTGTCACGTGACAAACAAAACCATAACATGGCTTGAATCTGGAGAGAAGAGAGGAATGGAGGGCGTGTCTTCAGAGAAGATGCGAAGTATAAACGGAAATAAAAACCCCCAAAAACAGCAAAAGGCATTGATGAATCAGTTTAATAAAGTATAAAATTAAAAAGGAAAAAGAAGACGAAGTAAGAGATTAAATGGCTGATTTGGAAAGAGGAAAGCGAGAAGAAAATGTGGAACACACAAAAGAGGAAATCGGTTAATTAAAATAAATGAAAAAGGCGGAGGCGAGCTTTTTAAAAATCCTGTCGCGTGAGAGAGAGAGAAGGTTCCATTAAAAATAATCAATTTTTTTTGGAAGAGCGTGTGATGGTGGTGGTGGTGATGGGAAGGAGGTCTAAGACGGTGATGGAATGATGGAAGAAAAGAAAGCAAGAAAGACGGAAGAAATATCGCTCAGTTATCTTTAATCCTCGGAGCTCTAGTAATAAAGCTCAAAGCTTTATTCGTCAAATGTCTCTCTGCTTAAATGACGGAAGGAGGAGGAGGAGGAGGCTGCAAACTTTTATAATGATTTCGGTCCTCCATCGTGAGTTTAGAGGCCTAGTTAACGATATCTTGATGATGTTTCTCGTTATTTCAGTCGCGTAAAAAAGGTCCCCACCTAGCTCTGTTTTTAAAAAAAATTTCCCCACGGTTCTCTCACTTCATAAATAATGCACAATTCAAGAAAGAATTTATATTATAAATACCCACCATTGTTTATTTATTTATTTGAAATTAAAATTTGAACACTCGACCTTGGACAATAACTACACATCCCAACTTCAGAACAAAATGTCATCCCACTCATTCCACACAAACCGTGATCATTTAAGTTTACATACATAAAATAAATGAAAGTCTGTCAACGCAGGTGAGCCAACTGTTTCGGTAAAAACTTTTCCTTCAATTTTGTTCAGATATTCTGCTCCCACGTTTCAGGACCGTTATTTCCCTTTTTTTCCCTTTTGTTTCCATCTTCTCTTTCCTTTCCCTCTTTTGTGTTCACGTCTGTCGTCTGTTTAGATCTCTCGCTTTTGTGTCTTCCATAAAAAATATAACCAAATGCTTTCTTCCTGTAATTGAATTTTCCAAGATTTAAAAATAAAATTGAATTTTTTTTTTCCTTCCTAAAGAATGAATTCGCTTCAGGTTTTTCCTCTTCCCTCCTCCATTTTCTTTTTCTAATATTTTTCATTCCTCCACTTTTATTTTATTTTTATTAGAAGAAGAAGGAAAAATTAAAAAGTTTTTCACTTCAACGGGGAAAGGAGATCTGTTTCCGTTTTGGAAAACCGATTCAGTTTTAATTAAAAAAAATTAAAAATTAGTCCGAACAAACGAATTAATTTGTTTTTAATGAATTCGTTGCGGATAAAATTTAAAGTTATTTATTTAAATCTGGGTAATTAAAATTAAATTTCGCTGATGGTAGGGAAGAAGGGAAAAAAATGACAGGAATCGTTCTCGTAAATTTTTCGCACTCTGATGAGTCTGTTGGAAGAGTTTTCTAAAAATATCACCGTTTGAATTCGGATTCGTGGAAGCAAAAACCTGAGAGCATGTAGATTCGAATTTCTTTAGTTAGTTTGTTAATTAATTAATTAATTCGTTCATTCATTCATTCATATTCATATATTCTCGGGGGATGTATCTGAGATATTTCCTTCCACAAATGACAACGACGAAGACAAGGATGTCGCGTAATTAAAATGTGTTTCCAAGATATGAGAAATGCTGATGATGATGAATTTATCCAACCCGCCCTTTAGATGTTTGGTTTTCAGCGATAAAAGGGGATCAGAAACAATTATGCCAAATTATATTCGCTTTAATAAGACCTTAATTTGTATGTAAGAGCAAATTTATTTCTTATGGATTTTTATCTGGATGGGCTACGGCGGGCTGTTGGACCAAACCAGAACCTGGTTCACGGAAATCGAAAATGACCTAAAAGAATGGTCCTAAATCCTAACCAATTCAAATTTAAAATAATAATAGTAGCCTGTATTGATCTTTTGTATACCTTTCTCGGGTTTTTACGACAACAGCAAAAATTCTGACTGTGGCAAAACGACGCAAAATTAAGCGGCACGAAACAAGTCGACACAGGATTCGGAATCGGAGACAGATTCGACTTGTTTTCGACAGTCGACGAGACGATGAATCCTGCATGTGGGCCATCGAAGTATATGTATATTAATATATATAAAATGTTATTATAACTATAATTTAGAAATGAAAAGGAAAATGCAAGGATCCTGATGGTGCGGTTGCATCGGTTGTCGGCTGCTTCATTTCACTGTACCCATTCCGGAATTAGGAATGTGGCGAACGCCACAAAGTCACCAGACCACATAAATAGATCTCCGAACTGATTTCGTCTGTCAGTTCGGCACTAACCTTCAGCAACAACTCAAAGTGATTCGGAACAGTCTCGCGAATTTTAATATTTTTTTCTAAGTATGTCTTAGTTCGGTATCCGAGTGTGTCTTTATTCCAACAATAAATCACCTAAAACCGACATCGGTGATACCAACATTGACATAAACACAAAAACCAAAAAAAAATAGACAAATGAAGGAAAAAAGGCAACAGAAAGAAGATGGAGAGAGGTAATACGACAGACTAATGAAAATAGACATTAAACAAGAGAAAGAGAGGAAATAACAAACAAATTCAAAATGGCGAGAGAACGGTTCAAGAACTTGGTTCATAAATAGATTTGAAGGAAGCACACCAAGACACCAATTTTCAGGAAAAGGAAAACCCAGAAAAAAGGAAAGAAGAGAAGACCTTCATCAGCTATCCATAACAATCCAATTATTTATTAATTTATTTATTTTATCCCAAGTACAAAATTCTTCTGAGCACTTTTATCTCCGCTGTATAAATCTTTATCAAGTTGAAGAGATGGAGAAAAAATCTCACTTATCTTCCTCTTCTTTCCAACGTCCTCATTTTAGATTTATTTCTCTTTCGAAACAAATGATAAATTATCTTCAGATTTTAACAAATTAATTTCTCTTAATGGAAAGATGAAATGCAACCCTAACCAACCACCTAAAAAAAGAGGAAAATTAATTGAAAGATGTGAAACCAAAAAGAAAAATCTGAAAACATCATAAGAGAGAGCAGGAGAGAAAGAGGAAGCTGTGGGGGGTGAAAGTGGTGAATATTTTTGAAAAATAAAATTTTTTGCCGGAGAGGAGAATTTTGGGGTGAAAAAATGAAAGCGAAATTTTTTTTCAGTTTTTAATTGAAATTTTTCTTGTGAAGTCATCTATCTATTATTAGAACTAATTTGAACCAGGTCTCTCTTATACTGTGAATTGTTTTGCTAAATAAACCACTCCGGTGCTGAATCTACCACTAAAATTCTGCAGTACCAAACCGAGATATATGAATCAATATGAACAAGGATTCGTTCATTTGACAACCTGCGATCCGAGTCTGATCTAAAAGTTTATACACGACAGAATAGACTTATACTGGGAGTCATCATCATCGTGTGCCGTCTCCGCGTCGAAGGTTGGCAATCAACAAGGCTATGGCTACCTTAGATG
The DNA here is from genome assembly GCA_016920875.1 of Columbicola columbae. NCBI lineage: Eukaryota > Metazoa > Arthropoda > Insecta > Psocodea > Philopteridae > Columbicola > Columbicola columbae. Next base: position 11,674,311 of record JADMLL010000002.1, read on the forward strand.
CTGCCGCTCGGAAGAGGGCGGCGGATGACATGCCGAACCATTCCTGAAGATTCTTCAACCACGAAGTTTTTCTTCTTCCGGAGCGTCGCTTCCCCTCTATTTTTCCCTCCATGATGACCTGGAGTAGTTTAGTAGTATACTGGGAGTAGACAGCGAAATCTAAGAGGAGATGAAAAGAAACAAAACTAACGAAAGGTGGTTGGGTAGCACTATAAAAGTAGAAAGGATTTTGATTTGAAATATGTCTACCTCCTGTCTCAGTCCCCGACACTTAGCTACAACCAATTCATTTCATAAATGATGCACAATCTTTTATTTATCTATAGTGACCTTAAACGTTAAGAAGAAGAAACTTGAAATAAAGAAAAAACGAAAAAGAGAAATAAAAAGCTCCAGATAAATAATAAATCATTAAAGGATTTATTAACTCCTTTTTTCGGGGCCCTAAATTCTCCCAGAATTCTCTCAAATTCGAATCTTCTTCAGACTTTCCTTTAAATAAATAGTTTGGGTTTCTTTCTTCTCTTTTATTTTTATTATTTTTCGTTAGTTTTGTTCAAGTTAGCGGAAGTGGAAATGAAAACTATTTTTTATAAAACGCACATTTTCCCTTCTCACAACCGAAATTGTCTGTCTTCTTTCTTGACTATCATTCTTCGGAAATATTACCCTCCGGAGAAACTAGATTTGAATTAGATTCTCCTCGTAATCCACTCGTCCCTTATTATCAAATTTCGGGGTGGTGGGAGAAGGCTTGTTCTCCGAAAAGTCTGAAGTGTATACATTAAATCCGCGGATTATTAAGTTATTAGCCATGGATATGGAATCCCGAGTCTTGAACCCGCATAACCTAATCAACGAATATTATCCGAGGATTCTGTGGAGTATATCTTCACTTTCCATTCGCTCGTTTTAAATTTCTTTTCAACTAAATTCTTTTGCCAGTTTCATTGAAGTGAAACGGTAACTGGGGAAGTGGAAACTCTAGAAATGAAAAAGTTTTCCTATCAGACAAAAAAGTTTGTTTTTCTTAGTGAAATTTTTGATTGAGACTTATTGGAATACGTCTGATAAAAAATATTCAAAAGATGAAATGCAGAAAACTTTGAAAAATGGCTTTTAATAATATATATTAAGGTTCATATCGTTTGTTGTGAACAGAGCAGACCACAAAAGAATAGTTTCAAAGTAAGGTGTCTAGTCTATTCTGGAGTCTAATACTGAACGCGTAAAAAAAGACCCAACAATCCAAAATGTTTGGTGTAGAAGTGAAGACACAAACTCTGGTATCTTCTCTTATGACTCATTTTTGTCTAGTAGCTTAGGAATCAGTCAGACTTGCATCAAGATTTATTTATTTATTTATTATTATTATCATCAAATAAGACTTTTATTTATCTCCTGAATGAAAGGAAATAAAATTTAAACTAAGAATCATTTAAATCCGCCAAAACCATTTCTATTAATTATTGATGAATGGTGAACAAAAGACAGAAATACAAATAAAAGTGAAGAGATGAGGGTTTGCTTATGTGGAACATATGTGAAATTATTTTTTCTTATGATCCAGAGTTATAAAAGAAAGGGCAACGGCCTTGTCGTGTCACCAGCTCTCTTTCAATCATCAAACATCCGAAAGATCATAAAACCCAAGATGATGCGTTGCCAATTTGCCGGGACAAATTTAACAAGTTCGAACACGTTCAAAGCGATGACAGTAAAGACGAAGATTTATTTTTTCAAAAATTATGAGCCTAACCTATAATTAATAAGGAGGAGGTCATATCCGAAAGAAAGGAATTTGGTGGTGGTGATTCGCATTGAACGTGTTACACGTCACCTAAGATAAATATCATCCGGTTCCAAGTGTTTTTTCGGGAAAGAAGAGGAGAGGAGATGGTGAAGAGTTTGACTCTAGATCTTTCATCTCCTTTTTTGCCCTTTTTTATATCGCCAGAAGAATAAAAAAAAAAGTTGGAAGGCGATGGCGAAACAAAATCCACTTTCAATTACTTCCACATCGTTAAAAGCAAATGTTCCCATTGAAGCGGAAGACTGTTGTTTTCATTGGGATTTCAGCAAAAGTTAAAACTGCAGCCTTTGAATTGTTTCTTCTTCTTCTTCGCTCCTTTCTTGTGGTTAGGGTTGTAGGCGTGAGAGGAAAAGAAAGAAGGAAAAGTTTTCTCTTCCTCCTCTCCTTACCATCCAAGATAACATTATCTTTACTCGAAACTTTAGAGCGATTATGAAAAAGTTTTTCAGCTTGAAAGTAATTTTTTTTTGAGAGTTTAGTCATCGTTTTTCATACTTTGGTTATTTTTTCCCATCACTTTTGAGGAAAGGAAGGTTGGTACTACTGGGAAAACAGCATATAATATACGTAGCACCAAAAAGTTGAACAGTCGCGAAAATCTCAAAATCAATTTTAATTAATTTTATTTAAATAAAAAGAAAAAAATATTAAATTTGAACGAAGCTCATTTTCCAAATTTGTGTAAAAGCGGATGAGAAAAAAGAAATTTTTTTTTGAAATTATTTCCATCAGCACTCAGTCAATTAGCACTAATAATAGGAAATTACGTCCGAAGCGACAGAAAACACTTTTAATGACTTAATGCCGACGCTCATTATTCTCAATTAACTTCGACTGGGACGGAAGAGGAGGAGGTTGTGGGGGGGAGTCTCCATTAGAAAAAAAAATTTTTTTTTTCTGGTACGTAACAGTCTGAAAGACATCTTCGACGGCCACTTTCGATATAAATTAATAACCGGGAAATAATTGGAAATGACGATGAGTCTCAAGTGAAACTTTTTAATTACTCGAGATCGAGAAGGTTCCAAGTCAGAAGAAAAAAGTTTGGGAGATGTTTTAAGAGGAAAAGGAAGAAGAAGAAGGTTTGTTGCGGTGGCTGGGAGAGGAGTGGAGGGGTGGGGGTGGGGGTTGGAGATGATGAAATCAGCCAACGAACTTCATCTCCGAAGCGACCGCAATCTTATGAAATTCAAATTGGAATTATTCCAGGAATTGAAATTGGCAGGAGATTCTCGATTCGTGGAAGACTTTGAAATGTCAGATTGTGGAAAAGTGAAAAATGGTTTTATTTTCGGGGTTGACCCGGCACCTTTTAAACATGCTGAAAATTAATTAAAGGTGGTGAAGCCTTAGGGATAGTTCTGGTTTAGAGAACTTGATGAATTCCGCGGCTTTCTCGGAATATATACCAAAGAAACTTTTTTTTGGGGGGTGGGAATGTAGGGAAATTATTTATTTATGGAAATATTAAAAAATTTTTTTATCTGTTGATGAATCATACTTAAAACACAAATAAGTTAATAAATAATTTCTCATTCTTCCTATGTAAAAGCTCAGTACCAATCCTCCAGGTAGCATACCCCACTCCGGAAACTCTGCTACCTTTTCTTTCGTCCTCCTCTTCTTCTACTTCAATTTAGGAGTCTAGAACATGAGTTTTTGAATATCTTACGTCCTATCTGTCACCGGGTGACATAACACCCATTTTAAAGGTTTAATAGTTTTTATTGGCTCACTTCTTTTCAGTATCATAGCCTTTATCTATACAAATTGATTTTGTTTTATACACTTTACGATCTATTCATTCAACAATCGCTCACGCTTTCAATCAATGTGCAAAAGGAAAGTTTCTCACAGATAAGACACTCAATTGTCTGACAAGTACTTCGATTCTTTTTGAGTACTCGAAATGATACGTGTGTGTCTGTTTTAATAAATTTTTTGGCAAAAATGGTCTTCCTCCTATGAGTAACTTCAAAATATATCTTTAGATCCGATTTTAATGTCTCACAAAAGTCAAAATCGTCCAAAACAAATCTGAGAGTAAAGTTTTTAAAATTAAAGTCGTTTTCGTATCTTCCTCTTTTGACGACAAAAAGAATTTTTTTAATTTTTACTCTTTCCAGTTGTTAAGTAAACAAAGCAATGCCGAAGAAATCCGGGAAAAACTCTTTGGTTTTAAAGTAAACAAATTTATATGAAGGTGAAGGAGGTTTCTTATTTATTTAAAGTGCACTTTCACACACCACACCCCGGGTCTTCTAATGTTTAGTGTAAACTCGAGCGTGAATATATGCATGGAAAGGGGTGCGATACATTAAAAACACTTGGCTGCCTTAAAGCTTTTATGTGCCTTTCCTTTCTCTCTTTTTTAATATATATCTCTATTCCCACAGGATGTTTAAAAAAAGATTTGTTGTCCAGTTGAACGAAATTAAACTAATTTTCTTCTTTTCTTTATTCTTTAGTCTTCCTAGGCTGTAGGTAGGAAAATCAAAACGAAAACTATCACAGAATAGTGTAACTTCACCTTTTGGGTTGTCTTTTCTTTTTTGGGGGGCTAAAAGGAAGGACTAAAAGGTTTCAATTAAGAAACGTTGCTTTCCCCTTTGGAGAGGGTTCGATAGACACCATTTCTGGTTTTAAATTGCTGCTGAAATTCTGATTTATACATCATAGCTTAGAGCCTGGGTACTTAAACTATGGCCCAGCAAGCTCTATTGAGTGGCCCACTCCCGTGAGTGAAAATTGTTGTTAAGTCTGTACTATAGTGCCTGATCAGTACGAAAATGTTCGGGCCTGTGCTCAGAACATGTTTTTATGAGGCAATATACAGAAACAGACTGACAGATGTACATGCAGATGACACCCTGAGGGTGGACTACACGTGTCGAAAGCCGGACTTGTAAAAGCTTTCAAAGTCGTGTGGCCCAGCCGCAATGGTCACAATGGAAATTTGGCCCCGGGAAGGAAAAAGCTTGAGTACCAAGGGCTTTAGAGGTTAAACATTATCAAACGGGAGCACCAGTTTAGGCTATTGGATAAGGGGTACGGAAATAGCGTGCAACAAAACCTTTTATCCTTCAGACGTTCATAAAAATTTTTGGAAAATTGAAAACCTTTTAAGTATAGAGCGAAATTGAAATAAATATATATTTAAGGAATGAGGACATCAATTTCTTTTACCTAATCGTCAGCCATTTTCACGCAATCCAGAAAAAAACGGAAACTCAAAAAAGAAATAAGGAGAAAACTCACTAACCGAATCAGAATCTCTTTCTACCAGCCCCGAGGTGAAATAAATTTTTTTTTCTCACGAAATTTTATGATTATTACATAATTAATTTTATACAATTATCATGTAGTAACAGTTTAACAGATAAAACTTTATCTGTAAGATTTACTATCGTTTAGATAAAATAAAAAAAGGGATTTCATTAAAAACAAAGCCACAAGAGAGAGAATCGACCGGGGTAGAAAGTTCTTTTCGAATTTTAATTTTTATCTTTTCCAAAAGACCGTAATCAGAAACGCGGTAGCTAACCAGTACCGACTCTTCATTATTTAATTATAAAATAAATAAATAAATAACATAGATTAAAGCTGTTGGATATTGTTTGTCTTAATTTTGAACAGGGAAAGGTTGTAAAATTTGAATCCAATTTATTAAGTTAACACTCGTAACTAGTAGTGACTTAGAACAGCGTCAAAGTGTGTGGGGTATGGGGATGGAGAAATCTTGAAAACGCTGCTGACGTTTGATAAGAAAAGGAAGTTTATGTCGTGGAATGGTGGAGATAAGGAGACGGTGATAAAATACTCAGATAGTTCAGGTAATTGTTTAAAAGGTGTGCGCACTTGAGACGCACTTTTTGTCGTCTGGAGTGTGTTGATTACTTTTTGCGTTGATGTTGTTAATTGAGTTATGATGAAAATCCTGTCGTCTGTTTTGCGGTGATGTGTGATGTTCAGTTGAAGGAGAAAATGGTAGAATCAAAGTATGATGCTTATTATTATAAAATGGGATGTTTGAAAAGTAATTGTGTGTAAGGGATTCCAGTTTTGTATCTGACAAACCATTCTTCTGTCTAGAGTCTGAGTTGTTTCACCTTCTTAATTGCTCTGGGTAGTCTTGTTTGTGGGACTGTAGATTGTTTACGAAATAAATAGATAAGTGATTTGTGATATATTTTATATTATTATTTACGAAAATATACTAAAGACAACTGACATGATTCGAGAGAGAAGAAATACTCACCAACCAGGTCTTTGAACACTTCCTCAACAGGGAAACAAAGCCGGTTCGTGAAAACTGAGGAAGATCTGAGAGAAGCAGGGATCACAATAGAGAACATACAAAGACTAGACACCCTGAAGAAGAAAGCAGAAAACACGAGCTTCTAGGACAGACAATTCCGAAAACAAAATGGACGGAAGAGAGAAAGACAGAAAACACCAGAAAGAAAAAGAAGCAGTTGAAGTTAACGTAATCCGAAGATGGCCTGATCGAACAAATAAATAAATAATTAAAAGACCAAATACCGAAACAAAGAAAATAGGAAACAGAAACCAAAACCGGAAGTACAGATTTAAGACGTTTGAGACAAGACAAAAACGCGGAATATGAAAATGGCTATCAGAAAAGGAGGAGGGAGGGGAAGAAAACATCAGAAGAAAGAGAAATAGAACTAATATGACCGGAAGACGACCTGATCGAATATAATATTATTATAATATAAATAATCGCCACAAAGTTTCAAAAACCATCCGTATAAGTTACCCCACTCTATCGATCTGATGTTAATTTTTCTTTCGTTTCATTCCCAACACCTTTACACAAGGCGGTGTGTAACATTTCTCAAAACCCAACACCTTTAACAAAATAAAATAAAAAAAAGGAGTCAGAGAAAGAGAATATTAGCTCGGCTACTTGGTTCGTCTTCTTCCCCTCGTTTTCAAAATCTCTTAGTCATGGTTTCATCACCCAAATGTGGTCAAAAGTGTCCCGAAATAATATTTCTTTCCGTCTGATGTTTGTTTCCGACCAAAAATTTCTGTTTAAAAACTATTTTTATTTACTGCTGCTGATGCATAAGTGTTTGTTCAAGTCCTTTACATCGGGGAAACCCGTCATTAAGACTAAAAATGCCTTAAAACGGACAATTTAGGTTTTCCGTGGTAGCAGTAAATGTCTTTTGAAGAAGTTTTTAACACGAAATTTATGTTTCTCTTAATATTAGTCGTGGGCATTAAAACGAAGCCTTAGTCGTACAGATATTTGAGGTTAAGCAAATATTTTATCGAAAATTTAAACCAGGCGTCGTGGTTTTAAGTGTAAGACTTAATTCCGAATGTTGGTAGTATTTCTGTCTATTCTCCATCTTTTGAGCTCAAGAAAACAATAAAAAATTTGTTTGGTTGTGATACACCCTATAGTGGAGGTGGAGAGGTACTCAAAACCTTTGTCCCATCTCAACTGGTGGACCAAAAAGCCAGGTTTCCAGCTGGCAACAGGTTTTGACTATCTCCCATCGACTGCATCCTAGCCTTTTCCTCTTTCCGGTGAGAGAGAGAGATAAAAGCTCAAAATTCCTCACCCCCAAGGCTGTTTTATATTGGACTTGCCCTTTTCTCTATTTATCATTAAAATTCATCTCACAAATATCCAAAATTATGTGAGGAAACTCTCAAAACCGGGAACAAAAAGGAAAAGGAAGGAAAAAAGGGAAAAGCTCGGAAGATACTTCCAGCTGGAGAATTTTTAGAAATTTCAAAACCAAAAACTTGAAACTTTTGTTAATGCGAGATCATTCCCCAAAAAAGGCAAAAAAAATTTTTTTTAATAATCTTTGAGATGGCAAATGACACGAAAGCTTGAGGGCATCAGATTCTTCTGCTCTCAACTCAACATACGGTCGGCCGTTATGACGTTAATATTAAAAAATGGAGGCGAAGGAAATTGTTCTTTTCTTTTTCCTCTTTCGTTCTCCTCTTTCTCCTCCTCCTCTTTCTAGTCAGCGATTTTATAAAATAATATTAAAGTTATTAATCTTGTCTCAATTAGTGCGTGACTAATTTCCCTGTCGTTGCCCTCTCACTTAAATTCTGAATATTTTTGACGAAAATTTGATTTTGTAAGCAATGCACGATTTTACCAAGAATTCATTTCTTAAATAATGCACACTTTTATGGAGATTTTACTTATTTATTGCTCTTTTGTTATTTATTTATTATTGTTTTCATCCCCAATTTAACAGCCATCTGACTTAAGTACGGGAAAAACGGTAATTTGATGGTGGTCTCTATGGTGGTCTAGTTTTAAGGGGCTTTGTGTCTAGTGGGTATAGGAATCTGGGATTAGGTTAGGTGTATGATAAAAAACAAAATAGTTAACGGAGAGTATAAGAAAAATAAGAAACAGAGAATAATAATAATAATAATAATGACGTGGTTAATAACTATATCGAAAATATACCAAAACGAAAGAATCGCCTACCACGAACACCTAACGAAAATAGACTTAGGAAGACTGACCAACCAAGTCTTCAAACACTCCCTTAACAGAAAAACCAACCATTGCTTGTGAAAACTAAGAAAGACACGAGAGAAGCAGGGGTCACAATAGAGAACATACAAAGACCAGACACCCTGAAGACGAAAGTAGAAAACACAATTTTCCAGGACAAATCAAAGCTGAAAATGAAATTGACGGAAGAGAGAAGAACAAAACATAGTCAGAAACGAAGAAAATAGTTGAAGTTAACGTAATCCGAAGATGGCCTGATCGAAAAAATAATTAAAAGACCAAAGACCGAAACAAAGAAAATAGGAAACAGAAACCAAAACCGGAAGTACAGATTTAAGACGTTTGAGACAAGACAAAAACGCGGAATATGAAAATGGCTATCAGAAAAGGAGGAGGGAGGGGAAGAAAACATCAGAAGAAAGAGAAATAGAACTAATATGACCGGAAGATGACCTGATCGAAAAAATAATAAAAGACCAAAGACCGAAGCAAAGAAAATAGGAAACAGAAACCAAAACCGGAAGTACAGATTTAAGACGTTTGAGACAAGACAAAAAGGCGGAATATGAAAATGGCTATCAGAAAAGGAGACAGGGAAGGAACTCTGAGGACCATGAAGAAAAAAGTAGAGAACACGGTTTCCCAGGACGAATCAAAGCCAAAAACAGGAACTAAATGGACGAAAGAGAGAAACTGTTGGAAGAAGAGAAGAGAAAAGAAAATAGCTGAAACTAATCTGATCCGAAGATGACCTGATCGAATGACAAAACTACTATTGTAGTAGTGACATTGTTATACTGTAGGAATTCCGGAGGAGAAGGAAATACAGTGTAATAAGAAGACGTATTTAAGTATTAAAATCGATTTTCTAAAGTCGACCTTTTTATTTATTTTATTTAATTATCAAATGTTACCGCAGCATTATGAAAAGACATTGCGACATCAGTAAAAGAAGATGAACGAAGCTTTCTTCTCAGTTTTTTCTTTGATTCCATCAAAACAGAACTTTTTAAGATAAATGAAAATAGGACGAAGGAATAAATCGAGTTTATTTAATCGACCACCTCGACCGTCTTGCCTCTTCCTCCGCGTCAGCAAGTAGGTCGGGAATAAGGAACGTAAGAGAATTATGGCAGATTTCCAAGGGAAAGTGCGCTCGAAAGTCCTAAAAGATAATTGCTTCTTTTCTTTATTGTTTTCATCCTCCTTTTTCTCGTCTCTCTTTTGAGATGAAACCACACACACACGCGCGCCCAACAAAAAAGAAAATTATTTTCAAAAAGGGAAAACCGACAAAAGAACCTCCGAGTGAAAATGATGCGGTTTAAAGAAAGAGGAATATTTCCAAGAGGTTTCCTTGAGTTTTTATTTTTATTTCGGCTGAAGCAAATAACGAACCATCTTCCGTGCCGTTGTCTTGACGACAGCCCTCTTCATTCTCAAGATTTCCGATTGTAGCTTTCTATCAAACGTGTCAACTTCCTTGTAATCAAGGCTGGAAGAAGAAAGCACATTGTCTGGTTTATTTTATTTATTTTATATTTATTTTTCTCCTTTTTTCCTGTTGCAAGTTAGTCTCTCCCCAATAAAAAGGTTAACGTTTTCTCCTTCCACTTTTCGTCTTCCACGTGTTATTGTTTTCATCAAAATAACGGAAATAGAAGGAATATTGCAACAGAGAATTTCGTCTGGTTGTATAGATGTCTTGCTGAAGATGTTGAAGATTAATTTTTGTTTCTTTTTCGTTTCCAGGGGTTGCTGGTACCGTTGAAGTCCATTTTGAAAACAAAGATGGAGGATTCTTTCTCAAGCACAGTTCGCGACAGTTGTATTCAGCTGTTGCGGATCTCTCCGCTGGACAGGATAGTAAGGAGCAATCGCCCAAAACTACCCTGGGCTCTAGTTCGACGATACTGAGCATCGATCGCTTCACAGTTTTCCAGACTTCACAACCGGTTTCTATTCGAGCCACCTATGGTCCCTTCTCTACGAAGCAAACAGTTCCTGCACGATATATTGTACCTGATTTAATTGATTCTCTTCCTCTTCCTGATACTTCCCGAAATGTGTCGTCTTCTTCGGTTTTGATTGACATGGATTTAGCCGCGACCGTTTCTCATAATCTAGACATGAGCGCTCATTTGGTTCGAAATGAAATCCCCAGGGATTCGCCTGTACTTCGAGTTTTATTCCACACGGGCTCCGATCCGGTGGTTCGAAGACAGCTGAACCATTTTCAAAAAGTTTGCATCATTCTTCACGCTACCATGGGCGAGAGAACACCATTGACTGCCGCCTGCAGTCCGGATGGTGAGGATGGTGTCTGTCTTGCTCAAATCACGATTCCTTCGTCTTGGTGGCCGCCTTTGCCTCCACCCGACAGCTCTGGAAAAGCTCAAAAATTCGTAAAAACTCCACAAAGATATGTTCAAGTGGCGTATTCAGTATTAGAGCCAAGTTTCAACTCGAAAAATGATGAGAAATGCATTCCAAGAGTTCAAATTCAACCGGTGACTCCTCTCGCGGCAGTGCCTTTGGTACCTGCACGTGAAACTTTCAGAGAAATCAGGGCGGATGACACACTGACCATGCTCCTACCTCACGCTCCACTCTATCCTCTGTCTAGGGTTCATGTTCCCGTGTTTCTACAGTCTAAACCAACAGCTTCGGTCACTGCTTTTGATTTGAAGTAAGTTAAATCTTTAATAAATTAAATTGTATATAATTATAGTATAAATATCAAACAACACTTTTGTAGGGGGCAACAGAATTAACCAAACTAGCACACGAATCACAGAAAATGAAGACAAAGACATCAAAATCATCCTTCTGATTCTTCATATCACTTAGGTCAAACCTCAAAAGGTTTCCCGGTTTCTTTAGAGTGGCCAAATTTACAAAAGTCTAAGTAAAGGAGCGAACCAATGAGGTCGAACATTTATTGGTCTTTGAAATGGGCAAAACAAAAAGTCAGAAAATTTTCATAAGGCATAGGTCCTCAGCAAAAGGAGGTCTCAATTCCCACAGAAAAGGTTACAGCCTTAGGGGTAAACTCTAAACTCCTTTTCATTTTTTCTCTCCAGTTTTATTGGGACATTCAAAAAGGATTTTTCTACCCCGCTCTCCTGTCCACCGTCCTCCAAAATAAATTTAACGGTTTTGAATGTCTTTCTCGGAGGACATAAAATACCTATCCATGAATTTTAATGACAATCGATAAGATATCCGATAAAAGAGATTTTTTAAATTTAAAGTTTTTTGCGATTCCCTGATTTTCCTGGTGTTTTTATTCCCCCACAAATTTCCTTTTTTTTTGTCTTTCCTGTATATGCTATTGGCATTTCGAATCGGAGTGGGATGGGAAGAAGTAGAAAGAGTTAAACAAGCAATCAGAAGATGATCGCTTTCGAACGGGTCTCGGAGCTGCAAAAGGATTTTATTGTATAAGCAAAACGAAAGAGAGGAAGAACCTTTACGGGAAAACCTTTCTACAGCGTTAATATTTTCGAAGTCATAAATTCAAAATATTCTCAAACCCCACCTCTCCCACAAGTTTCGTTGAAGAAATGAATTTTCATTCTCGAATAAATTTGTGATTCAATTATTTGCCGGCATTGTTGCCTCCCTACACAAATTCCAATTTAAATTGATTTTTAAAATTAAATTTCCTTGTTTTGAATAGAGCTCGAGTTAAAAGTGGCCTCAGAATCCTCGGAGTCGAGTCGAGTTCATCTGCTTGGAACATCTCATCGGAGATAAACGGGAAGCAAACAGTGGCGACGGTTACTTGTTTCAGGAAGGAATCGCCGGATGGTGAAGACTCCAAGAAACCTGTACAGAGGTAAGGATGAGGAGGTGGAAACGGTGACCCATTGCAGCACGAGCCGTGAAATTTGGTTTTCCTGTTGGGTTTCATTCGTTAAGTGGGAACATAAATCAAAAGTTTTTTTTTTTGAGAAAAAGTAAAAACAAGGTTAAAAATATTATGATGGAAACGATAGGCGTGGGAAGGAGAGGGATGAAGTGTTAGGGGTGGGAGTGGAGGGAGGAAAAGGAGATGTGAAAAATGTGACACTTTTCTGGAGTGATAATCACTTGGGAAAGATTAATGAGTTTCTCGTAAAACCCCGGCGAAGAAATTCAAAAGTTATGCAAAGTTAATCCTGTCACATTTCGTTCCACGATTCTTCCCCCAAGGGCCCTGAACCGATGCGTCGACAACAAGGAAACAGTCTCAAACGAGGAAAAAGTTTTTTGCTTATTAAAACCTACAAATCAGCTTCATCTTTAAAACCTCCCGAAAATCTTTCGTTTGAATTGTAAATAACTTCCGTTTATTTGTTTTAGATATTTTGTTTGATTTAACGAAGTCTTTATTTCATAAATGATGCACACTCGAAGGATTTTGATTTCTCTTTGGTTTTCTAGCATTGAGGAAATATTTTCCTGGAAGCTGGAAGTTGTCGAGAACGGAGAAGACCTGTGGGACGGTGGCCGAATCGTCTGGAGTGCGAGATATGTGTTTGAAGGATCGAAATTGCCCAAAGGAAAGGTTCACCATCACAGAGGCTCGAGACGAATGTCCGGAGATGAAATAGTCGAAGAATCCAAAAAGAAATTAACAGCTCGTTTGGAAATTCAGAAGGACGACATTCAATCGGTTCTCCCGATATCTAAGGTGAGGTTTCCATAATGGAGAAGAAGAAGAGCGTCAACCGTGAGAAAATCGTAACGAGATTCAGTTGCAGCTGACGGTTACCGCATTTAAAGATTTATCTTTTTAAAGCACATCAAATACAAATCGACATTTTTTTGTTAGGATTTTCCAGCTTCTCTTGTCGAAATGCTTGTTAATTCCTCTCAATCCACTTTTAACTTTTTTTTTACCGCCAGAACTGGGAAGTTATCAACACGGCTGTGCTAACAGGACGCCAAGTTTCCCAAGCCATGAAAGTCCTCATCGTCAGTCAGGCCGGAAAGGTGGCCGATGTCACCCTTCAATCTTCGTGTCACTCAGAAGATGAAAGCGTCCTCAAGGTTTCCTCCTCCTGCAGCTCCGTATATGTTGACGGCTCCGAAATTCGAGGTTCTTCAAACGCTTCCGTTTTAGTCAAATACGGAACGTACACAGGCCTCGCTAAATTCACCGTCTGGATGCCTGAGTTCCCTCTCGAGGTCAATATTCCGGATTTCCGGTTGAGTCAAATAAAAGGTTGGAAAATTCCGGATGATAGCAACATGGCAACAAAATCTCGAAAGAAGAGATCTCAATCAAAGTCAAGAGAGAAGCGATTCGTGGAAGGAAAGAATCAGTACCGAAACTGGGGTAACACAGGCGGTATGATCGCTGAAGACATCACAAACGGTGTTGATTCGGAGAAACATCCGACATGTCGGCTGAGGTTTCAACAAAGTCCAATTGAGGTAATTAAATTGATTTTATCTACATAAATCACGCTTCTTTTTAACTAAAAACAAAATTTGTAGATAATGTGATGTGCATGTTATTGTTTTATGTGTGTTATGGGAGTGTAGGCTTCAATCAATTTTCCCCAAATCTTAAAAGTTTTTCTTGCCAATCCCTCTTCTCAGCCATATTGGCCCGTTCTGTTACACTGATTCCTTTAACACGAGGCTGTTAAAATTTATTTTCAATGTAATTATAAGATTTCAGTTTCTCGAAGGTCACACAGTGTCAAAATCCAACAAAGAATCTTTTGTTACCATTTCCAACAACTCCATCAATAAACAGATGACGGAATTATAGACATCAAAATCAGTTCAAAATGTCGCCATTCAAGTCCAACTGCAAAATTGTTTATAGTTTATAAACTTCGTCCCTCGCTCTTAAGCCATTTTAAAAATAAAAATTTCAGTTAACGATTTGTTGACTAGTCCGGCGATTTGAGCCCATTTAGATAAACAAATAAAAAAACCGATCCTCGAATCTCTCTCGTCCAAATCGGAATTAACACTTGTAAACCGATCTTAATTGGTGAAATGAGTCAGGAGAAAAATTGAAGACATCAAGAAGTATCAGAAACGGATTGAGAAATGAGTTCCTGATCGATCTTTCTCGAAGATTCCACGACTGGTCCTTTCCCTTCCACGCCTGCGTAAAAACGCTTTCGCTCAAGAACACACATGAAAAAACAATTCTTTCACAAATTTTCCTTCACCGACACATGAATGCTAATACCGCGGCGTATTCTTTTGTCCAAAGTCTTTCAAATGGCCTCCGAATCATTATAATATCATTTGTTTTAAAAGTGGCTTAACTGCAAAAATCCTTTTGAATTGGGATTTGAAAGCGGAGGATTTTTTTTACGCGGGAAAATATTTAATTAAAAACATTCGGGCAAATGATACCCCGACGTCAGAATAAATTTTAATTCTCTCAGAATTCATCCATTATGGGAGGATAAGAGAGCGGTGGGGAGGGGTTTCAGGCGTCACATCTGGAATTGTGCCCAACACACACCACATTTATTTGTCATCACCATAATCTTTCATCCGAAATCCTTCTCACGCCATCCACACTGTTTTTAATTCCAGGTTTATGCGAGATTTCTAGCCGAAGACCACGATTCCGGAAGAGTGAATTATTTCGTTAACCGGAGGACTTGGCTGAGAGTCACCGATCTCGTGCAGAGCCTTCTTCGGGTGTCCGATCCTCGAATTGCAAGTCTTCGGGGAAGATAATCCAGGGAAGAAGCGTGGGTCGAACCGAAGTCCAGGTAATTTTTATCATTGATTCCGATCTCCGTTCGAGTTACTTTTCCGATACACTGACTTCAGCTTCTTGCATATTCCGTTTATAAGCTTCGTGGACACTATTTCCCACAAGTCTGAGGGTCACAATTAATATCCTGCTCACCCTGTATGATTTTGCGAAAAACACTGATAGAGAAAGCAACCGAGAGTTGTGCGAATAACTCTTAAAGAAAATTTATACTGTAAGCTTTGTAATTAAATCCATACATAAAAGTGACATAAAACATTATTAACCTTTTAAATCTTAAAACACTTCAATTATTCAAATTGACTACAAGTCTCTAGTGGCTCACCGGTGTTTTGGTTAGCAGCAATAAACTGTGAAGTTTAAATACTCATAAGCTGGCTAATTGACCCAAAAAGATGGAAGCTATGATGTACGTAAAACTAAACCGCTTCCACTATGAAAGTCATAAGAATACCTGAATAGGATGAACGGGATGTTTGTGCTATAGTGTGAACGTATAAAAGTTATAACCGTGAGTTTGTATCCTGTTATACCAAAGGGTGCAAAACGGAATTAGGACTCAAATAAATAAATAAAATAAATAATATGTGATGAGTATGGCACGGAAAATTGAATATTATCTGTTTAAAATTTATGTTTAATGGTATAAGAGAAGCGGCTCTTTCACGGTTTTAGCTGGGAAGGAAAGAGTAGAAAGCTCGCTGAAGAAACATGCCTCCCGGTTTTTCTCCTTTAAATTGTTGTTCTTATAACGTGGACTCTTATCTATCGATCTACTTGTTTTGCGCTCCTTTACGCCACGGTTTATTTATTTACTTTTTTTCTTTATTTTCCTCCATAACCACTCCCTTTTCTTCCAGTTAAATACAGGATTAATTCGCCATAAATTTTGCCGCAAACCGGGTTCCCGCAAACTTTAATGAGATCTATTTATTTTTATTCCCTCCCTTTTACTTATAACAAAACAAATAAATAATTATAATCCACTTATATTTATTTAGGTGTTATCGCCGATAACTGGCCGGGTGATCGGAGCTAAAGAAGTCCGCGTCGGTAACGACAAAGTCACTTTGCTGCGGCTTCTCGTGAACGTCGTGTCTGGCTTGCAGTTGTCCATCAGTCCGGACAGCACGGTCGAGAACGGTTATGTTGCCGAAACTTCGGTTACTCGAAAGTTGACCGCTCAGTATCAGGTACGTGATTTGGTGTTTACTTCAGATGAACTTGAAAGCAGAAGTTTAAAATGGAGTATAAAACAAGACTTTCAGAAAGTTTAAAGATTTAACAAGAAGGAGGTTAGAGGGAGAGGGAATCAATTGTAAATGAATCTCAGCTTCTATAATTCAATCAAGTCAATCGATAGCGGTTCGAAACCTGATCTCCGACAACAGAGCAAACAATAATTTGAATCGTTCAAAACCACGAAGACCTTCAAATTATCTTCGAAATCGATTAATTCAATTAAATTCGTTACAATTTTCAGGAAGGTTTACTCGACATCGAACTCGAGTTTTCCGACGAATCTCGAACCCCGTTGAGAGACATCTCCGTTTCTGATTACTACTTAGTCGTCGATAGTCTCGATCCTGATGTGGTTGCATTTGCTCCGATGGTAGCTTCGCACCACCCAAGAGTGATTGCAGTGGGCGAAGGAAGAGGAGACCTTTTGAGAGTGGCACTGTTACCAAGTGACGAGTGTAGGAAGTTATCAAAGACCGGAACTTCCGGTAAATCGATAACTGGTAATCTAGCTCAAACGACCGCGGCGATCGAAGTCGATTTTGGAGCTGGAGAGGTGTCTCAACGCTCTGAATTTGTTCAGAATGATGGGAACATTGGAGGCTCAAGTCGGGACCGAAGGATCAAAGCTGACTTAGGAGACATCCTGCACATTCAAGGTTTGTTAAAAACAAATAAGAATTTAATTATAATTAGCGGACGAAAGGCTGATAATTTTTATATTTTAGGAGCAGGAATACCACCTTTAAAAGATGAAAATAATCATGAGCCAACAGTTCAAGCCCGCCAACATCATTCTGCCATGAATCCTCACTCAGGATACCATCACAGACATGGTGGTAGAATGACTCCTCTCGAGATTGGAATGTACGTTCTTTTAGCCGCGTTTTGTTTCGCTATTGTAGTATTCGTCGTGTCTTGTGTGGTCTATGCTTCTAAATTTAAAGCTCAGGTTGGCGAAACCCCGGAAATTGTGAGCTCTGATGACAGTCCTGGCATCAATCACACAGTGACCAGGTGAGCTGTTGTTTCGAAGCTAGGGAGGTGTATTTCAAAAATGGTAATAAAACTAACAACCCTCTAAATCGTTTTCAGAGTTACAAATGGAAATACGGGAGCGAAAGGCATTCCACAATCAACAACCAATGTTCACGATTGGGTTTGGTTAGGACGTGCGACTTTAGACAAGGCTGCCACCCAAACGACCAGCGGAAGATCGCCTCCCGTGAACATGACAACAAATAACAATAACGACATTCGAATAACCGAGAATCCTTTCAGTTCGAACGATCTTGATAACGGTTTTGAGAACTCGAATTATATCGATAATACTCCAAACACTGTCGTCGATACAACAACCTACTGCAAAAATCCCGGACGACATCATTTGAATGATAGACGAGACAACTTTGAAGATCTCTGCCAGATGTAAGTTTCAACTTCATCGCCAACTTCAACAGACCCGTTATTATGACCTCTCATTATTTTTGTCTTTTTTCAGCGAACCAAATTCACCGCCGCCACCTCCTCTCCCACCCCATGGAGTCGGAGCATTATCGGACGAATACAAACCCCCAGTACCACCCCATCGAACTTCGTTAGGAAGTCCTCGAGCTGAGCCTCAGCCTCCTAAACGACATCACCACCATCATCATCACAGAAATAAAAATTCGTCGAAAAATCGTTCGTCTAGACACGAAACCGCAGATAATGGTAACTGTCTTATTCATTTTTTGTTTATACCTTACTCCTGAACGTTTTGTTGTTGAGAATAATAATCTCTGTATCCCTCATTCTTATTTTTACTTATTTACAGAGATTCATGAAGATAATACAGTTCCTCAAGGAAAAGCTGAGCACATGGAAAACAGGACTCCCAAAAAGCATCATAAAAATTATGGGGAAGACCTAGAGAATGACAAAAACTACAAATTGAGGTAGTTTCTATAATTATAACTTTTCTTTTCCCTCACACTCTTGTTACTAACGTTATTTTACTGGCTGTTATTAAAATAACTAACCAACTAACCCATGAGGACTTCTATATGGGTTTAAACCCATCCCTCCTCTTCATTACAGGCACGAAAGTTTCCACCAACTTCCAGACCCATCTTTCGTGGAATTCACTGCAATGGACAAGAGTTCGCTAAACAGGAAATCAAGTCCGGAAGTGAAAAAGGCGACCATAGTGGGCAATCCCATGTTCTCGCTGAGTGGAAACAACTCAAAAGGAACCCATGACGACGTCGTGGGCCTGGAAGACCTCAACTTAGGCATGGATTACGATCAAATTATGGAGTATTTCGATAACCTCAAAGAATCAAATGCTTAAACAAACTCAAAAATGAATAAAATTTAATCTAGTCATTGTGCTTTTATAGTATATAATAATATAATAATAATAATTAAAACACAAAAAAGAAAGCAGAAACAGTGATAGACTGAATGTATTAGTATTTCTTATGCCGACATGAAGGAAATAAATAAATAAATATCTCCCTATACAGATACTTTGTACCACAAAGTGATATGTAGAAATATAAATGTACCGATTATAATTATTCCCGGAAGTATGAATATATTAATAACTATAATTACTTACCTCATATTTAAACAGGTCATTAAAATTATTTATTGTTTTTAAGATCAGTTATAAATTTATGTAACGTTTTCATTTTACTCATCAAGCTATATTTCAGTCAGACATTTAAATAACGGCAGTCAGTTTCTCTTATAATATTAATAATAATAATAATACTTCACTTGTTATAACTAAATGGAGATTTTTTTTTAATTATTAATTTCAAGTTTTGTGTTAATTTATTTATTTTTATTTTATTTTCTTTTTCGCATAAAAGGGTTACTTTGTTTCATCCCCTTAATTGTAATGGGTGTTGGTCATATGGCTGCCTATACTCAAGCGAGACAGTTGGGTCATACAACAAATTTGAAATTTTTTGGAGACGAAATTAATTTGAAATTAGTTTAAATTTTTGATTAATTGAAATTTATTGATATGACTAAAACTTTTAGGACTAAATTATAAACTATGTTGAAAACTTTTTTGACGTTTAAATCACGTTTTTCGCGATAAAATGCCTAAGATAAACGTTACAACATGAAATTTGAATGTGTGACCGCTTAACCCTAGATTATTTGACTCAGAGAAGAAAATTGAATTTTTTTTTGCTCCAAAAAATAGTTTGGAATCAAGTGCGTGTTTATAACGAGGTTTATTTCATAAATAGTGCACACTCAAAATCAGTTTAATAACAAATCTTCGAAATTGAAGAAAAAAAAGCAAAATCAACCATGTTTTTAGTGACACGACGTTTGCTAATCTTAATTGTACGAGAGTTAACTGAATATTTGATTTGAGTCAATTTGACTCACGTTAAAATTTAAGTTTTGCCTTCAAAAACAACTGGTAATCAATTTGAGTGAAAGATTCATTATTTTTGGGGATTTGCCGACACATATCTGCCGAGGGAGATAACGGAAGGAAGAACAGGAAGTAGATGAGAAGTAAGGTGGGAAAAGATTTTTTATTAAAAGTATAATTAAAAACACTTCTCAAATACATAATTCTCTAGAGAAGTGATATAGAATGGGTCAAATTAACGTAGACCTCAGAACTTTTTTTTTTAACCCTGCTAACTACCATCTGTCTCCAAGTATGAGACATTTTGTAGTGTGTCTAGTTGTGAGGGGGATTGTGACTGGGAACAGACCAGCATCTTAGTCCCAGGAACGGATAGAAATCCTCAAATCTAGTGTTAAGCTTTTAACTCACCTGTTTCATTATTTACCTTAAAAGAGGCTGCTGCATCTACTAACATCCAACACCTAAATAATCATTCATAAATTGATGTCTCACCTAACATCTTTAAGACATCTTAAAAGGTTACCCTTGATGCGACAAGAAATCGTTTTGATTTTTTTTTTAAAGTCTGTTATTAATTATTATTGTACATTATGTATAAAAATAAAAATGAAAACTTGAATGTATATAGTACAAAGTGAGCTTTTCTTGCTATATATTTATGTAATAGATAAAGAAACAAAGCTTTTGTGTTTTTAGTCCAGGTAGGTGTCAAGGCAAGAAAAACAGAAAGATAAGGTCGAAGATGGTAGTTTTAGTCAAAACGTGATCTCATATCTTGCTGCTGGATGAAATAAAATATTTTTAATGTGTTTGGGAGGGATTTTAGTGTTCTGTCAAAAAATGAGTTGTTGATATCAATCAAAATATTGTTTGTGTTTAAACTCAGTGACTCATTTTGATTAGGAATCGAGGGAAACTGGGGAGAAGAGTAAATTTCAAAATTTGAATTTACTCAAGTCTTAATTGTTATATAGAAAACCAGAAGTAAGGTTAAGAAAAATTGTTTGAAGGTAGTTTACCCCAAAAAAAGGATATACATTGTTGATGGAGTGTCAGTCAAAGCTTTAGTACTATGAATATTAGTATAAAATAAACTAAGTAAGATCAAAGTCGCTTTTGCATTGTAGTGAAATGTCATAACGAATTTATGTATTGTGGAAAAATAATATTAAAAGCTTAATAAATGAAATCCCAAATATCATTTCAGCTACTTAAGTCTTATTTTTCAGTTTTCAAATTAAAATACCATTAATATTAACTGTTTCTCATCTCTTTTGTTTATAAATTTCTTTAATTGTCATTCTCATCAAGGAATGTCATAATTAATTCATTTTTGTTTACGAATACATCAGACTTCCATTTCATGAACCAACACAATTCTATCACGACTTGAAATATTTTAATGGAAATTTTTTTTCAGGATGCATTTCTTTTGTTATGAATCAATAAATGAAATTAAATGAATCATGTAAGAAATTCTTTTATTTCCATCATTTTTACACAGTCATTTTATTTAATTCTCTTTTTGTTTTAGTCACAATGCTACATGTAATACACAAAGCATTCAACTGTTATAAATGTTTAGCTTCACTTTATAGAAAATGCTCTTAAAGTCAATACAAAAATATATATAAATATACATACACTGAAGAGTTTCTTTCTAACACTTTGGTAACTGTCAAAGATTCACTTGTATCTTCCTAACCATTCGTAATCATATTTTGAGAGCCAATTTTGACATCCTCCCATATTGTTTTTAATAACATATTCCATTGTATATGGATTCAAATTATTCTTTTCCCTCCATTCTTCTTCTTCTCTTTCCTGGTCTAATATTTCCTGACTTACAACTCTTGCTGGAAAAGGAAGGCATTCAGCTACCGGAGCCAAAATCTTTCTTGCCTATAAGAAACGAAAATAGTTGAATCAAATTTTTTAACGAGATAAGACAAAAAGAATAAAGTGGGCAAGTTAAATTTACAGATTTATTGACTGATGATCATCTACTCATTGAATTAGTAGATGAATGAACCACTGTTATTTACCTCTATTTCATGTACATCACCACCAAGTTCTACAACTATTCTCTCAGCTCTTACAGGAGTAACGTAATGATGTATACTTCCTTTTCCACCACCCATTCGTTTTCCAGCACTCCTTTTGCAAACTGGCTGCCAGGGTGCTTCAACCCTCCATAATGCAAACATTCTTTCAACATCAATTGCCTTATTGATTCTAGTTCTCATAAACTCAAAATGTTCATATTTTAAACGTCCACCTAACATTGCCTAAGAAATGAAAAAGTTGAAAAAAATTATTTAATTAATGATGGCATACTTATTTCGCAACTAAAAAGAATAAGAAAAATTTTTACATTTCCTAATTTTTCACGCGCTGTAGTTTTAATCACTCTCTGCCCTTTTCTTATTCATGAAAAAAAAAACTTTTAAAGTACTTCCACTTACTTTGACACCATAACCTTTGTAAAGGAGATCAGTATGAACCTCTTCCGGCCCTCTTAAAAACCTTAACATTTTCTTCATTCTAGGTATTTTACCTACATAGGTTGGTTGCTTCTCCATAAGTTTTAATTTTCTCATCTCGGGCCATTCAGAATCGTCAATTGGTTTAGGTGGTTCATAATACTTCAGGCCGGCCGTTTGGACGTTAAAATTTGGATTAATTATAACTGAAATTAAATTGCGAATTAAAACCATTTTTAAGGTGGTGAAAATTAAAATTGGTCAGCACTTGAAAATGTAATGATACGTACAATACAAGGTTTTCCTAAACTCACGAATGGCGTACGAGCCGAGGTTTGACATTTTGGAATTACAATTTTATTTATCAACGAATCTTTGCGATGTTCATAACCTCACCTGGAATGCGGCCATTAAATATGGGCTTGTCCTTCGTTAGTGATGTCGTTCACGCCATCGTTTGAGCATGCGCAGTTTAGACATATTGCGCAATAAAAGCGTTAACATTTGGACTGCGAACGGGACCGTTGGAGGAAACAAATGGCAAGTTTATGATAATATTAAAGTGATTTTTAGTTATTTTGACAAGGATGGAATGCCTCGACAGTGATTTGAATGTTATACCTTACGACTTTGGCAAGAAATTTTTTCCACAGCAAGTCAACGGTAAAATTAACACGCTGGAATTTTTGGAAGCTTCCAAAGGGATCGTCAAACTCATTGGTAAGTATAATCAACGTAAATTCATGCTACAAAAATTTCGGTTATTTTCTTTAATTCCCCTTGTCATAAACTGTTCAATATTTCTTTACTAATATTTTTACTTAGTTTTGTTATAAAAAGTTCGTTAGTCATTGTTGTAGATGTCGTAAGGTAGCAATTTTTGTTAACAGATTTTATTTAGCAATGTAAAAATATGCCTTTATCAAAAAAAATTTTTTTTCATTTCATTGATGTCTTCCATTCATTGGAATGACATGTCATTTTCAAAAATGTTTGGCGTCACAGAATTTATTTTACCAGCTTGATAGATTGAAATGAATTGCAACTCATAGAGACTTTTTGTTTCAGATAAACTGGGTAAAGTTTTTGCACCATTGTCAAGTGACATTTCATGCAACATTGAGAAAATAAAAAAGTGCTATGATAAAAATCCATCACAGTTTGTTTACATAGAAGATCTTATTCTGTGTGAGAAATCTCAGAACGAGGGCCTGTCAATAGATGCATTGCTATGGCTTCGAAGGTTGGTTAAAATGAACTTTACATTTCGTTACAATTAATTATATTTAGAAAGAAGTGACATTTGTAAAAACATATAGTATAAAATATTTATTACAAAGTTGATTAATAAAAGAATCAGATTATCTGTTTGACATGAATAATGTTAGATAATAAACTGTCTTTGTAGTATCGTTGAATGGAGGAACATAAAGAGGTATTGTTATTAGGCCAGGGATGGTGAACCTTTTTTGATGTCTGTGCTCAAAGTCATAACGATTCTGTTTTTAAATAGGTGATGTGCCACAAATAATTTTTAATTGATTTTTCTCATAAAAGAAATTATTAAAAAATAATAATTTTGTTTTTGTGTGTGCCATCAAAATTTTCAAACATGCCACAGGTTCACCATCCCTGTATTAGGCATAATATTTTAATATGATATACGTTATTAAAGAAGGAGAAAAAAATTTAAATTTTGAAGCAAAACTGAGAGGAGTATTCAGTCAAAATAGTTTTTATTAATATAGGCCTAAAGTCTCTTGTAGAGAAAAAAGTTATGTTATCACAGAGATAAAATGTAGCAATATTTGGCAATTCAAAAGCACTCTCTGTTCAAGCTATTGTTTTTTATCTGTCATGCTGCCTAAGCAAAAATTAGGCAAAACACTGATAAAATATTATTTTTAAAAGTAACAACGAAAATGAATCACAAACCTGTTACAAAATTTTTTTGGCAAAACTTTTCACCTACTGTATTTTTCACTACCTCCTTAAATTTTTTAGTATTGATATCAAACTGTTTTATGGTTTAATTCAATTATTCATTACATTCCAGAGCTCTGCATTTCATTTTATTATTCTTCCAAAACATAATCAATGATGCTAAGAAGAACGAATGCTTACAAGAGCACATGACATCTGCCTATTCCCAAACTCTTGAACCCTACCATGGATGGGTGACAAGGAAGTTGTTCAAGGTAACAAATATGTTTCTCAAAACTTTATTAAGAAATATATTCTAAACTAATAATATTAAAATCTATATAATTTCAGTTTTTCAAAAATATGGTGCCTAACAGATCTGATTTGCTTTCGACAATAACAGAAGAGAATAAAAAAGAAGAAAGTAAAGAAGATGAAAAAGAAAACCTCATCAAATTCTTACGAGCATACATTCAAAGTCTCAGCGATAATGTTTATCACATTATATCATTTTACAAGGAACACAATTTGGATTCCGATGCTAAGGTGTGATTTATTATTGAAAATCTTTTCTTTGTTCTTATGGTGCTATAATTGAGAGTGAAAAATAGTTTTTCACATAATTTCAATGTTATTAGAATTGAATTGCCATATTTTAAAGTTTCCATTTTTGTTAGGAGTACATGTTCTTGTTATTAATGTTTTTATTATGTAAATGTTGATGAAGAAGCTTTAACAGTAAAAATCTATAGTTTCTTGTTTTTAAAGATGGATAACAAATTTTTATAATTATGAAAAAATAAATCACTATTTTTCTTAAATGTTGGCAATTTTTTTCTTTCTCCATAAAAATAAAACTTTGAAATGGACAATTTTGAAAAACTTTGTTCGTAATCCTTGAATAAATTTACTTGCGAGTGTGACTTTTGGACTTAAATCTCTATGTTTACATTTAGCTGTTTACCTTTTTATTTTTGTTGTTTAAAATTGTAAAGTTGAAATATTTTTATGACATTGAAAATGTGTTAGATGTGGATTTTGATGTGAAGCCAACCAAAGAGTCAATGTAACTACTCTAAGGTGATTTGAATGAAAGCAAATCAAAGACAAGGCTTTCATTGTTTATATACCTAGGAGTAGAGTTGTTGGTTGTTTTTTTAAGTTAACTACCTGATAGTGGAAGGTAGTGATTACTTTTAGGTTATTTGTTATGATTTGAAGGTTCTGGATGACGTACCGAAGCGAAAGTTTTGTTTATAGTGTATTGAATCCGAAGGTGGAAGGATATGTCACACTCGTCACGACCGAATGTTTCACGAAGTGGTGTTGTCAGTGGTTCACGAATAACTGAAATATCTTTCCAGATATATTCTAATAGTCTACTAGCTCGTGATTTCTAATTTTTATTCACCAAACAATATGTGATTTCAGTTTTTGTGAGTCACTAAATTTCTTAGATGTTAAAAGTTTATGTGACAATAATCGTTCCAAATTCGTGGTAGACCAGAAGGTAGGAACAAGGCATCGACTTCAATGAACAACTTACGCAAAATCTTCTCTCAAATTATGTCATTGACGTACCTGGACCTATACTTATATTTTAGCTTGTCTTGTTCATATCTTGTTGAAGTCTATACCTATCCACAGTGATATGACTTACAAACATCAGTTTGCATCAATTCAGTGAGCTAAGTGTGTCACTCGTTCAATTTTCCAATTACCAATTT
The DNA here is from genome assembly GCA_016920875.1 of Columbicola columbae. NCBI lineage: Eukaryota > Metazoa > Arthropoda > Insecta > Psocodea > Philopteridae > Columbicola > Columbicola columbae. The sequence goes on from JADMLL010000002.1 coordinate 11,700,149, forward strand.
AATCTAAGTGATCATTTTCGAATCCCAGATTAACTTCCGGTTTCTTACTACTCTGCAATCGCAAAGATGAAATTTTCGAGCTTGATGCCTTGCTGCTAATCTTAATGCGAAATAACCGATAAAAAGCTGCGACAAGAGTAGCACGATCATTATCCCTTGAACGGTGTATTCGATGGGTTTTAGGTACAACTGACTGCTTGCCATCAAAAATGTTTGCAGGGGTAACTGTAGTAGTATAGATAACATCCAGAATCCAGCAACTTCTGGTATTTTCTCGGTCAGGTTACCAAAATACCCTAAATAAATCCTCAGGATTTCGATTACTGTCACGGCCACGTGAACGGTTACTGCGATAAACCGGTATAAACTTGTTAAGCAGTCGAACTGAAAAGCAAAAAGGAAATAATATTTGAATAAAATTTGACAGTTCAACTGTTTATTTAAATTTAATTAGAAAAATTTATAAATAAAAAGTAAAAACCTGACGCGGGATTATTGATAAATAAAAGAACCAATGAAAAAGGTTGAGGATTCCCAGCGATACCTGTTCAGCAAGGTATGTTGTTGGAAATTCTCAAGTTTATCAGTTATGTATTCAAATGAATTCGTTTCAGTCAGGATTAGGTTGTAAGCTATCTGTTTTTATGTGAATTCGGATTTAAACAGTGGTCGTGACGTCTTACCTTGGTTATCATCATGACAACAGTCGTCGTCAACCAAACGGGGAAGAAATAAAAGTTGAAGTATAAAGACATTTGAAGCGGGAGACTCGATACTATTTCCCTTCGGAGTCCGGTCTTTTCGTGTAGTGAAATCCCTGGGAAAACGGTCTCCGATATGCTTGAAACTCTTTTCTTCCATTTTTCTCCCGACATTTTTGTTTTTGTTGACTTTGTTCTTGTTGCCTGGTAACGTCAGTTGGTGATTCGGAACAACAGGTGTCCACTCTAAAATTGTCTATCGTGTATGGCGATCACTCGAGTAGTTACTAACTTGTCATTTTTTTTTATTTTTCAGAATTCTTTGAGGACACCAAAGAATTTCATAAATTTATGGGTAAATGGATGTATATACAGATATGCATAGAACCATAACTCTTCAGAACCGAACTTAATCAAAGTTTGCACACATTAACTAGAATTAAGAGGTGATCGACGTTCAGGTAATGACTATCTTTCATTAATACTTATTTCTTTATTAATTAGTGTTATTGGAATCAGAGGACATGTTTTCCTAAGTTTTATGAAACAACTCCGTCTTGTGTTTTAAACCCATTTTTCATACAGGAGGCACGAACTCACTTCGCTAGTTAGGACATTTAACCCAGGGTTTCCCAGTTTCTTAAAACAAATCATAAGCAAATATTTTTATATAAACTATACATTAAAAATGGCAGTCGAATATCATATATTATATTAATATATTAATATTTGCGCTGTTTTAATAAATAAAAGAGCAATAGAGAAAAATCCTGGGTCCAGTATTGGAAAATAACGAATACCGCAGACGTCATAATCATGAACTGTACTCGAACATCCAAAGAGTCACAGATGTCATGAGAAAAGACGCGCCTAGCCCATCTGAAGAGGCTGCACCCAGAGAGACTAACCAACCAGGTCTTCAAGTTTCTCACTAAAAAGAGACAAAAGGGGGATTGGTTCAAACAGGTGGAAAAAGACATCAGAGAAATAAACCTGACAGAAGAAGACTTCGAAAATAGGGAAGGGGTGAAAGAAGACGAGTAAACACGAATTCAAAGAACAAGAAAAACTAAAAACAGGAACAAAGTGGACCACAGAGAGAAAAAGAACATAGCAGAAAAATGAAGGAATATTGGGCAAAGAGGAAGGCAGAAGAGGCAAGAAAGCGGCTGTTGAAATAAACGTGGTCCTAGAAGGCCGAAACGAAAAAAAAAGAGCAATAGGACCCAAGAGTATATATAAGAAAGTGTACACTATTAATGCTGGTAATTACTCAAGATAATTATTTGCATTATTGTGCATTACTTATGAAATGAATTATTCATAAACATGTGATTTATAATAAAAAGAAAGTTAACAAAATATAATCCACCAGGTGTATAAAGGAATTTTTGGGTTATGACGATATAGACGAAAGATGAAACCCAGACAGACAGACAGTTGTTCAATGTTATTCACCCAATTATGGAAGGCCTGTGGTTTAGTGGTCAAGTCACCGAGGAGCCCCGTCCCAAATTTCTGTTGTATCTGGGGGTGAAAAACCGCATTAAAACTCAGCTCATATTTTCCCGTTTTCTGTTAATATAAATCGGTTCATGCGGGTTCTTCCAACACCCACACATCAACTTTCTTTTTAGTTACATTAATTGTAATCATTTCAACTTTTAATTAAGTTAAATAAACACACGGATCATTGACGGGACATCGGCTTGTCATCCTTCAAAGGTCCCTCAAAATTTCATTAAAAAAAGGCTTTATAGTCTCAAAATAAAAGTCATGATACTTAATGGACGAATAAAACAATACTTAAAGAAAAAGGGTTTTAAGTTGAGTAACTTAAACATATAAAAAATGGGTTAAATGGAAGTAAAAGAACACGAGGTGATCAATTAAAGATGACTATTGATGATAAAGATGTGGAGAATAAGTCACATATCTGACTTCTGGAGTTCAATTTTTGAAAACTTGTACCTGCTTCGGTTTTATTGGTCTTTTAATCTTTTTTTAATGCCTTTCAAAAGAAATTCTTTTTTTTTAAGGGGTAGTGAAAGTAGGCTGACTCTAATCTACATACCTAAACCCAAGAAAACTATGTAAACGGTCCTCGCCGTGATTTTCTGTGTCAAATTTCTTTGATAAAAATCAGGCAGAATCCATCTCATTGAATAGCCCACGTGATCAATAAATTTCAACTTTCGTTATTATTGGTAACTTTACTTCTGGCTTTTGATTACTTCTTCAAGTTATTGATAAGGAGAAACAATTTTTATAGATTTCTATTAAAGTTTAATAGTTCGTGAAACCACCGAATAAAATTTAATAACCCTTAAAATAGGTTGAGGGCCCTATCCACCCCCTCTGTGACTGTTATCCGTGTGTTCTCCAGCCTCCCTCTCGACAATGGAACATTCGTCACGAGTTTTTATCAGTTGACGTTGTCGAGAAATTTCTCGGCCTTTTGACACCATCATCTTATGTAACCCGTGTAATAAAAGGAGATATAACCTTGAGAGATATTCATCGATGGATATATCGACTCGAGTCCGAACTCCAGGGGGTTGAAAGGGAAAGACTTGCCTTGTCTCGGGTTCTAAAACCGAAGACCTGTCATTTACCTAATTGCCACGAGATATTTTCTACGATGGAGATGAAGACAAAGGTTTTTATTTCGGATCCGATCCGATTCGATATGATAGGAACAAAGGTTTCTTCAAATGGAAGTTGAATCTATTAAAACTGGCAGACAAGTCAAACACATGGAAAGGGTGGCGCGAGACCACCACCGTTCTTCTACTTCTAACATCGTGTTCACTCTTAAACAAAGGAAACGTTTTAACTCAGGTTTCTTTCTTTTTCTTTTCTTAGAGATTTTTCCTTTCCCTTGAATAATGCGTCACCTGGGAGTTAGAATCTTGAGAGAATTATCTTGGGAGGATGTCCGGGAATAGATTCGAGATACATTTTAGAACGGAAACCCAACTTTCGATTTTATTCTATCGTTGATAAAAAGTTAATCCGATATCTACAAACACAATTTATCGGTTTTGTTACTTCTGCAGATTATCTTGGTGATGTGAAATTAACTAAGATGAACCATTAAACTGTCGACAACTGTTTAATTTCTCTAATTACCAACATTATCCACATCACTAACTAGGCACCCTTATGAATGGATATTAGATATGAACGGTAGATTCATCTAAACAGGACTAATATAGGTACCAAGCCCATTTGCGGTAGAGTTTTCATCGGTTCAGTCTTACCGTTAGATGACTCAGGGTTTTAGAAATCCACATACTCCCAAGGCAGGACGGACAACCTTCGAGAGGTTTCCCCTGGCTAAAAAAAAGGTACCAAGCCCATTCACGAGTTTCTAGTCTTAGTGATAAGATATCCCCACAACTGAAACCTATAACTGCTCTATTAAACAGTTAAAAAGTATTTGGGGAAAAGATTCATTCCGAATTTCTTTTTTAATAAATACAAAACACGTTTTACAGATAAATTGATTTTTTATGTAACAATTATCAAGATTTGGAATTGAAATAAATAATTCGACTAAAACTCACTTAACCCCGAGAAAAAGTGTAATTAATGGTACAAGCGTAAACAATTAAGAAGCATTTTAATTCTGTATAATTTGTACGACAATAATCCCAACAATAAAAAACATGAAAATGGAGAAGATTAAACAAATAAAATAAATTTCGTGTAATTTCTCTTTAACAACTTTCTTCTTTAAAAAGCAACAACACCGCAAACACTTAACACAACTGTGATGAAATATTTATTTGAAATAACGACTTTTAAACGAATTTCGACGTGACAATAGAAGTCATAGAGTAAGAAACTTTGGCGTTTCTGCTGTGCGATGCGAAAATTGTTTTGTTTTGGTTATCAGAGGACCACGTTGTGTCAATCATTTTCGGTCCTTTTTTCCTCCTTCTTTTTGCTTTGATATCTCTTAGAAACTCGATTTTTCTATTTAGTTTCTTAGATTGTTATGTTGTTGATTGAAAAATTTTTTTTTCTCAGTTTTTTATTTCTAGTAACTATCCTCGCAGTAAGTGTGCGTTATTTACAAATTGAAATCTAGATGAAGGTGTGCACTATTTATGAAATGAAGTTTAGGTGAAATGTGTGCATTACTTTTGAGATGAAGTTTTTATAATAGTTTATTAAGGGACCAAGTCTTGAATATATCATTACAGTGTGCATTAGTTATGAATTGTAATTTTGCCTAATAAATTTCAGGGTGATGATGTCTTCGCCTTTGGAAAGTAATGGAAGGTGATACAAAGAAACAAAAACTTCCACTTGAAGGATTTAATCCGCTTGACCCAGGAGAAGAAAGAGAATTAAATGATGGAATTATCGTCAGATCCATAAACGACATAAAAGGCTGCAGGGGATGGCGCCAAATAAACGACTTCAGCCTTCTGATAACAGAAACGGAATTGATAGGAGGAGGGAGAGTAGGAAGATGATTCTGCCTCACGGTGTAAGTATTAGCTTACAGTCATTTGATAAGTATAAAAAAAATTCTCAGAACCTGTGATTAGATGGAGACGTGTTGAATTCGTGATTACACCCCGACATGAATGGCAATCCTCTTCCACGGACCAGTCGTCGGTTATGTTCCTTATGGATGGATGTTATGAAACCGCTTTTTTCTTCCACTCCGCGAACTTGTGTTTTTTGATTAGGGTAAACACTCTGACAAGGGTATGTGTGTGTGAAGGTAGCAGTATATCCGTATACTTCTGACTTAATTTTGAGCCCCACACCACCTTCCTCCCTTTTGGGGGCTCTGATTTCGTTTTGGAATGAATTTTACAGTCCTGTCACTAACATTAATAAAGGTATCTCCTTCTCGACATGACATTTTATGTTTCTTTAAAAAGAAAATTTTAAAGATGTCAAGACCCTTTTTAAAAGGTCACAACACAGACATTTTAAATCTGAAATCAAAAGGGTTCCTCTCTATAAGATTATGCGGTTTCGTATTAGGTTTTGTTTGGTTATTTTATACAGCCGGGTTACGTGGGAGCCAAAAACAATTTTCAAATCATCTGACTCCTTCAAAGCCAAACAAAAAAACCATTCTATGGACCGATCTCTCCCTCCTCCCACACCTCCCTGAAGAGTTTCAAAATGTTCTTCAGCCCACCGAAAAATCAATAATTATTGAACTCGAAGGTTACATATTGACCAGAAAATATCTGAAACACGGGTGTGGCCACGCCGTGGTCCTTTTTCAAAACGTAATGTCCACACAATCATCGAAATCCCTCTCTCTTGTTACCTTGTTCAAACATGTCGCCCAACTCCATTATTTTGCGAAAACAAAAAGAAAACAAAATATTTGTTTTAAATTATCTAAATGCGTTGGAAAATACAAATGAAACAAGTTTTCTTACTTTGGGATTGGATATATTGAACGTTTAGAGCTCCGAGTATCCGTTTCCGGTCGACTGATGTAAAGCGGTTTTGTATGTTCCCCAAGACCCGATTCTCGCACTCCAGGTGTCTACTAACTTCGATTATATTTATTTTGATTTGTCTTGATTAATTGAGAGCGATGAATTTTAGTTGAAGATGTAAACCGGAAGTCGAGAACCATTTTCTTTGTAATGAAGTTTGCCGGTTGTGTTGGCGACAGTTTTCTTCGCTATACAAGTCTTGGGAGTGATAGATGTAACCGCAGGAGGTCTCTTAAAAGCCGATTATAGTTCTAGTTTATTGTTTGATGACAGACGTCAACTGGAATTATTCTTAGATGTTAGTCCCTGGATAAAATCGTTTGATTTTGCTTTTTCTTGAGCTTCCGGAAGTAAGATTAATTGCAGTATCAGATGACATAATTTAAAGGTGCTGCGATGAACTGAAAAATAGCGCAACTCGCTTAAAACACATAAAACTAGTCCCTGCTGTACCAAGAGTCAGCTAACATATAATTTCCTGATTTATATTTTTGTTATACTTATTCAGCTGTATTCTGTCTAGTTTTAGCTCTAAAGTTACAGTATGTGCTATTATATTAATGGATTATTCATACTAGTTTTCAGTGACTCTACATTCTAGTCTTTTTATATTAATATTATTTGAAGAATTCATTTCATAAGTAATGCACACTTATTTATTTATTATGATAAATATTATATATATATAAAACTCCCTTTTATACTTTTTTCAAGCTCTTTTATAATATCTTCAAGACTAAAGTTAAAAAGGTCTTATACTGATGCTCGACAGGATCCCCATTGCTTCTTCTAAATGAATCTACGCCGTTTGAGCCACTTTAGACGTGCTCCAGAGTATTGTAAGATGACAATAATTATGTAGAAAGTATAAAACTATGTACACCAATTAAATATTAAAATAAATTCCACCCTCAAATTTTAGTAAATTTTTACAAATATTTGAGAAATTTAAGTGTAAACTGATTGTTTTGAAGTTATGCGATCTTAGGACAATCACGAAACGTATTACTAGAACCTTTTTGGTTTAATCTTAAGTCTTATGCAAATATTAGTGTATATAAATTTTTCTTGTCTCCTTCCATCGCGTAAAAGGAGATCTGACTGAACTTTAAGCTATGCAATAAACGATAACACCAGTCAAACGCTTTAAAAATCGATCGCAAAAGACACATTTAATAAAAAGGAGTGTCAGGCTGTAACGAATGCTTGAAGATAATATTTATGGATGATGCTAACTCATTATACGAACTGCCTAGGCGGAAAACGTTGCGAATGAAAATCAAATTTTGTGTTTCTCATACAAGAAGTTTCGTCGCGAAGAATCCTGCTTTTCATTCATTTTAGGTGTCACGCAAAAATGGCAGGCGAAAATTAACTTGGGCGTACTTCTCTTCCCTCTCCTGCCACTCAAATAATTAACCTAATTATGTAAAAATAAGGCGTTTTAGTTAAGTATAAAAATTTATTATCGAAGCGTTTTGTAATAATGGAGAAGTTTTTCTAGGTTTTGGCGTGTGAGTGTGGTATGGTGTGTGTCTGCAAGGGGTTTTCCATAAGTTGACGTGTCAGTAAGATTTATGGCAACTTTGCCACTTTTAGTATTTTGTTTATTTTTATAATTATTAATTAATTAGGCGTGTTAATTAATTTTCGGCATACGTGCTCAGTTGATTAAATGCGCGTTTTAATTTTGATTCTTCTTTCTCTCTCCAGTGCGGGAGAAGTGGAGTCTGTAATCTCTCTCTCATGGATATTTGACACTCTTTCCCTCCCACAATTTACCATTTATAAACCTTAACACGATTAAGGCCGACCTTAATTGTTACTTGTCGACCTAATTGATTGATTTGTGTTTAGCAATTTTGTCAAAAAATCTTTCAAACACCCCGCAGGTATCGTTTCAATGATAAACTCAACTTCCGGTATCACTAGCTATGGGAAATAATCTTCAAGGTTACTTTATCCGGCATTAGACCCAAATTGATAGAACGCATTCAATCCTCTTTGGTTTAGGTTTCCCTTTCCTCCTCTTCCATTTGGGTCATTGTTTAACTGGAAACTCTCATTTGCGAAAAGGAATTGGCCAAGCCGTGGGTTCTGTGCCCTGCGTGGGAAGAATGTGACCCTAACTAAAAAAATAACACTTAGTTAGTGCGACCACCTACCGACGTCTCTTTTAGGTGCCTTATTCGTTTTAATTAGTCACTACGTGTTGTGAGGATGGCATTGTGCAAATAAAACAGGTTCCATAGCCATTTGGTCGCCGTATCTCAATGAGCCGAGGGTGAAATTAGTATTCCATTCAACCGGAAGATTCGTTTTCACCTTTTTTCGATAATGCGTCGTTTTTATGATGATTAAAGAGGAAGAGGAATCTGATTCAACAGGAAAATTTCTTGTTACTGTCTTCCTTTTTTACCCTTCCAGCCAGTTAGAGAGAACACTGAGACATGGGACTCTGATTAAACCCAAAAGGTCATCTGTAACCGAAAATTAGTCGTTGGTGTTTGTCTTCTGTAACTTCTTTGCCGTTTTCACAGGTTTTGCGTTTGTAGAAGAACCAGTTCCGACTCATTTTCTTGTTAATATAGTGATTACTAATTGGACGTTCCAACTTGCAGTATTTTTCCTTGAATCGTCTGGAAAACTTCAAGGAAAGACCTCCAGACCATTCTACGTATCTCTAAGGACTGTCGGCTTTTGTATTTCACCTTCCAGTCGACCCTCAGCCAAGAAGAGGAAGAATCTACGTTGTTGATGTGAGAAAAAGTTTAAAATATTATTTATTTATTTAATTAACACGCTCGTTCACACAAATATATGTTTAGGCGGGGGATGTCAAGGTCTCATTCAAGGTTAGCTTACGCAAAAGAATTCCTGAAGAGACTGAGGATGGAACTTGGAACCAATCGGGGACATATTCCTTATTAACTATTAGCCGTTGAAGTAAGAGAGAGAGAGAGAGCGTCGGTTATGACAGATCGGCCGTTAAATTGTCTCGATACGGTTCATTGAGTTTGTACAACTAACATGAGTGAGCCTCGACCGAATTTGGGTCATTTCCTTCAATCAGTGGTGGGCATCGAATGGGACTAGCAATCACAACAACTTAGCGATGTGTCTTCGTCTCATCAAAAAGTTTCAAACGGTTGTCGTGAATGGTTTTCCTTTGTTCGTTGGATTCTCTTACTTCCGCCCCGGCTAACACCAAGTTTGTTGAATTTCTTAAAATATTTTGAAACTGATGAAAGCGATTGGTCGATTGATTGATTATCTTGAAAACTCTCATTGTTATCAGGAGAAAGTTTTCTTTAAGAAATTGAAAACCTCATTTCCGAAACTTCATCAACTTTATTAAAGTTAGTTTCTTTTTGTTCATGTGGAAGATGTCTTATTAAGTTACCATGTTATGACTTGAAAGAGCTTCTGCTACCTTTCGAATATCATAAAAGAAGTCTAACGAATTAAAGTAAAAAACTTTAGAAAGTGAAGTACACGTTTTGGGTGGGAAATTCCTATTAAAAATGTGCATTACTTTTGGAATTTATTCCTCCTCCAAGTGCTGGTCATTTATAAAATGAATACTTGATAGAGGTGTGCATTATTTATGACATACGACCCTGATAAAAGCTAAGTAAGTGTGCATTATTTAAATTAAGAGAATATAGATGAGGGACACTTAGTCAGACAGTATTTCCGGCGTAATTTAATTCAGAGCTTAAGGGAAGCTTGACTTAGATCGGGGTTGATGAGCATTTCCGGGTGTTAAATATAAGAAGGAGTTTTCATTTATATAAGTATAAATAAATTAATTATATGCCGGTCATCAATGGTTTAGCTAGTGTTGTAGGAGGAATTTTTTTTTTTTTTTCAATGGAGACAATGAAGACTATCATCATTGTCGTGATTGGGTTAAGAAGGGTAATAGAGGAGAAAGAGGAAACAGAAAATGGATTGACGTGTCGATAGATAACATTTGAGGTCAGGAGATAAGTAGATACTGGTTCCAGGGCGACCTGAATTGCGAAATTTTAAGGTAACCCAATTTCAGATATATTAACCTTGTCTGCTCGCCTTGCCAATATCTTCTTCAAAGTTTTCTCTTTTCTGTTCGATGAGTCAGACTTTCTCTTCAGTGTCAGCGTTTGAATTCTGATTCCTAAAAAGGTTGGATGAAAACCAAAGATGAAAGTGGTATAAAGGAGATGAAGGAAGTGGTTCAGACGACTCAAAGTAAAAGACAAAGAAAGAAGAGGCTTCGAAGGACCAGACACAACTTTTAAGTTATGTAAAGGGGAAACGAAGGCTTCTGGCACGAATGCAACCTGACAAGTCTCGCATCTTCATTAGCCAAAGATGTAATTCTTTATCTCTCCTTCCCCACTCTCCTCCTTTTAACACTTTCCCCACGTTGGTCGTTCCACGATCTCCAGAGCAAAATATGGCTTCGCCAAAAAAGGTTTTAATTAAATTGAAAGCTGGAAATCGGTGGCCCTCTCCTCTCCCCAACTCCTCCAGCCACACTTGATATGGTGATGCTCGGAGCACCTGTTCACCTGTGAAAAGTGGTTCACGTCGGCAAGAACCGACCGCGTCTGTGTGCCATTTCTCATGTCTTTTGTGATGCTCGCTCTTGCTGGCCAGCCATCAAGCCAGCCAAGCAGTCAGCCAATGTGAAGGTGAAGTTGACGCTCCGTCACGAGTCATCAATCTTTACTTCCTCTCTTTCTCTCTCCTTCTTTCCTTCTCGGTCTTTTTATAATTCAACGCGCGCGTTTCATTGTCTGCTTCACTAGTTTATCTCCTTGAAATCCTCAACTTTTCTTCTTTCTTTCTTCTTCTGTCTTGTTGGGTTTCATATCGGTAGCTTCTCTTGTTTTTGTATGTGTCTGTGTGTTGGGGGGAAATGGGTTACATCGGTTATTCACGCGTCATTCATTTTCCAAGTTTGTTGTCTCACGTCCTCCCAAAGTTTTTGTTGTTCCTTGACACGTTATTAGATATTCCAGAGATGAGTTTTGTTGGTTAACATGTCTCGGCGTGTAGCCATCGAAAAATTTGGATACTTTATTTAAATAATTAACAAATTTAACCCCTACCTACCTGAATTCTCGCCGCTAATATATTTATTTCATAAATATTGCACGCATCGAACGGGAATTCTATTCATAATTTATGCATAATTTTAACAAGAACTTCCTTCACAAGACTATTATCGAAATTCTGTTTCATAAATACTGCACGATTTGAAAGGTGTGGGAATCGTTTTTAAGTTACACACTTGTGCGAATTATTTATTTATTTTTAGTAACTGTAACAGTAACATTATCGTTTTTCTTTTGTTTCTTTTAGTAACACCTACCATGATTTTGGTATTTCTCTAACTATTATTTAGAAATTTGTTGGCTGATAATTCATTTTTGTTTTAATAAGTTATTGGGGACAGTTTAAACCTGGAAGCTGTTAATAATGTTATTTAAATTTTCGCAGTCGTTATCCATTGTAAAGAAACATTTACGTCTTTATATATATATACAAACTGACATATATCATAGTTTATACTTAAGGATTGCTTTCCAACTCTTTCGGCCACGTGGCGTCTTATCAACACGCTGTAGTGTTCGTCTGAAGATTTTTACAAAAACGTGAAACTGTCGGAATAAATGGAAAATACTCAACAGCCACAGATTCATTTCCTTCTTGGGCTCTTGCCAAACCCCTTCAACATTTTTATTCTTCTTCAACTGTTGTCTCTCGAATTATCGATAATAAAGACTCGTTTCCTTCAGTTAGTTTTTCTCATTAACATTAAATCACAGTTTGCGTTGTCAACGAAGAGGTAAATCAAAACATGTTTTAAAGATGGATCCTCCTCAACTTCCGCTCTAAAACCAAAAAAGGATTTAAAAAGAAAGGAATTAAGTCGATATAATAAATGATAAAAGGACAAGCATGTGGCGAGTGTGTGTGTGTGAAACGAAAGGCATCGGCAGGTGGTGCATGTGTGGTGGGCATTATAACATGGAGAATGTGTCGATAACCGTGGCAGACATGATGGCATTCGCCGATGGTTCTTGGGAGCGCCACCGACAACACCGCTTCCCATCGACCGATTGCAACGTCTCAGTTGTGCCGCAGAAATGAAGTCGAAGTAGACGCTTTACGTCCGTCGTTCCTCGTTCACCGGATTATCATCGTGCACTAACTATATTGTTTCAAAACGATTTTCTCTTTTCTGTTTCGCTTTTTTTTCGGTTTTTTGTTTTCGTTGTTTACGTCGCCATATTTAATTATTTCGCGGACTTTTTTTTTGCCGCTTGTTTTGATTTTTAACGTGGATATAGAAAACGCCGATTGGGAGGATTGTGGTTGGTCAAAGGAACAAATTAAACGTTTCTGTTACTAAGTTTTATTAAGTTTAAGCACTTTTTATGTGATTTAAAGTCTCTTTTAAACTAATCTGTGGGTTTTAGTCATTTCTTAGTACAAAACCCTGGAGAAAAATTTAATCCTTAGCCTAACTTCCTCTGTTGTTTAGCCTTTCCTATGGTACTCTTCTGTTTGGTGGTAGTCAAACACCCAACATGTCAATATTAAGCTTTAAATTTGTTATTTGAAGGGCTTTAAAGTTTAAAATAATTTTTAATTTTGTGTGGAAAGCTTTTGTGTGGTTGAGACTCAAGCTCAACGACTTAACCCAAAGTTAGTCTTTCTTGGTGTCAGCTAAGTTGGTTTTAAGCTAATATAGATTCAAAACATTAACGCCTCTTACTGGTTAAGTTCAAATTTGACTTTTAAAGGTGTGATTAGAAGTTTTTTTTTTATTTTAGTTTGAAAGGTTGCACTTCTGATTTGTAGAGGTGGGAGTCAGCTCAAAAATAATTGACAGTTATTATTATCTAAAGCTCAAAAGGAAAAAGTCAGGCGAATAATGGAACTGACTCGATGTTGTTTATGTATTTAGAGACTCAAGCCCAAAGACCCAACCCGACCCAACCCAAATTGATGCTAGGAATCTTGGTCTTGGTGTTGAGAGGAATTAAAAAGAAAAAGTTTGGGAGGTGGGAACGGGAACACGATTGACAGTTTATTTGCAGAAACTTTATGAAACCCTTTACCCCAAAAAACCGGGAAACACAAAAGTTTTCCACCAAAAAACTCACCGCAACATTACATTTTCGTTTCCTCCGTTTTGAAAAGTTTTAAATGTTACGTGACCAAGCTCAAAAGTAGTTTTAGCTCGTTTAGACATGCTCATTTCCCTCAGGTGAATTATCCCTCTCTCTCTTCGGTCTTAATAACCGTGGATTAAAATTTTCAAAACCCCTAAATTTAAATAATAATAAAAATTGGAACGAAGAACAGTATAACAAGAGTCTGTTTGATCTCGTGACAGAGTCTTGATAACAGAATTTGCGGTTTGATTCTGAATCATCGATTTGTGCAAATTGGTTTCCTTTTTTTTTATGACTTTCACTGATTGTGAGTATAGTACGGTAGTCATTATGAATCACTACCGTGAAAATAGATAAAAAGTTTAGCTGAATAAGTTGTAATAAAAAACTCACGCACGAATAGTTATTAATCAGCGAGGAATTCTTAAATGGCGTATTGTCCGAAATTTTTGACTGGGCTAGAGGTCAGTGTGAGAATCCAAAACCTTGACCATTAAATCTGTGTAGGTTTGTGATTTGTTGCCGTAAAGGTTAGTTTTGGAAATTTCGCGTCTGTTAGTACTAATACTGGTGTTGTTAGTTGGGTGTTACGCTTCTCGAGTCGGTTTTGGAGTTTTCAAGGGAAGATTGTTCAGCTGTGGTCACTGTTTCGCTTAATTTTAAGCTGAGGTGGTTGGCGTTTTGGTTTTATAAGTAAATAAGTGTGCAGTATTTATGAAATAGGGTATTGTTTAGAGTTTATGTTTTAAAGTTAGCGGAGGAACGAGATGAGGTTCTAAACTGTTTTGAATAACAGCTTCGTTGGGATTTTGGGTGTTGTACCTAAACATGTCATTGGTACGAAAAGACTGGAAACTCTTACCTTTCGCAGGTGTTTCGTCAACTTTTTCAGCTGTGGACATCTCCGGAGATGTCCACAGCTGAAAAAGTTGACGAAACACCTGCGAAGTCTTTTCGTACCAATCACTTGTATGAGCCATAATCCTCAACCCAACTAACATTACCATCCGCGACGATTTAAAACCAAACATCGCAACATTCTTCCATTTTCCTCTTCGCCTTCTTTCACTTCCTCCACCACCATCCTCCGACTCGCTAATTCCTTTTTATTATTATTTACTCAGCAGATTATCAAAATGCAATCATTTTATGATTAATTAAATCCGCGTCTATGTGATTCGAGTTTGGTCGTTTTCCAATCATCCCGAAGGGATTGTGTACATTATTAAAGTGATATTAAATGTGATTTCACTGTGTGGGTGAACTTAAATGTCGATATTGGGGTTGGGTGCTTGGAAGGATTGGAAAAGGTTTTCCTGGATGTCTGGAAATTGGTACTGTTCTTCGTGTTAGCACAAATGTTAGGTGTTTTAAAGAGACGGCTCAAGCCTAAAAGGTAAGTTTTTTGTTTGTTTATTCATATCTATATATATAAATCGCGATGTCGCCATTTTTTATTATCGTAACTTCGTAAAAAAGTTACTTTAGCCTTTGATTGGAAATGTTAGAAGTCGTTCCATTTCATTACGATTACATTATCAAATCTATCTTCTTACAAATTTGCCTGATATTTATGTGCATCGATATGTCGTATTGTAACACCATTGTTTCGGTTGAAGGTATAGTTATTGTCAGACCAAACGTATACCATCTTGGTTCGTATGAGTGCTGAGTTGAAATGGACTCCCACAAGTCACAAACACACCCTTTTGTGTATAAATATGGCGATAAGTGTGAATTACGTGTCAGCCTGGGTTTAATTAGGATTCTTAAATCAATGTTACTGCCATAAACAGGACAAGGAACTCAGTTTTCATTAAAAAGACGGAGGACGCGAATGTCTAGACATGTTTAAAGAGAAAAGAACGTTCATGAGATGATGGACGAGAGTAAATAGGGAAGCAGATAAAATTGACTCAGGATATGAATGAGTGTTTTGTTAAGGCCGTGAAAACTCAGAAGGACTTTGGCAAGTACGTAAGCTCTCCTGAAACCACCTCGCCGTTTCTTTTACTTCACATAATCAAGATCTTGTTTGAGGAATAACACTCGTAACACTTATCGAATGTTTGATTTAAAACGGCGATAAGAAGCTGGGAAAGGAGTGGAACGAGAGGAGAGAGGAATCATAGCAATAATGATCGACCAGCCTAAATGATAATAATAATAATAAAATTCGCATTAAACGAATATGGAGTTGAAATGAAATAATTAGCATATGCATGTCTCAGCTGATTGAGAAGACAAACACAAAAATTACTCAAATCGTTAGTCGGAGCCCACAAAAAGCTCAAAATTTCGTTAATTGGATTAGTGGGATCGTGCTAATCGGTTTTCCCTCTGAAGGGCAAAAGCTTCTCTGATGATGACACCTCGACCGCGGTTTTTCGCTTTTTGTTTGAAATAATTAATCCGACAAATTTAAATCGGCGTAGAGCGTTTTATTGGTTATGAAAGTTTAACAGAGTCATTTCCGGTTCCGGTTTTGACGGGATTTTTCACCCGCGTAAAAACAATCTTAAGCTTTGTTGATACCATCAGAATTCGATTTCGATTTTTTTTTCTGTACTTTATTAAAATGTTGTGGCCTCTGGGGTTGTTCTACTCGATGGTTGGATACTCCTTTCTTGGTTGCTTTTCAGTTTCAGGGTCGTAGCTTAAGTGTTTGGGTGATTTTTTTCTTCCTTTTTTCTGAGGTCGTTAGAATCGTTTCAAAATTGATTTATTGCTTGTGGACTTGTGCTAGTTTTTTGTGTTGGCATGGTTTCGTTTTACGCGGGTTGTTTTTGTACGGTTGAAAAATTCGCTTCATTCTAAACGATACTTAAATATATTTCAGTATCAAAGTTTAAATATAAATTTAGTTATTTAGTATCGACACCATTTTTTTAACGTTGTTCGCATAAAATGAGATCTGATTCGGATATTGGTTCAAGTACAGTACGCATGAACTAGTACGAACCAGACTCTGCACTAATCCGAATTAGAGAGGA
The DNA here is from genome assembly GCA_016920875.1 of Columbicola columbae. Taxonomy (NCBI): domain Eukaryota; kingdom Metazoa; phylum Arthropoda; class Insecta; order Psocodea; family Philopteridae; genus Columbicola; species Columbicola columbae. The sequence continues at coordinate 11,716,501 of JADMLL010000002.1, forward strand.
AGAGATACTATCTGTCTGAGTGTGAACTGTTTCTCATCAATAACTCCCGTCAGGATTATTTAAAACGTAACAGTTATATTTATGTTTGTGTTGTCAACAACCCCATAACTCTATACACTCTCCCTTGGTTTCCTGTTCTTGCTTTCGTATTAATTTCATAAATAGTGCACACTTCCGTGGGGGATTTATTTCATAAGTAACACACAAAGGTTTCTCGTGTTATTCTCATATATATTTATCTCAGTATATTTGACAAACTTTGATTTTAAGCTTTATCGGTTTATAGTGTGGATGAATGATTAGATGATAGCTAACAAAGAAAGCTGAGGATTCGTCATCCATTAAAACAGCAGCTTGGGTCGTTTTGTTCAAACGTCAGCTACAGATTAGCATTTTGTGCTTTTTAAGCAAAATTTGAGAGTGGATTGAGTAAAGACTAAAAAAATAAATAGATATAAAATTTTCTCTTTTTTTTTGCTGTTCGTTCACGCGGAACAACGATTCCGTTTCAAATTGTTATTTGGAAGGTAGACGAGGAGTGTGTAGGGAAAAAATGGATGGAAAGAGGACAAAACAATCCGGTTTACATGAGAGTAAGCAATTTTCGCAAATATCTAAAACTGTAATATCGCTTATCCAAGCAGTATTCAAGTTGTAATTCGCTGGTATTCCCGATGTTATACGTTCGGTTCATTCTAGTCAGACGTCTGACATATTTTTCCCTCCTCCGACTAACCAAAGTCTGGAGAGTGTAGAAGGAAACATCCTCTCGAGAATATTTATTCCACACATGCGGGTCACGTAACACTTTTCTGGATTTCATTTTCTTTTCTTTTTTTTGTGTTTTTGACTTTGAAAGAAAAAAAACAATAATACCAACCAAAGTAGCTGTGACACACATTTCCTTTTATTTTTTATTTTTATTTTTATCCTTTTTGTCTTTTATACGTCACCATGAAAAAGGATTAAATTAATAAAAAACACTGGCAGATGTTTTGGCCTTGTTAGATTGCTTATTTATTAAAAAATACGATTTATATTTATATTATTATAACACGTGTTTATGTCTAATATACGTGTCTGCGTAAAAGAATGAAGTGTATATGTGGCTTAATGTCGAGGAAGAGTATAAATTCATCTCCGCAAATCTTAAATTCAAACAATAAAATATACAGTGTCTGCTACCTCTCTCTGTCTTTCACTAATTTCATTTAACTCTTACAACATACAGATTTGATATTATTCTTTGGTCTTCCAGTTCATTTCATAAATAATGCACACTTTTCCCCCGTTTATATATTCAATTTAGTGGTTTTGTTACTTTTATCGCTTATATATTCTCACCTTATATCTTAATAATTTAAGAATTATGTGTGACTTTCTATTTATTTATTTATTTATGTATTTTAGTTCTAATCCATTTATTTTCATGTTTGAGTATAGTAGGATACGGAAGAGGATTCGAACTCGCGAGTATAACTCCTTTAGTTGGGTCACCTCTCGCCAGTTCATCTAAAATTTAGACTGGGAGGTGTAAATTGTAAGAAGACCAATCTTGTCATTGTAATAACATGGGTGTTATGTTAGTAAGGAGATGAAAGTTGATAGGAGACCCTCCAGACCTAGACGTCCTCCTGTAATTAACTTGTATGTTTGATGGAAATTAGTTCTGGAGTTACGCTCTCACATGCACGCAAACACAACACAGACACATCTCTTTTCACGTGCACTTACAGAAAAATGAATTATTAATACTGTTATTAGTTATAATTTCATGACTATCGCTCATGCAGAAAACATCGAACAGGTTGATCACCCTTGCCTTCTGACAGCTCAACTTTCACTAAAAAAAAAGACATTCAACAGTGTTGAGCGTGAGTAAATCAATTTCCCCCGAGATAGATTGTCAACCAAACCGATATCCGTACCTGATTCCGATAACTGTACCTCAAAGCTACACTTAGAACTTTGAACAGTTCACACTCTCTCCATCGTTCCCCTTTTCCTTCGATCCATAGACCGAATGGCTTCGCAACATTTAAAAACCGTCACGAAGGTTTATTATTGTTTTTCAGGCTCAGGTAGGTTGCGTGAACAAGTCGAGAAAGAAGAAGAAAAAAAACGAAAAGAACCTCAACAATCAATTTATTCACGAGTGTTTACTTTTCATGGTTAATGAATAACATCGCACGACACACACTTTTCCCTGAGTGCACCACGAAACCGTGACACAGGTTTTTAAAGAGAAACGAGACGGACGGACGGACGGACGGACGAGTGCCAATGAAACTTGACAATCGCGTTTCTGTTTTAATAATCTATTATGCCAACCGGAAAGTAATATTATATTAATATATATGTTATGGTAAAAGTGATAAATGAAGCGAATATATGTGATTCCCGGCGATTATTCATAATCACCACCGAATTTGAAATTTATCACATTTAGCGTCCAGTTTATTAAATCTACAACCCGTAAAAGTGATAAATCGGGCGAATGTAGATAACTCCCGGCGATTATTCATAATCACCAACTAAATTTTAATAAATCTGACAAATTAATGAATATTTATCACATTTACCGGGCTAGTTTATAAAATCTCCAACTCCTAATTGGGAAGTCAAAAGTTTGCTTACATGTTTGGCTTGAAAAGGCAAGCAACCCAAACAGCTGTACCGGTCAGTAATATTGTCGAACGAACCTCTCAGAAACTGCGAACACATGAGTACAAGCACCAAGCAAACTCTGATCAAACTTAGCTGGAGATTATGAATAATCGCCGGAAACGATATATATTAGCCTCATTTATCACTTTTACCGTAGCTTGTTAGGTGTAATGCATAGAACCGACATTATTTCGCATCAATTATGAAAAGGCAGTGACTTCTCTTGAGAGAAATGATCGTTTGACGATATTCGGAAGTTGGAATTTGGATTTCAAAAGTCAGCAAAAACCGGAAATGGAGCTAACGTTCGCATTTTTAATCAGGAATTCGAGTGTTGGGTTTCAAGAGAATTCCTATAATGGTTTATCTAACTAAATCACAAGTTTGAACTTGTCATTCTTACTCACTCACGGATGTGTTGGCCATCCTGATTTTGGCGGGAAAATTTGAATTCCCCTCATTTTTAGGGCCTTAACCTTCTTCTCAGTCTTGTTAAAATTCTAGTGATGTGTTGAGCAATTGCGATAACTCCGCAAAAAAATTTAGGTTTTCGTTCTCAAACCCTAATCATTTGAGAAAAGGCTGTGAGAAGTAAGTAGTAACCTTGAGTAAGAGGAGAAAACATTTTTAGATGGTTGTTGGTAACGTTTAAGTGAATCTGAGGACTGTAGGAGAATCGTTTAACAAGTAATCGAGTATTTAGATTATCTCTGAGAAGTTTTAAAGATAAGTTTTTGAAATTATGTCGTAAATCCTTAATGGCGCATTAGTCTCAGGATGTAAAGGGTTCAAGGAACTTTTTATTTTTGTCACTTTTTTTTGGGAGATTCAGGGATGGCGTTGGAAAAGGAGCCGGTTTTCTTTTGTGTGCAGTTGATGAAACACTTTTACTAGGCTACCGGTTGTCTACTTTTATTTATTCTTGTTTTTGGATTTTGTAGTTTTAGTCCAAGCGCTTGTTTATGTTTTTTATAAATTTCACTCCAACTCGTAAGTCGGTGGGAACATTCTCCGCAGTCTCATCAAAATCGTATAATTTTAAGACTGGACGCGTCAGAGGATTCGCATAACTTTGTATTCGCACCGAGTGCATTAAATATTACGTCAGTATGAGTAGTTGTGTAGTTTTTAAGTGTTTCTATCCCATAAAGGTGTGTGGAAATGATTTGTGATCAAATCCTTTCAGAAAAGGCGATGACTGTATGGTCATAGTACATGTGAGTAGGAGGTGTGAAGTGGAGACTGAGTGTCCTACTTCTGATGACTTGAGATACGCGTACGATGCAAAAACCTTCTCGCGGTTTCAGCGTTATTGTAGCGAATACCGCCTTTTAAATTTCCTAAAACAAATTTTTGTAAAATTCTCTATAAGATGACCTATTCTCCTTGTGTTTTTATAAAATGCCTTGTCTTCTTATGTTAAAATGAATTAACGTTGGTTTATTTTGTGGGGATTCGTGGGTACCTACTCTAGCTGGTGGAAACTTGGAGATATGCGAGCTTTCGGATACAATGAGTGCGAAATGATACGTTCCTCTAGATCTCACAAAATAGGGTGTCCCAAGATTAACGCAACATTTGAATTTGCCGCCGTTTTTCCAGTGAACTGTTGGCAACCGTGAAAAAGGGATAATTTGACTGCTGAGAGTTTGGGATTAGTAAAATCGGACCAAAGATTTGAATTAAATTCAAAACAAATTTTTTAGTCTTAGATTCTTAGTCCAAACGTTTGTTTATGTTTTTTGAGTTTTACTATAACTCGTAAGTCGATGGGAATATTCTTCGAAGTCTCATCAAAATCGTATAATTTTAAGACTCTCGAAATGGACGCGTCAAAGAATTCGCATAACTTCGTGTTCGTACCGAGTTTATTAAATATTACTTGAGTATGAGTAGTTGAGGTTAGTACACAGGTTAGGCTTGCATACGCACTATTTCTTTGAAATTTGGGGCCCCAAAACTTTCAGTGTTTTAAAAATATTGTTCAAAATGAAAACACGTTGCTGTATAGTACAAAGCTTCATTTTTACTAACCCTAAACTCTCAGCTGTCAAATTGTCCTTTTTTCAGGATTCAATGGAAAAATGGCGGCAAATTTAAATTTTGCGTTAATTTTAGGACACCCCATATTTAACATTGGATAGTTTGAAGATTGTCTTTTGTTAAGTCAATGTAATAAAGTCTCCGGTCTTAGATTTAATATTAAAAAAAGTTCGCATAACTACGAACACTCGTAGAAAAATGAAGCCATATTGTAAAAGGGTAGTGAGAATCTAGTCGGAAGGCTTAGACTGATATTTGAACGCAAAGAAATCTTTTCTCGCCTCGATAATAATCGTTCTTCCGCTTTTCTTTGTTTTGTTACCTCCATTTTAAAATGTACTCTCATCACTTTTTGTCAGTTCTATTTGTTTAAAATGAAAATTTTAGTTCTTTTAACGGTCATTAATTTTTTAAAAGCGTTTTTAATCTTCTCAGTCGAGACTTCCGGATTTTTTTGATGAGTTTTTAAACTACAAAAGTTACGACAACGAATCCGTGATTGATTTGTCGCGTTTTTATTAATCTCCCTAGTTACTAATTAGTTTTTCTGTCGTTATTTTATCTATTAATGGAACGAAAACTATATACTTAAATGGACGGGAAATCGATCATCTTGTTATAGATTAGGAGAACCGTTAATTGTGTTGAGTACCCGCATAAATGAAGGCTTGGTCGAGGGAGAAACCAGAAACTTAACAACTCCTAAGACAAGTATGGGTTGTTCGTTGTCTTCCTTTTCGCAAGTTAGCTAGAAATTATTAATTACAGTATAATTTGCTGCGGTTTAATGATGCTTTATTTTATCCCCCGCAAAAGGTGGGGCTCTGTGATCTTTGAATTATTACAAAGATTTTCTTCCAAGTTTGCGGGCGTGTGTTGTTAGTTGGTATGATTGGTGAACTATTATGGTCGTTAAGAGAAAGGCAACCAACATTTCTAACTGCTTCCAATTTTTTCGGTTAATTGATCATGAATCTATCTCAGTATAAATTGGAGTTAGGGTAGACATATTGTCTGCCATTACCAGCCTCAGTGGGTTGGTTTGATTGTATCATCGCCCTTCCCGCTTGTTTCAAAAATAATGCACAGTTCTAGGAGAATTTTGAGGAAGTCTTTCATAGAGCTGTCTACTTTGTACTTGTCTTATCTCACAAAATCAGAACTTCAAAAAAATGTTTCTTTGTCACTAGATAAGGAGATAAGTTGTCTCGATGATATCTTCAGACGACCTTCGGTGTTGGAACAACCCTGTGGCGGTCTATCAATCAATTTTGCTCTTTTGTCTTGCCTTGTTTTTATTTTAATGACAGTGGACGTTGGTTGATTGTTGTGACACGTTTCCTGAATATCGTATAGTCGAAAGGAGGGACAAACAAACAAAAGGAGACAAAAGACGAATAGTAACAGAGAATCAGGTCAAATATTTATTTTTGTTTCTGTGGGAAAGAATGTTTTGGATGAGACTTTGTGTGAGTGTTACGCAAAAAAACTTTCTAAGCCTGATGTGTGTCATATTTCGTAGACGTGGTTGAAATTTTTTGTCGTTTCCGCTTTTCAAACCGGAAAATTATTTTGTTGTTGTTGTTCCTTCTTTATATCAAAACCAATTTTTTAAAAATGTTTTCGAGACTCGACTTTGATAAATGAGAGTCGAGAGAAAAATAAATGATAACTCAAAATGGTTTGTTTTCATGAATATTACTCGAAAATGTCAGGATGGATAAGATAAAAACGTCCTTGCACACAATTTAAGTGACAAAAAAGAAGCAAAACAGTCGACTCTCAACCCGTTTTCGCGGTCATTTTTTTTGTTTTTGAGAATCTAAAACCGCGGGCAGTTGGCACGAAATTAGAAAGGCTGATTCCTCGAGAGAGGAAACAGGAGGGAAAAGGATGAAAGGGCTCGAAGTCGCGAAACAACTGTGACACGACGATGAGAACGAGATTAAATTTTGAAAAGGCGAGAGTGGTAACCATGAAATGAAAGACATCGCCGACTGACTTCTGGAATCGTTTCACGGTCTGGGTCGGTCTTGGCTTTCTCCAGCCTCGAAATGTCTTCCACGAGTGTGATATCAACCGATTACCGATCTAATGTGGCAATTACATTTCCGTTTTTGTTTTTCTAACTCGAAATGGTCGTTTAAATTAAGGCCCCTTCCCTCTACCGGGAGGGGAGGAAATTTATTATCGATTACTATGATGTACCTGAAAATTTCTCCTAATTCAACCGATTCTAATTGGTCGCGCCTCGTTAATTAATCCGTTAATTAATGACCTAAATATAAATAAATCGGATGCGAATTAATTTAGAACATTGGTAGGTGTGCGGTTGGAACGGGAAGGAGAGAAGTCGTTTGGGATGGTGGGTGTGGAGAGAGAGAGAGAGGAGACAGGGAAAAGGAGGCGTCACTGGTATTTTTAAATGAATGACGACGAGGTAGAAAAGACAGGAAATTTATTTGAAAGAGATGTGGAAGAAGGCACTTGGGAAAACTTTGATTAAGATGGGAAGTTTAAGCCTGAAGGGATAGCCTTAAATTAGAAGGATATATTGACTCAAAAAAGGAGGAAGAGGTGGTGGTGGTGGGAGGAGAACTCAAAGAGAGAAAAAAGGGAGCAAGAGCCAAATTATCAGCGAAGATATACAGCATGACACCGAGAAAAGGGGAAAAGCCATTAAAAACGACCTTAAAGTGAGGAGTTTGAACTTTTTCGTTTGAGCCGCTCTTTCAGAAAAGTTTTTCTTCCCCGGATGTCCAAATAATTCAGGTCAAAGGATGTGCGGTCGTAACATGACACAGAATCAGCTTCGTGAAATTTACATATAAAATGGTTTGTTGGTAACCCAATTTCCTGCTGCCCATCTTCTTTTCACCACCACCGGTGTCATCCAACGTCCTTCAAAAAAAAAATGAAATTCATCTCGTGTTAAAAAGAAGTTGACGCTCTATAAAAGTCGTCTTTCATTCAAAAAAAAGAAGGAAAGAAGTTTATAAATCATTCCTTGGTTGAATCACATCCAAAACGAATGTCTGCGGCGCGTATAAAAAGGGTGTGTTTAAAAATACAACACAATGGACGTCATCAAATATTCATAATAGTGATTGATTGTTACCATGGAAACGTTGAAGCAAGTTCACAGCATCCACGTTTACTCATCCATACATCCCTTGTTTTTATACACGACTAATGACCCACAATTTTCTTTTTAATTTCTCCAAAGGGAGACCATGAATAAGAAGACGAGGATTTTCCGTTTGCTTCTTTGAGTGTTTGATTTAAACGAATCCATTCAAAGCTCGTGGTTTCTATTGTAAATGGACCATTTAGGTCACTTTCACGTTTTTAACCCATTTATCTGGAGATAAATATCTTTCTTTACTCTCCCTTTTTTGTTTTGGTTTCACTCTCTTTTTTATCTTGTCCGTGATGTGCTAAATAAAAACTGTATCCATCCATCTTTAACGATTTCCGTTCGTTTAAATTTTATCTGTCTTCTGGGACAGTTTAAATCCTCCCGTCAGCTTCTCTTTTGGCTAATTAACATTTCCTCATTATATCAATTACTGTCGATGAGTTTTAGGTACCTAACATCCCGTCTTGATAATTGTTTCTGTCCAACTCTGCGGAAATAGATGTGTTCAAATGTTTCTTGCTTAGAGAAGGCTGTGGACGGCAAACGGGATTCGGATGACATTTCCAATTAAAATTATTCTCATGAAATGTTTTCACAGTGAGCTCTCATACAACGCGGAGGAAATATTCCGTATTATAGGAAGTCGTGTTATTTGAGCCATGGATTAATTTGTACAAATTTATGCAGGTTCAAACACGACCAAGAACAGTTTAAATATTTGATTTTGGAGAGGAAAAATTGAGAGCGATGTGGATATGACTTCATAGGGAGTCACCTGTACATTCAGGTCTTGTTGGGGTTATAAACATTCGAAGGAAGTTGTTGTTCTTTCATAAATAATGCACACTTTTTGAATAATTAATTTCATAAGTCGTTCTGATTGTGTGGTTTGTATTTATCGATGGAGTCTTTGGTGTTGTCCTGTTGCTTTCATAATTTCATCGCGTTATGTGAAGCGACTCGCAAGTTTTCTAAGATTCTGGACCATATTCAAGTCTTTTGGTGTAAGATAACAGTTCTTTTGAAGTGGTAAAAAAATATTTAAATACTTTTATATGATTGTAATTGCGTTTAAAAATTTCATTTTTTTTGGAGGAGGTACGTGTTAGTGTCAAGTCTCGTTTTATGCGTTTCTTTGTTGTGCTTTTTATGGATTCCTCTTAACGCATAAAACGAGACCTGATAGAAATTTTTAAAGATTAGAATGGTTTTAAAATTCATGCTATCAGTCTTTCTGAAAATGTCTCAGCCGGATAATTGGTTTGAGTGTGAGGAAATGTTATTGAAAAGATTTTCTCCAGACTTTCGTTTTCATCTTTTAACAGTTTCCAATTTTGGGATGATGAAGGGGGTTGAACCAGGTGATGAAGATAAGAACACCCCTTTCATCAATAAATTATTTTAAACAAACAATGAAAACTCCCTTCGTTCTAATCCTCGAGATGTTTATTTAGCGTAATTTTTCACACAACAGACCTGACACTAATTTATAGAAAAATAAATGCCATTGCTTCGCTTCCTTTTTTTCACCTCCCAACAGGAAGATAGTCGTTTATTCAAAACATTCATCTTGAAGGAAATTGTTCAGACACACTCTCTCCCTGGATAGGACTTTTCTTATTGAAAGAGTTGGCCCTCAACGTGTGTGGTGTTCAGCTTTCATATTTCTCGCCTTTTGAATTCTTAAAAAATTTTTCTTTTCTGTGTTCACGCTCTGTTGATTTTGAGTTTTGTTTATTTATTCGTCGATCCGTTAACGGTAAAATAATCGCAATTTTTTTTTTATTACTTCCTCATTTTCTGACGTTTTATTTCCGCTTTTCTGACGTCTTGTTTTTTGTCTCCTCATTTTCGATCTATCTTCTGAGCTGAAGAGGAGGCAGCTTTTAAACTTATTGGAATCAATGAAGTGTGTTTAGTCGTTTAAAATTCCTGTTGAGAGTTTCGATGAAATGGAGAGAGGAAGGAAACGCGGGTGGGAGGAAGGGAATTTTCATTTCCCCAAATTCCGTAAACTTCTCTTAGATATTTGACTCCACAAATTATTTTTGGAATGAAGACTATCGTGCAATATTTACGAAATAAATCCCCCGTGAATGTGTGCATTACTTTTGAAATAAACTCTGTAATAGTTTACATTCATTAAGAATAGAGAATTAGCGCTTGGAAACAACGGCAATACAGCAAGTTATTGGTTAAAGACACGCTAAACCGAGACATAAATACAGTTGTGCATTATTTATGGATTGGATTCTCAATAAAAGTATCCATTACACTAAAATCCGTGTTGATTGTGAAACAGATTTTAGATTTTATAGTTTTTGTAGAAGAGAAAAAAAGAAATTATGATTTGCCATAATCTTATTATTATGTCTTTCCATCTGTTTCCCATCGCTTCGTTCTACTCTCTCGGCTGGAGTTCTACTTTTCCGTCCGCTTCTGAGAGAATTTAAAAGAAAGAAAATAATTTGTACTCAGATTGACTTCTTTGGCTAACTTGTTATCTTCCCGCAACTTTTTAATCTCCTTTCCAATACTTTCTTCGACTTTCTTATTATCTCAAAAGGTTTTGTTCTTTTTTTGTGTCTATCACATCTTCGAATCTCTTATTTCATATTATTATATATGACTCTCTTACTTTTTGAGGTTTTGCCATGTGGCTGATTAAACCTTTCACTCTTTTGCCCGTTTTGTTCGGGGTACTTCTTGTTCAGAGATTTTAAATTCCCACAACGATTCAATCACCGCTAATTGAATAATCTTCCCTTACTACTTTCATCGTAGTTTGAGTCATCCATTGTCAGCGAAACAATTCTCTAAAACCTCTCGTTTTTCGTTAGACTTTTTTAACTTAAATTCTAGAAATTATCTAGAAGGAACACTCCATTTTGATTTTTTTTTTAAAGAAGAGTAACAAAATTAAAAACTCGTTTTTGAGGTTTGCCCTGTAAAAATACATTAGATAATCGATTTTAGTGTTTCCCATAAAACTGAAATCCCTGCCATAACATTATCCAATTAAGAAGGAAAAAATTTTTTTCGCTTGATATGTTAATTTCAAAAACGATGTTTAAACTGATCTTAACTAATCACTTTCAAAATAAATTATTTTAGCTAAAGATAACTAAGTGGTCCCTGAAGGAATATTAATGCACGATGCATTTATGTGCATAATCATTCCTAAAAGTATTTATTTAAATAAAACAAAAAAGAGAAAAGAAGGAACCGGGTGGTTGGATAGTAACCCATCGCGTTTGTTTTGTTTTGTTTAAATATCGATTCACCGGAAATCGCGTTGTTGATAGTGACCGCAGCGCTGTTGTGGGAGATTTGTGAATTAAAGTAGACGTTGCCAACCTGCCATTTGCAATGGAGATTCAAAACATCGGTTTGATCATTTTTCTTTTTCTTTTCAAATGAAAAAGAAATAAAAGAATATCGATTGGAAAATCAGGAATGGGAAAGGTTAGAATTAATTTCGTTTCGTTTTTTTTTCGTATTAAGCACGCACACAAACACAAATAAAACAAAAAATTAAAAGAAAAAAATTTAATTGATGTCCCGAGGACATTTAATGAAAATGAAGAAAAAAAAACAACAAAAGAAAGAATGTGTGTGGGTTATTACGACAACACCAAATCTGTATTTAACAAGAAAATTTACATATATACGTAGCACATAAAAACAGAGTGGAATTAAAGAGAGAGAGAGATGGAGACGGAAAAATAACGTGATTACGTTTTTAAAGTTAAGCTTTCTCGCGTGGAATATTTATATTTTTGTCTTTGTTACATAAAATTTGTTTCGTCAAGATATTACTTAATCGGACATTCAGAAAGGAAGCAAAAGGGAAATACTAAAATGCATGGTTAGGAGAAGAGAGAGACAATAAGAAAGATGAAAACAAATGAGCGGTTAAATCATAAAAGTGGGTTTGTGACTTTGAGGGCTAAAACGCGGCAGAATCCTTCAGGTTTAACAAACCTAAACCGGACATTTTTCATTTGGTTCGTTTTGCTGCAGGGTTTTTCTCCTTAATGTTAATAATTTTTTATTATCATATAGCAAGTGTTTAGAAGTTACCTTAACGAGTAGCCACGATTTGACATAAAAACCTTCTAATTTCAATTTAAAAAGATTTTTTAGTTTGTGGGCCTCTCTAAAAACTTGAAAGCTTAGGGTTCTGGTGCAAAATTGCAAGAAGTTGGTGAGACTTCCTTTAAAAATCCATTTGGATGCAGGAGTAAACGCTTAAGTTGATCCACCTGCTTAATTATGAGTCAGGCGACGAATCAAAGCAATCGACCGTGGTGCAAAACCACATTCTCACAAAATTTCAAGGTCTCCGAGGTCCTATCTAAGGCCCAGTTAATAATTAGAGTGAAATAAATTTTAGGTGTTGGCATATGTTTGGTACTAATATGATACTAAATTCGAGGCATCCTTTCATTCTATAGAGTTAGGACCGATGCTAATCTCTGCTTTATCTGTCTTGATCCAGTTTGTCTAAGTAGAAGACGAACTAGCCGAATGTACCGTTAAATAGTTAGGGAAGAGAGACAGACATTGAGGAAACACCTTGTTTTGGGAGAGATGCGCTAAAGCTGTAAAAGACAAATCTCTTAATCTGAAGGAAGGAAAAACGCGTTCGCAGAGGTCATCAAATCCGTTTCCCTCCTTTTGTAAATACTGTAAATAATGAATATAAAAAAGGTGTTTCCTTAATCATGCTTAAAAAGGATTTCCAATCTCGGAGATTAAATATGAAAAATCACGACCTGTGACCTTTACAAGGATCTACTCGGAGGCCGTGGACTCGGAAGAATAAGAAAAAAGTGTTAAAACTGCGAATATCAATCTCCCGCCGATTATTACGTAACAAAGCTGCTATAAAGCAGGTTGTGACAACAAAGCCAACCTATTATTCATGTTTTTCCAGTCACGTTCCTTCCGATTTTATTTTTCGTGAGTTTTTTTCTCTCTTTCGTTGAAGTTCAATGTCAGATTAAACCGCTAACAAGTTGAAGATTTCACGATTCGAATTATGGTTTTAGTTGTCGGGCGATAAATGCTAATCGAGTTGTTGGCGTAGATACTGTTGGGCTTTTTTGGTTTATTAAAAAGCTTCTGAGGTTTGGGTCTGTGGGACGATCTTGATGGGACTGCGGGTTACCAATATTTTCAAGATTTTGTTGTGGGGAGAGTGTATAAGTGTATATATGGGAATATCTCTTATTAATAATTTGTTTCCTTCTGATTTGGGAGTTAGTAGTGATTACTAAAAGCAGCTGGATGGCTCGTTTGAATAAATATGTCGGTCGCCTATCATAACTCTTCCTCTGTTGATCTGATCACTCCACAGTTCTCTAAAAATTTTTTACCTAATTTAATCCCGTGTCTCAATTATCTCTCCGGCTATGAAATACAACATAATTATAAGCAGGTATGCATAGGAGGAAGTTTCCACCTGAGAAAAAGGAAAACGAAATTGTAAAATAAGTTACAAACCGTCAAGACCCCCGTTTAGTACCAGTCAAAACATATGAAATACGTGCGGTTTACGTGACTGCTTCATTTATATTAACCTGTGCACAAACACACACACAGAACACACACTGGTTCCGTTCATTCAACCTTCAAGTCTTTTGCTGACAATCATCTTGACAACGACTCGACCTTGAGTAAATGCAAGGAAACGAATTCGCCTGTCGGCGACTGAATACCACAAATGTTGCGTTTCCAGCAACCCCCCTGTCTTGCCTTTGGCTAATTGTTTACTTTTAAAACTTTCAGCCCAAGGATGAATTGAGTTTGGGAGAGGAGATATGGTAGTAGAGTTGAGAAAGAAGGATGAAGGGAGTTAAATAAACTTCTTAGTCGTTTTGACAGTCGTGAAAAATTAAAAATTTTTTCGGGGGTTCGAGTGACGGATGATTCGCTACACGTTATCCCTTTGTTGTGTTCTGTTTCCTTCTCTTCGGTTCAAGCCAACGACCCAAATTCTTGGAGGGGGGTTACCAAACCCAAAATCTTCAACTTGCGTAACACAACCTCCGATAAAATTTAATTTCAAACAAACTTAATTAAAACCGTTTCGAATGGAAATGATAAGTAGCGAGATAATCTCCCCGACAGCACTATTATTAATAATTTCACTATTGAGAACTTTAACCGAAGCCGAAAATCAATAAGAGAAAATTTTTCGAATCGAAAATAAAAATAAAACGACGTCAAACACGGAGGTATATTAATAAATAAATAAGTGTGTCTGATTATGATCATCTCGGTTATTGATTAACCTGATTTCTGCTGACGCCATCTTTAAATTAAATTGTTTTTTTTTTTGTTTGAATATATTTATGTCAGACATGTCGGTTTAGGCTCTCCTTTGATAATAAAATAATTATTAATTAATGATTGTTGGTATAGATCGTTAAAATTTTTATTGTTATTGTTTCGAAAGGTTAATACTGATAGCTGTGGGAGTCAATCAACTTCCGTTTGGTAGTTTTGATTTGGTTTTGTTAGAATCAGAGTTTGTGAGTGTTTCGAAATGAATAGATCCAAGGTGGCTGGTACAAAAAATTATTTCTTGCTTAATAAGTATTGTTGGTAACCATTTCCGTTTGTTCGATTTTGACTGTTTGTATTTTGGTGCGGTAAAACTAAGAGTCAACGTATTTTTAACCCATTAACGCCTAGGTATAGAAGGAAATTTTTTTTCAAAATTTTTGCACAGTTTTCGGGAAATTGCTGTCCTAATTTGGAGACACTGGAGAACACCAAAATTTGACTGTCGCTCATTTTGTTTTGGGTTGAAATTTCAATGATAAGTGTTTTATGGCTTTGTTCTACAACATCTTGGGTATCTGCTAATTTTTTTTCTGCAGCGATACCTCCAACAGGATGTGAGAAAAATAATTTCTTAAGTACCGATGCGTTTTAGTGAAAATCATTCTGCTGTATCAAGAACTATTCTACAACTCCTGATTACCAAAATTGAAGAATTGTACCTACTTATAAAGAAAAGATGGGTAAAGTTAGTGTCCTCATTTGAGGACACTGGGCGTTAATGGGTTTTAAACAATTAAATTAATCGTTAAGCCTTCTTTTTTGGGTTTCGTTTCATTTTTACCGGTCTCAGCAGGTGTGAACCAAGAACACAGACCCATTTTGAATGCACCTGGACCAGGATGAATCTGAAAAAAATTTTTTTTTTAATCCTCTCTCAAAGGTGTGGATTCGACTAAATGAGTACTTACATGATGGCCTGTCTGCTGTTCCGGTGTTTGGGTGTGTTAGGGATGATCGAATGAAAAGGTTCACTGTTTGGGTGGAGTCGATTCGGTCTTCGATTTTAAAGGTTCGGTTTTTTAGGTTTTTAATTAACCGGTACCTCGGGCCTGGGGACGGAACGGGGCCTTATGACTTGACGTAATGTCATTAGCATAATGAAAGGTCAAAAAAGAATTTTAACGAATCCAAGTGCGAAGTGATGATTTTATTTGAAATACTAAACTCGAATCCTTGAAAATTTTGTTTTTGTGAAATCATCCGAGATAAAAGAAAAAAAATTTTCGAGAGAGAGAGAAGATAAATTGAGACTTAATTTACGTTCAAGACTAAAAATATCGAGAACAAAGAACGTAATTTAAACGCCTTCGAGGAAAAAGCTCAGGGAATGTAGTAAGCTGAAGGTTAAACTAGAGGATAATAATAAAATATTGAAAAATCTGTTTTTGTTGAGATTCATGATAACCAGTCATCTGGTCGAGCATCTATTAAAACATTAAGTTGTTATTAAAAGCTGATAAATAAAGATTTAAATAACAAATCTCTGTATCATTTATTTATATTGTTGATGACAAGAATACCGACGTTACAAAAGGCATCAAAGTCCTTGACTTCTTCTAACTGCTGCTTTTCACTCCTCTTCTTTTGTCATAATTCTAAATTTATTGCTGTTGCTTCCCCGTCTTTCTGCTTTCTTTCTACTGAACTTCTTTCCATCTACTCGTCTTAATTCTTTCCTCGCTCTCTTACTCGTCCATGACTGTTTTCTTATGCTAGGATAACGACATTTGCTTTAACGCTCGTGGAACTTACTTGCTGACCTGTTCTTTTGATACTTTCCAGAATTTTTTATGGTCTCATACAGGTGGCAGTCGACTGGGGTGTTTATAAAAATTTTTTTAACTGTTGGAGGAGTTAGGATTTTGTAGAATAAATTCAGCTGAGACGTTGTGGAAAGTGTAATTGACAATTTTTGAAGCTAATCAAAGCTCCCAAACAACAGGAAAAGCTTAAAGAAAAGCTTCAGAAAGAATTCCTCTTTTGTGTGGATCTCATTTCAAAAATTATGCACACTTTTAACAATAATTCATTTCATAATTAATGCATACATTTGTGTGAACAATTTTTTTCTCTGGCAGGACACATTTTTAATCAAAAATTAACAGTCGTTACGTAGTCTCTGTCTTTTTCTTTTATTTCCTCCATTTTCAGCCTCTGATATATAATTTAAACTTTTTTTTTGCACACTTGTAATCTTAACATGTTTTAAGAGCACAATAAACAAAAACGCAATTGTCTAGTCAGTGAACGTGAAAAATAAAAGAAGAAAAACTTATCGTTAAGTAAACAATAGGCTCGTGAAAAAGGCAGAGAAATATTTACCGTTTCACACTTGAATGGTAAACAAAACCCAAAAAAAATGAATTTCACAACGAGAAAGAAAAGAAACTTGTAAAACTTTACGCTGAAGAGGAAATATGTTGATTCATATTTGTGCAAAAATTTTTAACTCCCGGTTTAAAGACGCTTGATTAAAGAGTGAGATCATCTCTCAAGATGATAAAGATTTTAATTTATTAAAAAAAAAATTTCGAACTACTTTTCCCGTTTACTGGTTTCCTGATGGAAGAGTAAAAAAAGTTTTTAAGGCACTCAATTAAAAATTTCGAATGAAAAAGAAAGTTGGAGGAGGTGGAAGTTTTGGGGCCCTGAAAATGGGTTTTGTCACGGTGATTGTATTTCTCTATGGAAGTGACGTTTGGTTCTTTTAAAACTTGAAAACTTTTTATTCAGTGATTGATGACTCCATTTAATGAGAATTTCAGTATAAATATCTCAAAAACGTATATATTCTTTAATTATACTAATAAATATATTAATTGAAATCCTAAATTACTTTAATTATAAAATCTCGGCTTATCTGTTGTTTACCAATATCAAGTGTTGTATATCTTTCTCTATGACTAAAATGGTTCTGCTTTTGTTGAAATCACACGTTTTGAATCATTTTGACCCAAGAAAGCAAATAAATCGTTCATTTTGGTGTTAAAAACTTCAAAATGAATCTCTCAACTTTCATAAGTAATGCACACTTTTAGGAGGAAGTCATTTTATATGTAATTCACAGATATTGACAGTTAATTTATGAAGTTACTCCCAAATTGATTGATAACTTATTTCATAATTAATGCCCGCTACTTTGGTCTAAGAGAACAGGTGTCAGTTTGTAGTTAGTTAAGAGGAGATTCAAATTAAATTGCAAATATTTTTATAAATAATTCTTGCAAATCAACTCATTACACACAAGTACTCTTTTGTGTTTAACAAATGCCAACTTCTTCAACCCATAAGTTAGTCTATAGAAGGTTGTGGACGGTAACAACAGTTTCCTTCTCTGATAGATCCTGAAACCTATGTTTACTGTTTTAGAAAGTTAAAATCGATAGGCTACTGTCCTTGAATCGTGACTACCATCTTCTTAGAGAAAGGTCGTTAAGGTTTTAATTTGATTTCCTTCATTCCTCTCCTAAATTTTGTTAAAGCTTCAAAACCAAACAAAGAGTTCTCTAGACTTAAGAAAGTTCAAGTTGTTCCCAAACAGGAAAGCAATAATAAAATTTCGACTCAAATCGAGGTCACACATATACATCCGCGTTGAGGGAACACTATGGTAGTCTGCTAATAAGGTCACCTAATCGTCAAAACAAAGTTTTGCAAGGGAATCAACTTCAGAGAGGAGGATAATGACTCGAAATCAACCCTCAACTCCCGATCTGAATAATGGAAATAGACCTCCGATGAAAAATTCAATTTCGATTCAGAAAAGAAAAAGTTTTGTAAATGAAATAAAGTCCCTCATTTACATGTTCGTAAATTCATTACAATTCAAGAGAGGGAAGAAGGAGAGACATCTTTACTTGACAAAAACTCTTCCCTTCATCCCTAAGAGACAAGAGATTCGGGATGAAAGGAAGTGAGGTCCAAACGTTGTCTTGGATCTTGTGGCCTTTGGCGGGGGCTTAACTTGCTAAATTTTAAATAAGTTTTTTATTTCTCTCAGCCACCCTTTTTTGATTTTCCCTTTTTGTTTGACTAAAAGATAAAAAGAAGTTTGCATTGCCTCGAAGGGGTAAAAGCTGGTTTTGTGGATCAACTGGTTTTACTTCTTTGAATAGAATAATATTCAGGACTATGCGTGGGATGATTGAAGAGCTCGATTCCAAAAGAGCCTTAGGATTCGTCACTGACAGTAAAGTTAAACTTAGTTATTAAGTCAGTGTAAAGTTTTTTCGGAGGGAGTCAAAAATTTTTCTCCTTTAACAAGTAGGAAAAGTTTTGTTGAACCACGTGGAAAATTTATGTCTGTTGGGAAACTTCGTCCAGTCAAATTTTAAAAAGCTTAAATCGACATTTGGTGAATGAAATGGTAACAGTTAGCGAATAAGCGGAAGGAAATGTTAGCAGATTTGTCTTGTTGGGTGTTATGCTTCTGAGGTCAAATTTTCTGGGGTGGCACGAGAATTGACTCCCATCCTGTCTATTGGGTGGTCAGGTGCTCTTGTGAGTGTGCATTATTTTTGAAATGATATTCTGATGCGGTATTTCTAACTTCGTATGAGTCTTGACGTTTGTGAGCAATATTTATGAAATGAGAATTGTTGCGTGATTACCAACTCTTGGAATTTTAGACAGCTGCTTGGATCCATATCCGTCTCTGTCGTTGTGTTCGTATCATACTGAAAGAGATAGCCTAACGCAAAATCTACTAGTCCAATTTACTTGAATTTGGGAAATTAATTCAGAGCTAAGCCCAAGGCTCAGGGAAACGGATCTCGTTCGTCATCCTAGATACCAAAATAATGACGACAATGAGTTTACCAGAACAGGATCCAAATCACGCAGAAAAAATTCGATTTAGCGTAAAGAAAAATATTTTGGAATAGAAATTTATGAGGAAGACACTTTCGAGTCAAGCACTGACACGTAACACCACATATTGTTTTCATATGCGATTCGAATTCATTGAAACAGATGATACAAAATAAAAAGACAGGAAGGCAATGGGGTTAGCCTTGACGACGTCGAAGAACACAAAGGAAATGAGAAAATGGATTTCTTTCGTGAATCACGCACGGAGACGGAAAACATAAAATTTTGAAATTTGGAACATTTTATTAAAGAAGACCTGTCACCAATACAAAGAATTTTATGGTTATGTTTTAGACTTTCGCGGCTACTGTTACTGTTAGTTTTTGGTGCCATAGAACGTTTCGTCTGCTCTTGAAAATAACAATACTAACATCACTAGTTATCATATTGTTTTAATGAAAGAGGAATGGTGCCGCGGAGGTTGTTACATCTGGTTCGTGTCATAAATGTTCTTCTTCCTCTGAATCAGACGCTCTTGCCATTCTGAAACCATTCTTCCCATCATCACCATCATTCATTCTGACGGGATCGTGGTACAAATGGAACATTCAAACTTATACCCAAGTCACACCTTGATAATCGGTTTTTGAAGGTCGTGACGGGCGCAGTCATCTGACTGCTTTCTAAGTGGTATCCAAAATGTGCGCCGTGGGCCTTATGCTAAAGTTTTGGGTGTCCGCCACTTCTGTGACCTAAAACCAAATTAAAAAATTCAGAATTTGTGGCTGGAAAAGTAAACGAGTTTTGATGTTGAATGATGAAACGTCGCGATTCTAAAAAACTTTGAGAATCACTGCTCCAGATCGGCGGTCGGCAACCTTTTGATAATTGCGAATTAATTAATTGGCGATTTTAAATTTCGCCGACCAGAAACGCGATATCTACTAATTATGCTAATTAATACGAGCTTAGGATATTGTGTTTATTTTATAAACTAAAATTTTTTGAAGGACATGAAAGTTACATCTCGCACCATCTGTCAAAACAGTGGTTTAGGCGAGTTTGGACACGGTCCTCAAACGGAACAAAACACAAAATGTAGTTGAAACAGTTTGTAGTGCACTGGAGGACAAATCGATTTCTCTTGATGCTTTCAATCCGAAAGACGTGGAAGGTGAGGTGGAGTGATGGAAAGGCACGTCGCCTCGACGAAAAGTCTGCCGTCACGTCTCCCTTTAAAGATGCCCATCCAACGGTCACGGCAAACCCTCACGACTACCCATCCAGACATTCATAAAAAAAGATAATTTTTAAATGTATAAAAATAATTAAGCATTGAAGTCAGGTAGGGAGCCCCACCCACCATAATTATTAACCTTATTATTTTCAGGTGATTCTTCCGTACCTGAATTCATATTTTCTAACCCACGAGGTCCCTACCCTTTGTAAGAAAAAACCTTTGAGAATACAGAGATATTGGATTTTGGCTTGTTCCTTTTACTCTTAGTCCTTTTCTGTAGTTCCTCCTTCTCAATCCACCCGTTTCCTCTTCGCTGACTCCCTCGTGAATTAAAAAATTTTGAAGTGAGAATGTTGGGATTTTCGAAACGAATTTATTGATAGAAAAGGAGTCCCGAGAGGTTTCCTGTCTGTTCCTGCTGAATGGCTTCCTTTTAATTGAGGAGAAATGTCGCCGCTTTTCTTCCGTTCTGTTGAGAATCGAAGAGAGGAAACCGAGTGGTGAAGCATTATCAAGGGAGGCTAATGTAAACATGTTTGACAGAAAGGGTGGATGGTGTGGCAGAAAGGAAACCCTAGTAAGCAAAAAATAAGGAAGGGAAGCTGTAAAAAAGGAAAAAGAGAAAATCCGTCTCGAGGAAGAAATGCACAGTCGAAGGGGCGGGGATACTGGAATTGGGCTCAAGGCCCTCTTCGTAGTGACTCAGGCCGCGGAGACTACTTACTGTAAACAGGAAGTGGATTCGTACCTGGTTTAGCCGATTCAACAAACATAAAATGTTTCCACTAACGTTGAAGTGTTACAGAAGGTTCAAGTGTCGCGTCTTTTATCTAGTTGAGGGAGTTTATGGGTTAGGTTTTAGGTATAGGTTTAGGTCTCGAGCCATCACCACCCTCAGCCTCCCGCGCATCACACCGGATGAATGGTTATCGCTTAAACCCTCATTAGTTCGGTGTTGTTACCAATTTGTTGGAGTAAAAATGTAAAACGCTATGGTTGTTTGGAATTATTGAGAAGGCGCCACAGGTCTTAAGTGGTCGTCGGCTTCCACAACCGACTTCCGACGTTTGCCACAAGCGAGTGATAATGCAACCGCAACCACGGTTGAAAGCCAAGTGCTGGAATGGAAGCACTCGGTAATTATTTATAATAATTCATTCCTCGTATTTGCTTTCTGATGAGAGCATGAATAATTGCGGTGTGTTTAAGTGAGCCTCTGCCTATCCTCAGCTTAAACGTCTCTGTCTGGCATCCACGTGGACGTGAGAGG
Source organism: Columbicola columbae (assembly GCA_016920875.1). Lineage (NCBI taxonomy): Eukaryota > Metazoa > Arthropoda > Insecta > Psocodea > Philopteridae > Columbicola > Columbicola columbae. Next base: position 11,738,023 of record JADMLL010000002.1, read on the forward strand.
AAGCGTTTTGCGGGAATCGTGATTCATTCCGAGACTATTCTTCGCTGATTCCGATTCGGGTTCGGCTGCCAAACCCCCGTAATTATCTACTCGGACACCTGGCTAAGAAGCTCGAACTTGCATGATTTCATTTTAATATTTTCATGCTGTTGCCTTTATTTTGTCTTCAAAACCGGAGTCACTCTTGACATCTCTCAGAAGGAAAAATTCCACTGGAAACGCTAACAACATAAAACTCTGTAAAAGAAGAAAAAATTAGATTTTCGCAGCCATCTTTAAAAGGTTACCTCTAATATAACAAAAGTTGCTGTTGTTCCATTTTCCTTTTAACTTTGTCTCTTACTTTCTAACCTTTTCTACTTTTATTCTTATTTTCACTCTTAGACTTTTCTCATTGAAATGGTAACCTACTCAAATTCGACGAACTGGACAAAGTCATCACGACGGTTTATCGAAACAAGCTGCTTGCTTGATAGAAAATTTTGTTGGCTCTTGGTTAATAATGAATCAGATAAATAAATAAATAAATAAAACGGTTTCAAGGTTATTTCCTATCGTTAATGAAAATGACTGTTACACTCTAAATACCTTCCTAACTGCAGAACCTAAAACCTGTTGTATCTACTTACTGTATATTTAGTTCTTGCATTTTCGAGATAATTTTTTGGTTGACCACTTTTGGCTGATGTAAGTGTTAGGAAAACAAACCACAGCTTTGACTTCTCCAAAGTCGTATGTATGAATCATAATCACTGTCCCAAAGGCTGTTGGTATCGTTAGCAGGAACGTCACGCGAATTAGTATTGTTGCTCGAATCTCTGTCCTGGATAAGTCAGTTACTCGAGTCACGTGATAATTTGAACTCGAAATTTAAATTCTTGAGTCAGGTTCGCGGATTAGATTCGCGATGCATTATGACATTCCCTTTGGAAGAGATCTGACAAAAATGTTTTAGGTCAATCGGAAAACGGAAAGAAGAGGAATTTCGGTTTGCAGGAGGACATTTTTTGTCTTTTAGCCGGTTTGATCGGGCGCCAAATGAAATCCGATTATTTATAGCGCGAACCAGAGGATTGAAAAATTGTGATTCGTGTTCTATTAATCATAATTTATTATGACAAATGAATCAGTGTTTATTTAGCATGATCCGTCTTTGTTTTGTCGATTGCTTATTGCGAATACGTCGTCGAAGAAATTGTTTGATTGGTTGTGTCAGTTACAAGGCTGACTTAGCTTCCTGCTTTTTAATTTGAAGAGTCACCTTCATGTGTGCATTACTTATGGAAGAACTAAGAGTTCCTTCAAAGACGAATCTATACATTCACACTCTAGTTCTTCCTTGCATACTTCAAAGAGCCTCACAACCTATTCAATCTATTCACTGCCAAAGTAGATGCCTAGTCTGCAACGAGAGGGATCGAGTATAGCACACCCTGCTGTTCTGCGAGGCCTTAGGAACCTTTCCAAGCCTTTCTAAACGACATCACCATCTACCAGAAGAAGGAATGTAACAAGCAAATGATCAATAGGAGACTAACCAAAAAAAGGAAACAACGACGGAATTGTTGACATCAAATTGATAAAAAGAAAAATCTACCAGACACAAAAAAAGGCCTCAAGACAAAACCGGGAACAAATTGAAGAACCTAAAATTTAAATTTTCTGACTCGTCTAATTAGGTCGCGAATTATCGTGAAAAACTCCTTAGAAGAACCTAACATGAACTTGAAATGCGTAACGAAAATCGTCTTTTATGGGTCGAAAGGTGATATGTAGGTGACATTCAATACATCCTTTTGTAATTTGTATTGTAATTCGAGGATTGTTGATCATGTTTATCAGTTCAATTAATCAAAAAAAAAGAACAAAAAACAAATTATGTCGTAATAATAATAAATAAATTCTTTGTTTTATAACAATTTGTCGTGATCTGACTTAGTTCCGGTGAAAACGATCCTGTTTCAAGTGGACGAGGAAATAAGACAAGGCCGTGGACACCCAATCGCGGTAGATGGATTTCAAAACACTCCAAGAATTGCTTAATTATCGTATTTATGGCGGGAAATGAAAGAAAGATGGCGGAAAGTCGTAAAAGAAACGAGTTTGAAATGGATTCGCGTGTAAGCGGGGGAGGAGTTCAAGGCAAAGGAAAGACAGAAAGATTTTTTGGCATCTGTCTTCGACTTTATTTTCATATTTGATTTGCGATGATCAAAGGTCTTTCACTTGTTAATAAAAGACTCCGCTCCGTTGCGTTTCCTCAGATTTTTTTTTTACTGTCGTTTCGCCATTTTGAAAAGTGACTTCCTCGACGGGAATCGTTTTGTTCGTTATAGCCGTGGATGAGTCAGCGGGTTCTTTAAATAAGTCAAATGTTTTGATACCTTCCATCCTTTGTCTTCCTCTCTCTCTCTCTGGGTATTTTTTCCAGGAAAATGATTATCTATACGAAACGTTAAGTAGATAATTTATTTTGTTCTTACAACTTGTCAATACATCGAAGGTTTCGCTTTCCGTGAGAGGGAGTTCGAAACACGAGTAAATTGTTCGTCATCATGCTGTGCCATCTTCTGAGTGTAATTTACTTCTTCATCTCATCTTCTCTTCCTCCTGGATTCCTCTCACCGTACCTGTCTATTTAAAAGAGGTTAGACTACATAATTCCAAATACGTGTAAAATGGGTTCATCCATCACCCGTGTTAATGAGTCCGTAAGTGACCACCGTGAGTACTGGCTGGAAGAGTGGAACTGTTAAAATGGCGACGTGACACACTCGCAAATCATTAAAATAAAAATTAAAAATTTTAAAAATAGAAATGAGCGCATAAATTATCTTTATTTATGAATATTTAAAATGTTGGTCGATGTTTTCCTTCTTGGTCGTTAAATTTTGCGTTTTTGGTGCAACGGACACAAGTCCCATTTGACAGTGGCTCTCGTAGCTTAGGCTGTACCTGTCATTTGTAGGCTGATGTGAAGGAATCTTGCCAATCATGTTGGAGGAGAGTGGAAGGGCCTTTAGGGCCTGGATTTGAGGATGTGTGGCCGTTGCCGTTGCACAATAAAAAATATTTTAATAACGCATCAAATTTCTCAAAGTCAAGTTTTGGCGTGTTCATTATAAAAGAAGTAAATCACGAGTTTATCTTAATCTCTATCAAAGGCAGCCAGAACTGTTAGGCAATTGATGATGCACTCCAGTTTATAAATAACTTTTTGGTCCGCGGAGGATCCTCTGCTAAATTTTCCCTTCCAATAACCAATATTAATTTTTTTGTTTTAGGTAAGATTAGTTCAGATAAACCGGAAGTTGTGCTGTGTGTTGTCTCAACTTTTCTTGGTTTTTGGAGAGGCGAAAGAGAAATGACCTTGAAATGGAGTTGTTCGATACGACGAAAAGTGGTATGTTACATTTTGATAGTTCTCGTATTATCTAATCGAAAGGAAAAGTTACGAATTGGTATAAAACGAAGAAGTTTTAAATATGGTGACCAGTGATACCAACCCGATAATTTGAATTGATTTTCATTCCCACGCGTGTTGAAACCAACCCACTCATATACACGATGGAGTAACACACTGTCCTTCCACTTCTCCCTGCTGGATTATTCAACGACACCCTCACATTCTGGACGTCGTAACCGCCTGCAAATCTCCAGGAGGAGTGTATTCGTAGTTTTTCATTTTGGTATGACGTAATATTCAAATCATGAGCTTAGTACAACTCTCATTCCACACAACCCTGGAGATTTGATTTACTATATCGCATAAAACAGATCTTCTGTTCTTTACTATATCTTAAAACAGACTCCTGTTCTTTAACGCTTAAGACAACACTTCCGGTCACTGATTCCTCAAAAAAACGGAAATGAAAATGTTGTTGTTCACTTGTTTGGATCTTCCACGTTCGCCACGCTTAAACTTTTTAATCCTTCCACCGTAAATCCTGAGTCATGGTTAATGAATCCATCAAAAAGAATGTTCTCATTAGTGATTCCCTTTTACACGGTTCACCGAACTTGGGAACCTGGCTATTCGTTCACTCCTTCTCCTCTTCGTTTACTCTTTCTGACAATGCTCCAGTGGGGATTTTTCTTTTTTTTTTCGACCGGAAAACGGCTCCAAATTAATTCAACTCGCTTACGCCCACCCATTTCCCAACCATTTAGATAGTTTTCAAATAATCTTGCCTACTAGACCCAGACTAAAGTAGTTTTGACTAGATCAGACGGTGTTTTAGTGTTTTTTTTTTGGTACGACGTCGATGACATTAATTGTTTCGATTAGCGGAGGCTCTGTCTGAAGACCTGTAATTATACTAAACGTGAAGGTTTCGCTTTTTTGTTTCTTTTTAAATCTTCTTTGGAGTCTTCCAAGTCAGCTGTTAAGTAAAATTTTATGTGGAATCAGTTCCTGTGGATGGTGTCGGAACCAGGTTGTGTCGTTGTAGATGAACGAATGATGGACAACACTAATTCCGAACGTATATGTATATTGATATATAAAGTATAACTATAATTTGAATCAAAACGGAAAATGCAAGGATCCTGATGGTGTGGAGCTCTGGGACTGAATGAATTTAGCTTCGGCTGTCGGCTGCTTCATTTCACTGTACCCATTCCCGAATTAGGAATGTGGGGAACGCCACAATGTTGTTCGTCCATGGGAAAGAGACATTTACAAACCGCGTAAAAATAGTAGAGTGTTCTTTACTTCATCACAAACCCCGTGATTGTTCTCATACTCTTTTTACGCGGTTTGAAGTAAACTCATAAAATATATCCTCCTCATAGTGTGCATTATTTATGGAATAAGTGCTCACTCAAATGTGTTTACAATTTTTTGTTCTTACTGGGGCAAAACCAACACGCGTAAATCAAGACCCGGCTTTATTTAAACGAAATGTATCGACTCGAAACCCTTTTACTATACTTTCTGATAGAGAAGAGCGCTCTCAGTTTTGTTTCTTTAAATAATGGTACGTGACGCCACAAGACAGAGAGAGAAGGTTGGCAACAGTTCGAACTCTAAAAAGACGCCATCAGTGTTAGTTCGCGTTTGCACATTACCACGTTGGTCTAAACTATTTTAACGCCTATTTTGTCAGTGTTTTGATCTTAACGAAGGAAATTATCAAACGTTTGATGAGATGAATGCTTAACATGATTCAAGTTAAGAGGAAATAAAAGAAGGATAGGTAGATGGATGAATAAAAATTGGAAAGACAGGTACCAACAATACCATAATTATTGGAGCACCAAGGAAGGAAGGAGAAAAGAAGTTCAATAGTCATGGTGCTTTTATTTGAATAACTTTTGAAACATTGTTATTTATTACACAATAAGTGACCCTTCCTCAAAATAAAGTCATAATGAAATGAAATAATCACGCCCGAGTTTGCGCGCAATTGTTAAAATTCTTGTACATCTAGAAGCCTTTGTCTTGCCGAACATCCAAAGACCACCCAACGTGCTAATTGTTTAGCTCCACTTGAGCTTCCTCGGAAAAATGATAGAAAGACAAAAAAAAAGGTGAGAGAATCTAAAAAGGAAGTCGAGGCATGACGGGAGAGGAGTCTCAAACCAGAAATCATTGGTTTCGACAACAAAGAAAAGAAAAAACAAGAAGACTCGGTTGCCTTCCTTGGTTAATCAAGTGTTTAGTTGGATTTTGGAAGGTTTACATTGAGGTAACACATGTCTGGGACTGTCGAGCGAGGGGAAGTCGTACCTTTAGGACACGTTCCAGATGGTTTCCGCATTCGGGTTTGTGATGGCAGCTGCGATAGGTCAAGGAGAAGGGGAAGTGACGTAACGGAATCTTTGGAGAAGCTCTAATTAATCACGAATGCTTTCTGGTTTCTAACTCGGAAAAGGCGTACGAGATGGGCTTATCGAATTCCAAACTGCATCCGGGGTAGGAGTTTACCACATTCTTTACCTGCCTCTTCCTCCTAGAAAGACCAAAACCAACGCCTCCTTTTTCCTTCCAACTACAAGTTCAAAAGTCCATTAATTAGCTTTCAAAACAAACGCGAAAAAAAAAACCGCAAACATTTGCGCAGAAACTAGATTTCTTAGCTACTTGAGGTCTTCTCATGTGTGGCTTATTTTCTTCTTCCTACCTGTCATCTTACTTTATCTTTTTATCGTTCGTATTTCTTCTCACGAAGTGACTTTACAATTTTTCTTTTATTTGTTTTCTCATAGCAGTTACCTCTCATATCATGTGCTGCTACCTTGAAACGCATTAGCATTTCCGCTTTAACGCGCAAAAATATGTTCACCCTTTTCCCATCGTTTACAATTTTCTTCGCACACCGCCTTCTCTAAGACCATTTTTGTATGTTAGTGGTCAAAAAGCCATTAATAGTAACTGATAGAAGGAGAGGATGATAGCTTAACTAACCAGGGGATGAGACAACAGAAAGTGTCTTCGAAGAATTATTTTGGGGGTTTGGACGCGCTCAGAATCCAAAGCTTTGTTCTGTATTTTATCCAAATACACTGGAACCTCTCATAACGAGTGCCTCTCATAGCGAGAAATTCGCATAATGAGCGACATGTACATGGGGAATCCCCGATAGCTTTTGCTCAGTCTGGAACGCATTATCCCATTTTACATTAATTTATATTTAAAAATTGTTTCGCATAACGAGTAAAACTCCGGAACGAATTAAACTCGAGTATTAGGTTTTTGATGTAAAGGTATATATCAGACAACGACACAAACTTTCGGTTTCTTTACCCTGGGGATCGACAACAGGTGCCACCATCTGGTTATGCTGTTGAGGATTTCATACCCTTCTTCAGACAAACCCGATGAACCATTAGTGTAAACCAAAAGCTAACGTTTCTATAAATATTAGTTTTTAAGGAAAAGACAAAATGGCCGAAGAGAGAGAAAAAAAGAAAGGTATAGATAGTAGACCAGCTATTAAAATGAAAGTGTTGGACAGTTGGGTGAAGAGTTTGCATCTATGAGAATAAGACTGCGTCACAAGCAATCTATTTAGTGATTGCGAAACTGAGTCAGCAACCTAATTAACCTCTTTGGTGATCAAGAGAGAGAGAGAGAGAGAGAGGGAATTTTTTTTTTATCTTTCTTCTCCTCTACTTAACATTAATTAGAGGTTTTTTAATTGTGGTTACTACTTTTCTATTTTATTAGCCGGTGGGTTTCGAGTGAATGTGGCTCACTGCTTCTGGTTCGACTTAATTAATTTTGTACTTCATTAATAAAAATTTTAATAATTCAGTCGAGAATTTCTTCGACTTCTTTCTTCTTTTTTTTTTTATTAGTTTTACTTTGAAGTTGTTGAAAACGGTCAACTGATTTCGGCATTCCTCCTTCTCCTCTCCCTTCCTCTCTCTCTCTCTCTCCTTCCGACATGAATTATTTAATGTTTGTGTTTATTGAGGTGATGACTTTCAACTTTTACCCAGTTCGCGAACTTCTCTTTTCCATCAAGAGTCGAGTGTCAACTTTCTGATGAGCCTCACTTGCCCTCCTCATCTTCTTCTCACGAAGGAATGCGCGGTTGGTTCGTTATCAGTTCTCATTTTTCGAAAGGAGGTGTTTGAAAGCTTCCACAGTTTCTCTTTTTTAAATATATTCAAAATGGCTCGCATAAAAATAGTTTCAAATTTCTTAAACTCACAAAATCTAATGAAAATTTGTAGATCTGCATTGGTTTAGGCCACTGGGAGGTACAACAAAGACAGCAGGTTGTTGCTAAGGTGAGGATACCAATTTTACAACAGCAAAACGCGTAAATCAAACCCAACTAACAACGTTAGTATATACAACACAATTTTCGACAAAAGTCTGCACTACTTCAAGCTCGTTTCTCTTTACCAAAACCCTCAAAAACAAAACCTGACTGGAGACGTAGACACAAACCACTCTTACATCATCCAAATTTTGCAGGTTTTAGGGTAACGTCCTTGATTTGCGAAATTTAAAGCCCCGAATGTAGTTTTTGGTAACTGGTAAAAGGTTTTCAACTGCAGCGGTTGATGTGACACTATACAAGTGACATTTCCCGATTGAGACTTAATTATCCGAAGATGAATATAAAGAATAAGTTTGAAGGACAATTTTAGTCAGATGAAAGACTTGTTTTCGTCCGGGAAAGACAATTTTGCAAATTCTAAAAGAGGTAAATTGGATACGTTCATAAGTTAACAATGATAAGAACAACAATGGTGTGTGTCGCCATCACTTTCAAAAAGTTGTTCAGCAATCCAGACTCCTAAAAAAATTTGCCACCCAAACCCACCTGTACTTTACAATATTGTAGATAAAAATTTATCTGGTCGAGGGGTGTGAATGGAAAGAACGTTATAGTACGACTCCCACAAAGAAACTTTTTTTTTAATAACGTAAAAGCCCCAAATTTATGTTTCCAACAACTTAAAAAATTTTTACTTCTTAGCCATTGTTGCCAATGAAACCCCGAAGAGGGGAATGATTACATAATTGCAGAAATCGTGAGATATTATTAATGGCCCCGGGAACCGGTGCCTGAGCCGCCGCCGCCATACCTGACTTGCGTATCACGAACAACATTTTTTATCCATTCAAAGTTCCTTTGTGTTCAGACGCATTTCTTCTTCTGATTTTATTTCTAAGAATAGGACATTTAATTCGACGGGCGACCCGGGTAACGGCGATCTTTTCGGGTTTTGACCTTTCATCCAGAAGCTCGAAACGCCGCGAAAATCCCTCGGGGTCGTCGAATGGAAGGTGGCACGAGTGTTATCGCGACGGTGATGTTCGTAGAGATGTCTGCTCAAATCATTCTACCGATTGAAATTGATTATTGACTAACCAAAGAAGAGTCGATCTGTCTGTCTGTTGGTTCGGTGAAGAAATAAAATTTTCGTATACACCTTCGTAAGAGAGAGAGACGCTCAAGATGCCAGATCGATTTTTTTGTTGTTGATTGATTATCTGACGGAAGAACGTTGAATGTGAACATTTTTATGTATACAAATAGCCTAATTTAATAAAAAAAATGATTTATTGATGTTCTTGTTTTTTGACTGATTTATTGATTTTTTGGTCAAACAACTAATTAATTCGTCAAAAACTCAAAGATGGCAGCCATTTTTAGCTTCGTTCACACGAAACGTATTATAACCATTTAGAAGAAATAAAAAGAAGAAAACATTTTAGCCAAAACGACAGTCATACCTTAAAAACTAAAAACAAAACTTTTTGTTATAAGGAAAAAAAACCAAAATCAAAGGTGATGGTCAAGACCGAAACCTGATTTGGGAAACAAGAACCTGAAACAAATTGAACGAGATAAGGAATGACCTCTCTGCTTCCTTTTCCTCAACAAACTTCTGCCTAAAATTGTTTTTGGTTGGGGGGAGGAAATTAATTTTTGGACAAATCCAACGGAAATTGTGCCGTTCAACTGTTCAGCTATTCAAGAAATCTGTTTTCATTTTCAAAACCAATTTTCTTTTCGAACAAAATGAAGGCAATTAGTTTGAACGAAAAAAATGAAAAATTATTTCCTTAAATTTCTCAAAAGCCTAATTAGCTCATCAGCGTAATTACAATTTTGCGAGGAAAAAGGTCTGGAAAGGCTTGGATGTAAAAAGAACCGCAAAGTTTGAGGGAAAAATCTGGAAAAAATTGTTACTCAGGAGAATAATCGAATATGGCGGTTTTGACATGAAATCTGTCGGTTGCCTTCACACGAGGATGTGAAAAGAAAAGGCAAACAACCTTTCAATTATTTTTTCTTTTCTTTCTTTTCAACAGTGTAAATCAAGCTGATGAAATGGCTGAAGGAGGCTTTGATATCTGTCTTTCTTTATTTAAGAAAAGAATCGTTATGAGAAGTGGAAAATGAAGAAGGAGAAAATAAATAAACTCTTTTTTTCTGATGAAACGTTTTTTCCCCTTAAATAGTTGCTCTTCAAGTTGAAAACCAGATTTTTTTGTCATCGGATTTTTGTTTCTCGTTTTGTGGCGAATCCTTGGTTTTTAGTTTTTATATTGGATGAGATTTTTCAGCCGACATTGGCAAATTCACTTTCTTACGCTATGCGATTTCCATTTTAAGAACTTCTTTCAGACTTTTTATTTTTAATATGAAAAGCCTCAGGGTGATCTGGTGAGTGTATCACAAAATATCTCAAATAATGTTTTCGGCGAGTGGTTATCAAACAGCTTTGGAAAGGATTATCTAAATAAAAGACAACTTACTCGCTGATGGAAGACATAAACGACTTTTGACTTACAAGATGACACCTGGTGGCGAAAAAAAAAAGGTCTCACCGATGCTAGGAATTTTATGTTCGGATGACTGACTCAAAACGAAGGTGATCATTTCCATTTTTAAAAGCAGAATCGTGAATATTCTTGCCGCGGATTAATCAGATATGACTTATACTAATTAACAAAGTCATTACTAATTATCAATCAGACGGATCAAAATAAAACAACCCTGAAAGATTCGCGCACGAGAAAGCGGCAAGTATGTTTGCCGCCTGGAAAAAGGTTTTGCGACAAAAGCGAAGCGGTGAGCACCGCCGCTGCCTCCGCTATTTTAGTGAAAAATTCAAAGCCTTCTTATTATTGATTAAAAACCAAAAACCGTTGACGGAAAGAAATGAATTAAAAATTTTTCTTTTTGTATTTTCGGTCGCCCACTTTGTAGTCACACCGATTTAGTATAAAAATAAATTTATACGGTTTAAAACAAATTTGTACATCCCAAGGAATATTAGTTCCGCCGAAGTTAAAAATCGCGACGAGTTTTGAAACATTTGTTTATTTAATTATCCTCGGTTTATCATGGCGTTCGCATTTTAGAAAGAAAAAAAGAAAAACAACAACACGAAACTAGGCGTCGTCATTTATAATAATTCACAGTATATAATATAGGCTGTGGTTTTTTAAGTGCATTCACGGGTACATGGATTTTCAACTCCGGTTCATTTATCACGGGGCCTGGATAATTTAACTACCAACCAAATCGAATAGGTAATCGGTTATTAAACAATTTTCAGTCGTTGACAGCTGGGAAAATATTCTTCAAACGACATTTATTTTGTCTTTCTCTCTCTCATTCTGTTCTTGCCCTCCTTAATCGAGTATATGGCAGAAAACGGGTACGTCATGGAGAATCCTTGCGGTTGTTAAATTTTTGGATACATGTCATTAATATTCATTAAAATAATTTTTCTTTTTGTTCAAGGCATTTAAGGGAGGTCAATATGTTTTATCTTGGTCTGGCATTTCTGAAATTTACGATTTTCCGGTTTGAAGCGTTTAAGATTTAAAATTTTTCTCTTCAAGTTAAGTGACCTCGGTGGTCGAACCGGCCGAGCCTCTAAAACACGTTTAAAAAAAAGTTTTCACTTGTTACAGACCGACTTGCAAATAACACAAAGAAAGAAAAATCACAACAATGACGTTCTTAATGGTTTCTCATCACCGGAGAACATGAGGGCCATCCTATGCTATAATGCAAGTTTGATGTTTGATGTTACGACACATCACATCTGGTTTAACTGAAAGCGGAAATGGATTTTAATACCCGAATGTACTACTATCTAATGGAGTATACTATGAAATACCATGTCCATCTAGAATCTATTTTTATCTGGCGTTCCTGTGACATAATCCATTATCACTGATTGAAGGATGCATAACAGGAATCCTGGAGTAATTTGCGAGCCTTTCAATCAAACGCCACCAAGGTAATAGATTTTATCTGGTAACCTATAATCGCAGAGTGCTATTACAGAAAGGATAAAAATCTCAGCTCGGGGGTTTTATTCTTGATTGGATTTTGGGTTTTACACTGTCGGTGCTCCTCCTGAGTTGGACGTTTTGCAAGAAGTTACTCAATGTTAAATTCAAGAGGTTTTGCAAAAAAAAAGAAAATTACTTTTAATTAAGATTGACATTTATGTTGTTGTTTTATATGTTGTTGACCACCTCAACATGTTAATCCATAAAGTCTTAGGCGCGGTAAGAGATTATGGATTTGAAACACAGTCAGATCTCGTTTTGCGCGATAAAAGGGTGCCACATCAATTAATATTTATATAAAACGACTTTATTTTGTATTATTTGTGATTTGAATTGAAAAACGCATAATTCGAGACCCAACAATCGAGTTTGAGGTAAAAGCGCACAAAAAAAGTTAACATTAAGTCGTACAAAGCTTGAAAAAAATTTTTATTTGAGTTTAATTAAATTGTTTAAATTAAAGATGAAACCCCCCAAAATGTTTTGCGGAAGGTTCTAAAGGATTAATAAAACGAACATTTCTAAAGCTTTACAAATTCACTTTTGAACTTGGTATACTCTGTTGTCTGTTTAAGACATTTCGCCTGCTTTTAAAACTGTAGGCATCTTCAGCGGTTGAATGTTTGGTTTCGACTGTTGTATGGTGTTAACGTAGCTTTAAATACGCGCACGACAGGATTTGAAAATAAAGCAGTTTGCGAAAGTTAATTAAATAACCTGAGGTTAGTATTTAAATTTTGGTTCTAACTCCACGTCAAAGCCAAAAGTTATGCACTAACATTAATAAGCCGTGAAAATCTTAAAACTCCTCAAGTAACCTGAGATTGAGCTTAAATTGCATCTTCCTCCTGTTTAATTATTAAATTATGCAAAATTAAGTTGTGGAATTATTAATTAAAAATTTTTTTTGCAAAGTAAGTTGGGAACTTAAAGTGAAAAACTGAAAAGATTAAGTTGAGATTAAAGAACATGAGATGAAGTATCAGGAATGAGTGTCAAGTTGTCGTATCGATGACAACGGTTAATAACTATGTCAGGAGTTCGCGCGAGCCTACACTGTTATGATAGGTCATCAGAATGAGAGCTGAGTGAGTCAGTCGGATGTTAGAATTGGTGTGAGCGTTCTAATTAGAGTTTCTAATTGGAGTTGTAATGTGTGGCAGATTGTTCTGTTTCCCAAGTATATGCTCGATCTCTCTCTTCGAGAGTTAACTAAATTAAACTCGTGAAACGAATTTTCGAGATATCGTATCGTAGACAGGATGTATTGATGCAGACATATAGATTTAATGAAATTTTAATTAATGGGATTAAAACAGAAATTTTTAATAACGGTACGCACTCGTAGCAACCCCATTACTCATAATTTATCTCCTGTTTTCGACCTCATCTTTCTTTCTACTTTCCCGCCCTAAATCATCTTTTACCTGAATCTATTCTTTTCTGAATTAATTTCCTCTCGAATATTTTCTTCCTTTCTTCACCCCCACCTCCCGTTCTACGACAGCCATTTTCATATTCCGCCTTTTTGTTTTGTCTCAAAGGTTTTGAAACTGTATTTCCGGTGTTGGTTTATGTTTCCTCTTTTCTTTGTTTTGGTATTTGGTCTTTTATTTATTTTTCTTTCCATCTGGTCGTCTTCGGATCAAGTTATTTTCAAGCACTACTCTTTATTCTGGTGTTTTCAGATTTTGTTCTGTCTCTCTCTCTGTCTGTCTCTTTTGTCCATTTCCGTTCGTTTTCAGCTTTGGTTTGTCCTGGGAACTCGTGTTTCCTACTTTCTTCTTTAAAGTGTCTAAATTTTGGGTGCTCTCTGTTGTGACCCATGCTTCTCTCAGATCTCGATTTCCATAAACCATGCCGACTTGGGTTGTCTGTTGAGGTAGTATTTGAACACCTGGTTGGTGAGTCGTCTTAAGTCCATTCTCGCCAGGTGTCTATAGAAGGCGATTCTTCTCTTCCAGATCACGTCAGTTTTCTTTGGTATATTTTGGTCTTTTGTTTTGTAATTATCTATTTCTATCTGCACTTTATCTTAAATTTACTCAATTTATCTGCCTTGTTCTTCTGATAAATTTCATTTAATCTCTCTGTAAGTGAGATGATGTTGACGATAATTTATCTTCCAGTTTTCATATTTCCCGAAGCTCGCAACCCGCGGAAATGATTCTATTCAAAGCGGTTGCTCATCTCTGAATTAATTACTTCTTCCGCCAACCACTTCTTTCCTTCCTTCATTTCTTGTTACTTCATTTTGGTGAATTAATTTTTACTCAATTTTCCTTCTCCTCAGATAACTTTTCACCCCCCCCACAAAACCTCTACCTCATTAAATTTTAACCAAATTTTTTACCTACTTAACTACCACCTGTCTCCAAGTACAAGACATTGCTCTGGCATCTTTAACTAGAGATTAGACCAAATGTCTCAACCCCAGGAATTAGACGAAACTTAAGATACAGCCTGTAGGGTAGAAGTATTAGTTTAATAAGACCACACTTTGATGTGGAATTTGATTCCTGAATATTTGTACACATAATTAAGTTCAAAAATATTGCACACTTGAGTGACTTAGTTTTCAAAGCGGACTTAATAGCCCAGAAACTGGAAGCTTATATTATAAGGCGACCATATTTTAGACAAGATTTATGTTTTTAGTGTCCCGACGGGGCTGCACGAATTTATTGAAAGTTTGTGATCGCATGCACAATTTTTCCCTCAAATTTCTACTCATAATTAATCACATAAATTTTGCGCGACAGGCGGAACGTTAGAAACAAAATAAATAGATATATATGTGTGTAAGTCACGGGTAGAACAAAACTTCTTTGTTGTTTCGAAGAATTCGGTTTGTTTTGGTTTCCTTTTTTTTTAACGGAAGTTCTTAATTACATTCGAAATAGTTACTGAGTACTATTTTCTTTCGGTGTGAAAACTAAGGAAGAGACTAAAAATAGATTAAACCAGTTTGATTCGGTCAACGGCCTGACACACTCGACACAACACACGCACGATAGACAATAGAACATTATCATTTTATGTAGATTCGTTTTAAGTATTTATTTATTTAAAATAAAATGTTTTGTTTTTAATGATTTTAATCGCGCTAATCAAACAAATCTCATTCTCAAGTTGATATATATGTCTATTAACGGACTTAAGGATGACGATGGATATGTTAGCATCAGATTTGCTTTCTTTGTTTTGTTTTTGTGCTCTTTCCACCCATCTAAGAACTGTTTTGTTGTTAGTGTTGTTATTAAGTTGGCTATCATGCTCCCCTTAAGTCAATTTCTTCGACGTAGTTAAATCGTTTCGCAAGCTTTTTCGGCAAAGTCGTTTTAGAAATTATGCACGAAATTACAAGAATTTGGTGAAGGTTTAAGTTTTGTACTCAGAATATCTAGTTTTATAGCTTTTCTGGGTCTATAAATTGTTTATGTATTCATTATTCAATTGACAGAAGCATAGGGGCTATGTATCCGGTAACTGGGTGCTGTAGATCCGGAAACGCTTCCGTTTTCTTACTCTATGATCAGTTTATTTAACCGCGAAATTTAAAGTTCTTGAACAGCGTACGTTAGATCTGAATGCAGAGTTACTACTTCCTTCAGAGCTCAGTTTGTGTAGCTTCTCTACTTTCTTTTTGTTCCGAAAGGAAGTAAATATGCCCCTCGAAAGGCAACCTGGATCCACGGAATCTAATTTTCTTAAATAGGCGTCTACTTCCACGGCGTTGTTGGTCAGCCGGTTATTTTGTTCAGAAATCTGCTCCAAAATTCTGTCAGTCTTTTAAGAAGCAGATTCAATTTTACTGTGTATTCAGCACCTTCAGGGTGTGAACGTTTCCGAAGAGAAAATTTCCTGCAGCTTCGGCCAGCTCGATATCTTTTCTAGATTTTGCTGTAGGCTCTGGTGTGCAAATTCTAACACCCAGACAACGACAGGAGTAACATATTATTATCAGTCATAATTGTATGTTATTGAGTTTTAATCCCGTTTTTCACCCAGGATATGAAAAGAGGATTCGAATCCACGACCATAATTCAACAGCTAACCACATTACAGACCTCCCACAACAGAAAATTTAAACAAAATGAAGGTCAATGAAAGTAAAACGCTGTTTGTTAAAGAGAAGAGAAAGAATAAAATAAGAACTAATAGAAAGTGTTAAAAGTGGTTAGTGTTAGAAGAGATGGGCGAGATTGTTAAACGGAAACTACAAAAGGTATCAGTAACGTTAAAACGAGAATGATGAGGTGGTTTGCGAAAGACTTTTCATTTCTGTCAAAAGATAGTCTTCTACACTTGTAAGAGATCACGTCCTCTGAACCTTTTAATTGGGTGAGTGACCCTTGAAACGTTATCTAGTTGTAGATAACTTAATATGGACCACCATTTCAAGGACGCCGTGAGTTTTGTTTTAATGTCAAAAATGATGATAATTGAAGAAGGCGGTGGGATTGTGAAATGAGCGTTTTAAGTGTGGCGGCGATGGTGGGGACTGAGCACTCTGGTCAAAACTTTATTACGTAACACTTCGATTTAGTTTCTCAAATCCGAAATTTTATGGACATTTTGTATTTGTATTTTAACGAACCGCGGAAAATAAATTTCTTTGCCAAAATCTCTCTCTTTAAGTAGGTCAAATCCCTTTTTTTAGACTCAGAAATTTATGACACATAAAACAATATCGGAGACAGAGAGGAAGTTAAACAATTGGCAAACGGTCGTCTACCTGATTGTTGATCCTGATTTGAAATCCCGCTCGAGTGGAAGAGTTAGGTTCGTTACCTGTCCTCTCTTTAAACTTGTTTCTTTATTCCTCCCTTCACCACCTCATCCCTCCATCCTCCTCTCTCTCTCTTCTTTTCTTTGTTTTATTTGTTGCGTCTTTTCAACCGCAGAGTGACGGAATTACGGCTTCCGTTTTTTTGTCCTCGACGGTTTCCTCTCTAAGTTGACGTTTTCAACTTCTGGTTTTTGTTTTATCTCCTTGTGAATAACTAACTTCCATGTCAGTTTTATTTTAAAGAGGATGATTTAGGTTCTTACACAGCAGGACAAAAGAAGTAAGGAAAGGACAAGAGAGCTAGAAAACAGTTTTGGTTGATGTGATGTGGGTTCTCGAGGTTTTTGAACTGTTCTAGGAATAATTGAATTCTAATACACTTGTATAAACTTATTAATTAATAAAACTATTAGGGTGGTGAAGGGTTGGTTTAAGTTTTGGAAAATCGGAAAGGATTTCCGGCACAGCTGAAAACTACACAAATGAGCTGAGAAGGACAATGATGATCTACTGGAGCTAAACTAAAATTGTTTCTTGTTGGCGTGATTGCGTGTTGGTGTTGCTTAAAAGCCCAAAAATGGACATATCAAACGAAGAATTGTTTTTCCCTTCGACTAACACGGTCGCCCTTGGCCAGTCAGTGCTATATGAATACCACGTTGCCTAATTTCTTTCATCAACCTCTTGGATCAACCTCTCGTTTAAGTCTAAACAAATACCTCAGATTTCATAAGTAATGCACACTATTATTATGGGTTCGTTGGAGAAGTAGTGTACCTTCCACATGACGCAAATGCTGACAGGGCATGGCTGCTTCAACGGATTTCTTCACAAAATCCGCAGGAGAGACACGCCGATTTGCGACTACTGCAGAGAAGAAGACGACACCGCAGATCACAAACTCAAAAGATGCCCTGACACTGGAGTGACGAGAATTAATGAAAAAATTCCCGGATCTTGACATGGAAACAATCATTACAGGAATACTGAACTCCAGGGAAAAATGGCAGAGTTTCCAGACATTCTGCCACAAAATCTTGGAAGCCAAAGAGGACGACGAAAGAGCACGCCAGGAACGACCAAGGAAAAGAGGAGCAGAATAACGCGAATCCTCCTTCTCATTTTCTTGCAAGTCTTAGGATGCATCAGGACCACGGACGAGTCAAGACGACGCAAAGCTGAGGACTTCCAGAAAGTGATGCTTTATTCACGGGCGGGTCTTCTGGGATCTTCAACAGCCACATCAGGAAAAAAAAAAGAAAAAAAAGGAGAAGTAGTGTAGTGATTAAGTTCCTGACTTGGACGCAAATGATCGTGAGTTCGAATCCTCCTGTCATACCCAAAAATTGAGGGTGAAAAATGGGGTTAAAACCACCACCAAACCATTATTATGAGCTGGATTCAAAAGTAATGCACACTTTCATTTAGGTTTCATTCACAATACGCGAATGCTTTTAAATAACACATCTCATAAATAATGCACAGTAATTTGCTTCAAGACAAGCCAAACGTCGCGAAGTCGTTCACCTCAAAATGAAAGCTTCCGTGTCAGGAAATTCTAAAAAGGACCAACAAGAGTTTCGTTGAAGAAATTTCTTGAGGATTCGGATCATTTTCAAATTTCAGTAAACATAATATTTCATGGATACCCCCTCCAAAAAATTTCGGTAATCACGGTTGTGACTTTCAAATTTGAAAGTCCTCCATTGATGATGATAATTTAAGTGATAAATCGTTTCTGGCAGTGACGAGAAAGACGAAAATTTCCCAAACACACCTGTCGCCTCCAATGAAATTTTTCACTGACAAACATTTTTAATTTGTGTCATCAAAGTCTTCGAGTTCACGGATATTATAATAATAAAGATAATATTAATTAATAAATTATGGTATAAACTTTTCATAATGTTTCCTCTGACATTAATTTCTCTTTTGAGGTTCGCTGTCCGAGAGCGTGACTGATTCTGAAATTTCTTTTCATATCCAAAAGGAAAATTTACTTCTGAGGGAGAGTCTGTGTTTGTGTGTTATGTGTGCACTTGCTTAAGGGTAGGACTTCCATCCCTTCGACACACGGCCATTCATGTTTTATTTAGGAGTAAGCGAGCCATGTGGAAATAGAGCTTAGCAACGGTCCGTCATAAAATCGAAATCCGTGAAACTGTTCTGCGGTCAACTCATCTCGAGCTTCAAGAGTTCGTTAAACTTTTTATTTTAGTTTTTAGAGATTTTCGTTATTTATTTTATTATTTGTTTATGATTTCTTAATTTGTTGAAAGGATTTACAAGTCGATGACGCTAACACGAAAACATTTAAAGAAACACTTTGGAAGAACAGCGGGACAGTTTTGCGGTGAGCAAGTTATCGCTGACTTTCTTCATTTGTTTGGCTCGAGGACCTCGAATATTTGGTATCCGGATCTAAGCCCTTCCAATTTTTGATTGATTAACACCAAAATATTTAATTAAACAACCGGATGTAAGGAAGTCAGGGTTTTACGAGACCTGGAAAAATCCGGTGAGACTGGAAACTGACATACTCCTCCGTCGCGTTGTCAATCAAAATCGATATTGATATGAGTTCCGTTTGGTTTTAAGGACCTCACCTTCAACGTGCGGGTTAATTAAGTTATTAACACCGAGTTAATAAAACTGGTAAGCTGCGAGACTTTGAACCATGGAAGTAAGGAAGGCGAGAGACCTTCAGGACTGGAGGCCAAGGAGAGAGATTTTTGGACTCTGACTCACAACCACGAGCTCTAACTGTCTTTAAATTAATTATTATAATTATTTATGTACATATATAATAGAATGTACGCCTATACATAAACGAACATAATTTCAAAACGGTTCTAAGCCTTATTTATACGCGTAGTCCTAATAAAATGACAGGCTTTCTTAAATTTCATGAAATAAGTCAAATTATAAATGTTAGATGACCCATTTCTCCAATTTATAGTCATCGAATGGTATTGTCTTCTTACGGAACAGACCAAATTCATTTTGATTAAATTTAATTAACACTTAATAAATTTTTTATTAATATTAATCAAGATTAATTTTTAATTAAATTACAAAAATTATTGATAACATTATTAAGCCAGAAAGTCTATAAACTATAAGGTACTAAAAAAATTTTTCTTAATGAAGTTTGCTACATCTATAAATAAAATTCGGGGGGATGTGTGCATTATTTATGAAACCAATACTTCGAAAATGTTTTGATGTTTTTGATAGACATAAGAAACATAATAACTTCATAATCAACGTCGATGGAATCAGATAGGGCTGTCTATAATAACAATTTAAGTATTGAAAGGAGACAATCCAAGCGAATACAGTAGTTCTTTGAGTAAGGTATAGAAGGACATCTTTTGGCTCTACTCACTAGCGATAATAGATACCAAAGAGAGGACTAATATGACTACCACACAACCTTCGTGGAAAAACAAAAGAAGTTTTAATATTAAATCAATTAATACGCAGTGGAGAGTAAATTTCGTGGTGTTGAAGGTTTATATTTAAGTACCTAAGGTCTAATCAAAGGTATTTAATAGTTCTCACTTCCCGAAAGGCGAGGCGTTTTTATCTTCTTTTAAATTCCAGAATTACCACGAAAAAGAAAAGCCAGAACCAAAATGAAGGAGTACCTATAAATTACGCTCAAACGATATTCATGCTCGGAGCTAAAAGTTTCACAACAACAAAAAAATGTCGAAGTCAAAATTGTTGAGCGCGGCTCCTAACAAGAACAAAACAGACTCACCTGAAATAATCTGACAGATGCAAACTAATTTGTATGTATGTTACCGCTGAAGCTCGACAGCCGTTAACGTGCACATTACGTGGCTAATCTCCTGATTAACTGATGTGCTCTGTTAAAAAGCCGAATTAAAAGTTTTTTTATATTTTATCTGAGTAATGCTCACATTAACAGCTTCTGTTTTGTTAAAGTTAAGAAGTTTGCTTGTCTCCTTTGTTTGTTTGTTACTTTTGGCTATTATGCCGCGTAAAGTTTTTTCTTACCTTTCTCAGTGTTTGAACGCTAAAGATGCCTTTAGAGGGAAACGTCATAAAAGAGAGAATCTGACGCGGAATAACACCCAAAAGTTACTAATAACAGCCACGAAAATCTTGAAACTCATCTTATTTTTCTTTTTGTACCAACTAAAAACTTATGACATCAAAAAGGTAATAATGCGAATTCATTACAAAATAATTATATATATAAATATATACATATACACACCAAAATTTCAGACACGTGTCGACAAATTCACCGTGAAAATGGCGTATGAGAAGTAAAATTTGTCACGTTCTAACGGTCATCATAGCAATTTCTTTCTTTTTTTTCGGGGCCCTTTTGCTCGTTGTAAGTACTACCAACTTAATTTCGGTTTGGGGTTCTCTTAAAGAAACTTGCCATTTTGGATATTTTAAAACTCGAAACTACTAACACAAACTCTTGAAGCCCATATTTATATAGATAATTCACAGATTATCTAGATTTCTTTGGAAAAATCAAACAGTTTACTGTACGTAATAACGAATCATCTAGGATAACAAATTTATGTGTTTGGCGGTAACAAAAATATTCGTGTAAAAAGAAGTTCAATACCGCATAAAAAAAACAAAAATGTTTTTTAAAACAGAAAGACAAACAACAATAAAAATAAATAAAACAACGACCAAGACATCGACACTAATACGAACAAGACGTTCATAAGCTTTGTATCGAGCTTCTAATTTGAGCTTTACCGATGATATAAATCCGGATCAAACTGGTGAGAGCTCATTTTTGGCTAAACTTTGAACAAAGGCCGAGCTCTAATCGTAAAAGCATAAATTCTGGAAAACCGCAAGCCCGTTTCAAAACGAAACGACATTCGAGGAGAGTGATGGAGTTGTTAATTCAATTTTATTTCCAAAGGTATAATAAAAAGAAAGGGAAAGATCGAAAGACGAAGAGCCTTAAAGCGGTTAAAGCTCAAAAGTGTTTACAAAAGTACAGATGGTAAGGAAAACCGCAAAATTGAGGTTCTGAGGTTCTTTGTTTTTAAGGCGGCCAATAAAAAGTAACGAATAGATTGGAGAGAAGAGGAAGAGGAGATGGGAGGAAGGAAGTGGAGGGAAGGGGATGAAAGACTTTTTTCCACCCCCGTAACTTCATTATTGATTTAAAACCAGGAGTCGACAATTCCTTTCACGACCATTTCTTGAATTTCTCTTTTATTAATAAAATTTCGAATTTATTAACCGGGAAAGAGAAAGGAAAAATTTTTTTTTGATTTCCGGTTTATGATTTTATTTTGGTTAATAAAAAAATTTTTTTGTTCGATTCATACGGACTGTAAATTTGTGATTTTATTTCTTGGAGAGTGGAGGTGGGAATAGAAAAGTTTGATTTAGACTAGTGGATGAAATGCAAAGGATCAAATGAAGTAACTTGAAAGTAAGCTACACACAAAGAGGAAGGTGGAGGAAGAAAGAATCCTAAGGAAATACAAATTATAAAGAAAATTTGAGAACCGGATATGCTTACCGACGGAAAATAATTCTCTATGACATTGTGCATTAATTTTGAAATGAAATTCTCCCTCAAAGTGTGTGGATTGTTCTCTGAATTTTGAGACTACCGTTTTGATTGGATTTACTGGAAGGACGTACTATTTTTATGATTAAGCAGTGTGCAGTATTTATGAAATGGGCTCTTCCCAAAAATGCGAGTTATTTATATTAGGCCTACGCGAATGCTCTGCAATGTTACAGCTGGTTTAATCGCGTTTCTATATATTTGCCGCTCTGTTTTAGACTGCCTATACTATCTTATACTGTAGTTAAATATATAAAGATAATTAATTTATCCTGGTACTTGAGACACGGGTAACAAAGTCTCGGCAAAGAAACCCGAAGGTAACGTTTCAAAAGGCGACATAAATTTAAATTCGCTTTAAAAAGTTTCCGTGGCGATAAGCGAAGGAAGCCAATGGCGTGCACGAAAGGAGGA
Organism: Columbicola columbae; assembly: GCA_016920875.1. Taxonomy (NCBI): domain Eukaryota; kingdom Metazoa; phylum Arthropoda; class Insecta; order Psocodea; family Philopteridae; genus Columbicola; species Columbicola columbae. The sequence continues at coordinate 11,760,604 of JADMLL010000002.1, forward strand.
AGGAAGGCGGAAAAGATAAATCAAATCTGAAAGGATAAAGCTCAGAAAAAAAAAATGTTGAGCGTTTTGGTCCATAAAAACCTATAAAACAGATAAAAAAGGGAAAAAGTATCATCGATTCAGGTTTTTGTCTTCCTTAAATTGAAAAATCTTTTCCACGGGATAAATTTTCTAATCTTGGAAGAGATTTTCTAACCGAGAATAGAAGATGGAGAAGAAGATTTCGAGAGTCATTCGGTGAACGAGAGTCGGAATGCAGAACCAAAGGGAAAAAAAAAAATTTAATTTTTGATTACAGGACCGGATACAATTTCACAGAGATTTAATGAATTTGGTGGTCTGCCGTCTTTCATTTGTGTTCTCTTCCCTCCCCGCCCTCCTCCTCTCTCTCATTCGACTTCTCTGTAATTAATGATCCTTCTTAAATTTATGGTCCATCACCCGAGAACAATTAAAAGACTACGAAACGAAATCTATCGGAGAAGTGAAGAAGAAATCACCGTCAGCGTTGACGGCGGGTCTCTTCCGACTAGGATTTCGAATTCCGGAAGAGAGTTGGTAGCTGAGACCTCCCAAATTCCGGGAACGATCATCCTACAATTGGCATACTAATTGGCAAACGTGGGATATTGTAGGCAGTCAAAGCTTAGACCTCACAAGTTTAGTCTCCAAGTGTCTACGTAGGCGGCGGGTGTTTGACGCTAAATTATGAGGTCGTTTTTGCCGGAGTGGTTTGCTCGGGAAAACCTGGAGTTTCGTTTTGCAGGTTCTTTCAGGTTGTGTTGCTTTAAGGAATTGACTTTATTCCCGAAGTCAAAACAAACTTTTCTCATCTCACTTGTCATCTCAACAATCATAATCGACCTTGTTTGCTCATAAATGAAGTTCACGGCTTTCTTCGTATGATTCATTTAGAGTTGATGCTGTTGTTTGAACATTAAATTTTGGGTTTAACTCTCCTATTAAATCATTCCTAAAAGAAGAAGACGGACTCCTTATAATTAGGATAAAATTAAAAGTAGGAAAGAAAAAAGAAACTTTCTTGTTAGGGAACCCTAAGTGGCGGTTTCATCTTCGGAAGCTGGTTCTTAACGAATTCGAGGCAACTCCCTTTAATGCAAGGATTTATGGTTTGTTAATGCAAATGTACCCCGTTTTCCTGTTAGACTTCTGATAAGTTGCTATCAGCAGGGGAAACGAGAGAACATTAATTAACACCATCACAACCACCTGGTGGACTTGTAACCAGAGGTAAGAACTCTCTTCCGAAAACACAGCGGAGGAATTAAAGGGAGGAGGAGATAAGGTTTTCGGACCTCAAACTTTAAATGATAATTTTGAGTTAGGAATTGTTTATTAAGAGAAGAGAAGTGAGTGCCTCTGCGGTTGTAACTTCATGTTACCGAGTTTATGCTTTTGCTTATATAGCAGGCTCTACGGGAAAACTAAACAAGTTTAATAAATTCTTGCTGGGGAGGAGGGAGGGAGGGAAGAGACGCTCTAACTGATCCAAAATTTTGGGATGGAGCCACGATGGCGAACCTTTTGAGCTCTGTTGCTACACAATATTGTTGTACCTGTATTGTTAATACTGTACGTCTGGTTGCCTCAATGTTGGGCCATGAAACAGTATCCGTTGACTTCCGGTGACCCCACGGTGGTGTCATGAAATATTTCACAAAAACTATTGGCTGAGTGCCGGTGACGTCACATTCGGAAATTATTGCTGGCGATCTTATACTTATTTACACATGTGGACGATTACCACTAAAGTTCATATGTTGTGAATTTAAAATATTGGTGCTCAGGCAGCATGAGAGTCAGTTCCACCGGCAGCGACCCGAAAAAAATTTACATCAGACCTCCCGACGTCATAGTGTTAATTTAAATCTGGCCGTTCTGAGAGACAAATATTTGACTTACGAAATTCTTTGTCTTTGAAGGTGAGTGTCACCCAAATTGAGCTCCCGTATCAGCACTGACACTATCACCATCACTGGGCAAGTAGGCATTTTTAAAGCGTTTGGCTGTTGGATGCGTTTTTACCAATTGAATAAAGGATTTGGGACTTACAGTAAAAATAATTTTTTTCAAGCGGAGTACGAAAGAAAATAAAACAAAGAGGACGACTATTGGAAAATGCTTGCCGCGTTCTAGATGTCTAGAAAAAAGCTACAAACCTTTCTACTCCCGGGGATTTCTCTCCAGAAATGGTGCTGGAATGCGAAATCATGACGTGAAAGATGATTCCATATCCGCGTTACATAAATTCCCAAATACACATTTCTGTGACAGTTTTCTTTAATAAAGCCACTCTCGAGAAAAATTGTTTGAGACACACGAGCAATGGAAGTGAAAGAGACGGAGGAGAGAAAGAGGAATAGAAAGTGAAAGAGAAGAAGGAGGAGGATGAAAGGAGTAACTAGGCAAAAAGAAAAAACAGAATTTTTTTAAAAGCACTTGTTGCCAGCGTTTGTTGCTCCCGAATTTTATTAATACAATTTATTCTCTTTCCTTTCTTCCATTTCCGGTATATAAGAACAAACTCATTTTCTAGAAATGGAATGAAAACGTCTGGAAAATGGAATCAAATTTTTTTTTCTTTTAATGTTTTCCAAAAGCTGAAGGAGATGGGTGGAACCGCGCCTAAGAAAATAGTTTTAAAAATACTTTAAATCATCTCTTTAGCTTTATTTAAGCAACCAGCTCTCTCTCTTTACTCCTTTCGGACGCAGATGTTTGATATCTGCGGACATTCGGAAATGTCATAAAATTGAAAGTTATTTTCAACGATTCCAGGAAAGGATAATGGATCCCAATAAATCTCATCCTCATCATCATCTTCTTCTGTTGAGATCTTCGGGGAGGAGAAAGAAAAGGTCTTTCTCAAGTTGGCCGTGACGAATCCATTGGATCGTGCTAACAGTCTGCCCTCTAATAAGAGTCGATAAAATCTCATGTTTTGATTTTTGTGTCGAAATTGTCGGCCGCCATCATTTTCAATATTTTCTCGTCGGGTTTCCTTTTTAATTTTTTTCCCTTCTAAACCCGGCTGTTTCATGTTTAATAACAGGAAGTTATCCTTACCTCGTTTTTGGGCCTTTATTATAATTATTATTATTAATATTCGTGGTGGAGTTTATTGATAATCTTCGATTTTGACTGTGATAAGTTGTTCGGATGGTGTTTCTTAAGCTTCCACGGTCGTTATCGGGGCCTTAAGAACAGTTTTATAGGTTATCTGAATCTTCAGAATTATTTATCTGACGATACTCGGAATTGTCTTAGTGTTAGTGTGGTTGTTTGGTTAAAAATTTTTGTCCGCCATCTTGTCCAAATAAGAGACTATACGAAATGAAAGAAACTTCACTGTTGGTTAGTCAAATAACATTTGTCGTGGCAGCAGTCGTGAGAATTTCAAAACGAACCCAGAATGATTTTTGTGACGTCACCGTCTCTTTTGTAGAAAATTTTCTCGGGTTTCTGTCCTCTGATATTTCTCACACCCACTCGCAACCACCTTTTCGTTTTCTATTTTTGTAACCTTTGGATTTATTAATGTTGAAAAGAATTATTTTCAAACCGGGGAAACAATACGGAAAAGTCAAGGTTGGTTGTCTTTCGTTTGGGAAAATGTCACCAAAACTCAAATGTCAACCTTTCAGCCTTTTTCTTGCTCCAGTAACCCAAAAATATCTTCCCATCCCCTGTACCTTCTACTCTTCGGTTGTTTCAAACTCAGTTTACATTCTGACAGGGCAATTCCTTTAACAAATTTACAAATGTTTGCCTTTTCTGTTCATTTTTAAAGAAAATTTCTCCTGTCGGAATAGAAGATGAGACGAGGGGGTTTTGTTTGAATTTATTCTTTGCTGGTGTTATCGCGAGAACTTGTCTGAACAAAGGGAGGAAGTTGCAACATTTACACAGTTTTTGTTTAAAACCCGTGACAAGTGAGTGGAACGCGCAATCGGGTGTGAATCCACCTTTTCTTTCTTACAAGCCCTTTTCGAAGAGCCACTTGTGGGAAACTAGTCCAGGCAAAAAAAGGTTTTAATCGTGGGAAAGGAAAAAGGAAAGAAACTGGGGCCAGGTGATACGTTCAAGTTTTCGGATTTGATTTTGTAATGTTCGTGTCATTAGCTTACCGACAACCTAAATAATTATTATCATCACCATTTTTGTTTTGTCAAATCATCAAATGTTGACAAGCGTTAAGGTCTATTCTTTGGGGTTACACCAAAGTGTTTTGATTGTTGTCAATCTTAAGACCGGAAGTGGATTCACTATAATCATCTTGAATTGTAAGGTACAGTCTTCAGTATTCAGCCTTGAATCTATCGATGTCCGGAGTTTATTAAGTTACTAATAACTGTATAATTTTGTTATCTGTAAGCAACTTAAATAAGTTCCACACATTTTAAGCTCACTCCTACAAACTTCTTTGTTTACTTAAATTTTGATAAACGATCTCAACAAAACTTCTATAACCTCCATTGTTTTCCATTTTCTTTCATCATTTCATTTCAAAACTCTGACGAAACTTATTAATTCGACTAAATAATCTCTTTCATGTTCGAACATTATTTACACGACGGAAAAATTTCGCTTCGAGCAACATTCACCCAAACGCATATCGATTCCTTTATCAAGACAGCTTACAGTTTGGTAAAAACGGCCTTCGACACACACTTCCCAAGGCGGAGGAGTAATGGACATCTGTCTGTTATCACATTAAAGAGAAAAATTTTAAATAAAAAACACAAAACAGAATAAATACACGATCAAAAGAGATCTTAATTAAAATCCCAAATCCCATTTTTAAATAATAAATAAATACAAAATGGCAGTCGTTTGATTATAGACTAAAGAAAAAACGTTTTTTTGAAAGAAACCGATAAACAATTTATTTATTTATTGAGTTCTTCAGTTTTTCTCGTGCGTTCGTAAAAAGTTTAAGAGAGGATTCCCAAAAGGAGAAAGAAGAGAGAGAGGAAGATGGAGGTATTGAATGAGGGTGTTTCGTCCTTTTAAGATGCTGGGAAAAAATAACAAAAAAAAAACTGAGCGAAGGTTTCCTCTCCTTGAAAGTGGCTTATTGTTTTCTTTTTCAACAGCTAAGAAACTCCCTTCGAGTGCGAAATAGTTCTCCTTTCTTCTCTCTTCGTCTTCTTTATTTTTCTTATTCCCTCGGTTCTCCTGTCGCTTCCTTTGTGTTCCATTCATGTAAATATTCTGTTGGAAGAAAAAAATAAAACATTTAAATTATTTTAAAGTAAACAAAAATTCCTTCCCGTAGGGGATGGAAAGGGTTTTTTGTCATTTTTTTAAATAAGTGATTGTTGGCAAAAATAAATAAATAAATAAAAGCTCCGGTGCGTTTTCATAGGAAGCAGAATCGCTGAAAGACAGAAAATAAAGAAGGAAACGCGGTTTGAATATTTATGTATATTCCAAGAGCGAGTTTTAAAAAAAAATTCCGGGGTTCGAAATAATTTACAGAAGGATTCATTGATTGAATGATCGATTGATTGATTGATTGACTGACTGATGGAACCCGTGTTCGTGTCATTTACACAATCGCCACAAATGTGTGGGCTGTGCAATTTAAGTTGATCCGGTAACCGCGAGTATTTTCAAGGAAGTGGAGATAAATTCTTCATGTTTCGGCGGTTTGCCGCAAAGGGAAATCGGACCTCAACCAAACCGGAAATCGAAACCTAAAATAGAAAACCTGGAAGAGATTTAACCGAAGTTAGTAATTTTTTATCAGTAAATTCCTCCAGGCAGAGGGAGAAAAAAATTAAAAATAATTTTATACACCAATAAGAAGGCTTTAATTTTGTCCAACAGTCCTAAAGCTACTGGCGTGACTAAGCTCCATCATGTTGTTGAAAAATGAGGTGGAAGACGAATCTCGTTCCCCGAAGAAAGTGAGACTCAGTCGTCTTCTCTCACGTGTCGAATGAAAAATAAAAGCGATTCTAGGGCAAGATGTGTACTGGACCATTTGGCAACTTCTCTTCTCCATCATTTTCCAGTTTGAATGAAGGTTGATGAGCTCAGATCAAGGACTTAGAAAGATCGGTGCGTGTGGGTCACGTTTTGGTCTGATAAAAATCATAGACTTGCGTATTCGGTTCAATTTTCTTTTTTTTTAATCCTCCCCTTTGTCAGTTTTAGAAAAAGAAACTTAAATCACGTTTTTTTTACTCATAATAAACCGAGGAAGAAAAATCAGATAATGCCTTAAATATAGGAATAAGGATTTCTGGAAATATGGTCCGTGTCGAATCGGTAAAAACTTGAGCCTGACTTCTGTGGCCCATTTTAGCTTTTTCTTTAAACAAAAACAGATTACTAATTTATGTTTGAGGAATTATCATTATTATAACAATTAATATTTCAGAACAAAACTTTGCAACTCTACAGGTACGAAGAAGAATTTTTTTTTCTTCGATTTGTCGTAAATTGAACACCATGCAAGTCTAATTAAAATGGCCGCCATAGGTTCGACGTTCACTCATTTTTAATTAACTCACGTAATTGATTTCTTCCTCGGATTATAAGATTTTAAAAGTTTTTTTGTAAATGCAGGCTTCAAGAGTTTGTGTTAGTAGTTTTGTATTTTAAAATATCTAAAATGGCAAGTTTCTTTGAATAAACCCCCAAAGCGGAATTAAGTTGGCAGTACTTAAAAAAAGGGCCCCGAAAGAGACAGCAAATATTAATAAGTACTATGGTATCCTATTTGAACGTGACAGATATTGCTTCTCATACAACATTTCACTGCGAATTTTTCGACATATGACTGTAAGTTTGGTATACTTATTATACTAAAAATTTTGTTGTGATATCTATATCATCTACTAATTAAGTGAAATTATTTGCTGAAATGCGAAAAATTGTTTCAATCCTCAGATTAGCTAAGTAATGCACGTTTTCACTGAATTTCGGACTTTGGCGGTAGCATCTTTACAATGTTTTTGTAGTTTTCTTTTTGTATGACTCATTTTTTTGACCGATTCACAACTACTTTTCTTCTGTTTTGGTAATTATTTCTTTGCGTGGTAGTCCAAGATATAATTAAGAAGCTGTTTAACATTCATTTCTAATGTAAAATTATAGTTTTTACGAATAAATGGTTGGGCGTTCGATTTTTAAAGCTTTCTCAAATATTAACAGGAAAAAACGGGATTTATACATCCAGAGAGACATTTAACTGCCAGATAAATTATTTTCTAAAATTTTTATTATCTGTTAATAGCTGGCGAGCGAAGTTTATTAAATATATTTCGCAAGAGTGCGGTCATAAAATATTCCAATAAAGCTTTCTTTCATTCTGTGCACACTTGTCGTCATTAATACTGATACAGGGGAAGAAATAAATTTGAATCAAACGGATGTGTTAATAAGGGCGAATAAGCGTTTAACCCTGAGGCTATGGGGAGAAACACGAGGATTTCTATAAATTTTGGTTGTCTCACCGACTATACAAACGAAAGCACGAAGTTGGAATTATGAGGAAAAACGTTGAAACATGAGATGGGAAGTGTAACAGAGAGGCGTTGGTCAAGTTCTTCGGTAATAAACCAAAATTGAGTTTGACATTTTATTTTTACTCGGAGATGCTGGCAGTTTTGAACAGTTTACGCTCGGGTACTAAAAATAATTGTAATAATAATAATTAAATACTCACTTGAGTGTACAACCCTATCTTTAACACCAGAAATTTTTAGTTCAGTCAGACGCAACTTGAGTTTTATTTGGTTTTATTATTATAATTAATGAAGGAGAACAGCTGATTTGTAATGATGTTAAAACTTGTCAACGAACGGCTGAATGAAATAAATTAAACTAACCCTTTCATATTCTCATCCTCCTAATAAAGAAAAAAATGGTAGACGTTTTGAAAGAAGGATCCGGGTTGAGTGATACCCTTGTGAGAGGTCCTTAACAAATCCATATCCAGTAGAGTTTATATGAAAACATATCATTCGGTCTTAAAAACAAAAGAACATTATTATAACTTTTATAGACATGTCGAAGTCTATATATAACATGTGCAAACCGACTTCTTGCCTTTTGTGACCCTCTTTAAAATTTCTCTTTGATTTGGGTGTGTAGATAATTGTTTTGGTGAACATCAGAAGTTTTTTGATGTCTAACTTATCAACTTTGAGAATAGGGGCAGTTCTTGTAGAGGCTTGGTGAAGATGTATCAACATTGTGGTACCCTACCCGCTTGCACTCTACGAGACTGAACTATATCACTTTGCTTGATACAGGCGTACCAACACTAGGTTCGTGGCGGGTGAAATCTGTGTTTGAATGTTTCCACGACTTGTTTCCCTTAAAGCTATTTCACGTATTTACTGTCTATGGTTGGCATCACCACAGACATAGCAAAAACAAACGGAACCCTGAATATGTTTTGTAAAACATTTGATATATTGATTGACCCGCATAGAGGATGATCGCAAATTGTCTAGAACTACCCTATTCTGCATCCTCGGGGTCGTTGTATGTTCTTCCACCCATCTCAAAGTGTGTTTCCTTTGCTACCCCCTCACTACTCTATAAGTATTCGGACGTGCACGCAAAACAACTTTAATTCAAATTAAACAAGTTCAAATCAAACAAGTTCCACTGTAGATAATTATTAATTACCTTTAATGTCTATGATTCGCATAAATATGATTATAATCATCACACACGCAATCCTCTCTCTCTCTCTTCTTGTCAGCCATCTTATGACAATAACACCATCTACTCTCCTGTTGCTACCATGTTCTACTCCTACGCTCTTGTTGTTTTCATTATTCCTTAAAAATTATTTTAATCAGAACGTGGTTGACTTCTCTTTCTCGGAGTGCCAAGCTCAAATTAGAAAGGTGCTGATGTAAAATTAAGCGCCACAAAAGGCAATAAAATAACCGACATACCAAAGGTCTAATTAAAAATGTCACTTTTATATTCGTGGCTGACGCGATAAAAAGAATTTTCCCTCAAAAATGAAAAATTTTTGCATACTCAGCGTATCGTCATCCCGGAAAGAAGTTTTAATTTTATAATTAAATCTCGAGCTTAACAAAAAAAAATGAAATTTATCATTCTGGGTAATCAGTTACTTTGTTCAAAAATTCATGAGCGGATCCAGCAGGAAAATAAAAAAACCAAAACGCTTCGTGTATTTTTACGGATTTTTCCTCTCGTAAAATTTTTATTTGATTGCTGATACCAAAACTGAAGGCAAGAGCTGACGGGAAATTACTCCCAGAAGATGAATATTTTATAGTGAATACGATAAGTCGTTGAGAAGTTGAAGTGGCGTGTGGCTCATAGAAGCTGAGTGATATGGCGCTTCCATTGAATTGTTTCAGTGCTAATTTTTTTTAGAGCTCCAGAAATCGTTACATTTCTCAAATTGCGTTGATAATCTACTCATCACTATCTCATCATTGAACTTATTCGATTTACAGGGTGAATCAGTTAATCTGCAGATTAACTAGGAATATGTTCATTGACAGAGTTCACACATAAAGTGACCAACTGTAATTTAAATTCTCACGAAAGTGTGCATTACTTATGAAATAAATTCTACATAGTGTGCATTATTTTTGAAATGAATTCTTTTTTAAAGCAGTGCTTGTATATTAAACACTTTAGAAAGGGTTAAACTCATCAGGAAAAATCCGGAAAATTCTTGATTCCGCACTTTAACTTAAGCGGATCAGTTAATTCGCAGATTAGCTAAGCAAAGTGCGCATCCGGGGATTTGTAACTATAACGGTAGCTTATGCACACTCCGAACAGAAGTTTTGAATGGTTACAGATATTATAGCTTCCATTCAACATATGAAGTAGCCCAAACGTTAGGATCGGCACTCTTTGAAGTTACCAGACTTGAACATCACATAACTCTTCCAATGATCCTATACAATGGAGACTCATAGTCAATTTGAGTATCTTTCACGATTTAAGTTGTTTATATATATTTAAATAATATCCACGAACCTCACAAAACTACATTTGTCTATTAATATTCGTTTGGAGATGTGTTCGTGAAACATTTTCACAGAATCCCAACCAGATAATGTCACCGGACGCCACTGCAAAGCTTCAAGCGTTCTCCGAACCGTTTTAAAATTCTTTTGACTCAAAAGCTCGGTAAAGTATAACAACAAAAACACTTTTGATGGATTTCTGTGGTGTGAGAAGTTTTTTTGTCAAGAGTTTTATTACTCAAAGTGAAAGAGACGCATAGAGAGGAACTTTGTCATGTGAAAAGTTTTGTTAAACACACAAATATTCCCCGTGGAATCCACACCTTTGTTTTGTCACATTACGCAGCGTTGGTGTTACATAATGGAACCTGACTTAGTACATTAATAAAGTTACAGACATTTTTTTTTTTGAAGGGCGACGTTAGTTTAAGCTTAAGTCCTTCCTTATCTTCATGATAAACAACTTTATGATGACTTCTTTTAAGAAAGAGGCAGAGGGAGAGTGAGGAGGAAACTTTTCAGGTTTTCGTTATTGCGAATTATTTTATTTGAATCAAATTACTATAAAGTTGAAACGCGTAGTATAACATTTATGCGAAAAGCTTAGTTTTAAAAATTCGAATTTACCTTAAGTGTTGTTCGAACATGATTTTTGGCTATTGGTGACTTTTTCTGATCTCGTCGTGGGATGTTTATGTTATTGCTTAAAACATTTCGATGGGTTCTGACTTATTTAGGTTAGAACCTTGTGGCTTGACACTTTATTCAGCCAAAGTCACCTCAGAGACTTTTGGTTCGGTTAGAACTTTTTAATTTTGCCTTGTTAATAAAGAGTATTTAGGTTTGCTTCCTTCTCTCTGATTCTCTGACTATTGGTGTGCTATTTTTGAGACCTTACCTAGTGTACAACCTTTTGGGAATGTGTATTGCTTTTAGCGGAGAGACTGAGTGAATGGTTGTCATCTTTTCTTGGACATTTTGGAAAATTAGTGGCTTTGACTCCAACTTTCCCATTGCTTAGTTATGTTTAGTTACTCTAACTATAAAATTATCTATTAAGTGTACTAAAACTCGACAAAACTGCTTAAGATTTGTTTTATGACGTCATTAGGGAGTTCTCATACATATAAGTTAGTTCTAAAAGGTTTGGAGTTTTCCAAGATGGCAGAGTCTATGTTTAGTATTGTCGGAACCAGGTTGTGTCGTTGATGATGGATGTTAATGCCGCTATTTCACTTGGCCGCGAAATATGGCAAGCGTGGCGAGACTCATTGACAACTGACTGACAACTCATTGACAGAAGACTGTCCAATGTACCCACAATCCTATGGGAGGATTCGGGACATTGGAACGAAGCGAATAAGAATGCATCGAATCTTTAACAATGGACATCACTAATTCCGAACGTATATATATATTTATAAAATATTACTATAACTATAATTTAGAATCAAAATGGACAATACAAAGATGCTGATGGTGTGGAGCTCCGGGCCTCGTTGGCTTCGGTTTTCGGCTGCTTTATTTCACTGTGCACATTCCGGTGGAATCAGTATAAAACTGATTGCCTGTATTGTACAATGTATAGTTTCTATCAAGGTTCACCAATATACAGTAGAGGAGCAACACATTCAGTGTATTATCAGCAGAAACAGTTTTTGGTTGTCTAGAATGAAGCAAAATAAATAAACGGATATCGGAGAGGAATATCATAGCCGTGACACCAGAGTTCTTGGAGCTTGGGAAACTGATCAAAAATAAAAAAAGATTGTGGGTTTGGCAAAACACAGAGGCTAGAAATGAAGATAATTTTTTTATTTCTTGATATCCTTTCGATTGGGTGTGACGTTTGCAAAGTTTTCGTGGGTGGAAACTTTTTTGAAAACCATCAAAATTAAGAGGCGGGAGAATCCACCTCCTCCTCCGTTTTCTTCAGATAACTGCCAGGCCTTGAAATTTCATAATTCATTTTCAAGTCTTATTCGCATTAGGCAATCCAAAGCTAAAAATGAAAACCAAAACAACATGTCGTTGGCCGTCGCGATAAAAACAAATTTTAATATTTGGTAAGTAGTACCTGTGGAACCACAGCACCATCGAGGAATGAATTACCTTTTTTTATTTTGATCGAACTCTTTTTATGGCCTCTCCTCGATTCACATTCCCGTGTCTTTTATGACTTTTTGTCCAAATCAAAATGTAATTAAAACTTGGGTTTAATGCTATCTCTCGTGAGGGTTTTGGAGGAGGATGGTCGCGGGGTTGTCGTTTTAATCTAATATGACCACGCTTCCGTTGAACTCCCCGGTGGTCAGCAGAATAACCATTCTTTTGACTTATTTATTTTACTGTTGGTAAATTAGTTTTAAAACTCCTGCACAACCCGTTTTTTTTATTTAAAATTTTAACCTTTGGTCTTCCGCATTCATCTGAATCCCAAAATCCCCCGGGAATGGGTGCGAGAATGAGGTTGTTGTCAGGCTTTACGGTAGACAAACAACCGCGTTTCCATTATCTATCAGAATTGTTTCAGGAGGAGGGACTTCCCTTTCCAATTTTCCCAAAACAAGAAACTAAACAAAAGCTGTAACAAAAGGTGAAAAGCACTAATGATAACTATACTCAGAAAGAAATTCTGACGAAGAAGATTTTGAAATAAGTTTTGCCGAGTTTCTAAAATACTATTAAGAGTCTGGTTTGGTGACCGTTGCTGGTCTCTTCGTTCGTGTTTTCTTTTCTTTTATTCCATGTCACACGATCAAATGTTGTAGATTGTTATCGCCTTGTGAATTTTATTTTCTTTTTAAATAATTATTACTCTTGAATGTGTATTACTTAGAAATCGATTCCAGTTTTTTGGCTTCTTGCTCGAGGTCGATGTTCATTTTTGTTTCTATTTTCTCCTGTTCATGTTGAAAAATGACGTGAATTTAGGGCCCCGAGATCTTTGTTTTTGGATCTATTAAGTTCCTTTAGTAGTTCAAATCTGATTTGTAACACTTTTACTATACCCTTGCTGTTTAAGAAAAGTTAAAATGAAAAAGTGTGCATTACTTATGAAATTAGAACTCAACAAAGGTGTTCATTATCTCTGAAACTAAATATTGGGAATTGTTGAGGCGTCCACAACCTGCGTTTCGGGTCTGCTTAGGAAGGTTAAAGCGATGAAAAAATAAAAAGAATAAAAATTACTTACCGGTTGCTCTTTCCCCTGCAGGATGGGTTTTAGGAGAGGTATGATAGGAATACCCACAATACTCACCACTCACGTAAACGTTAGAACCGATAATATGAATTTTGAACGTCAATTTACTGTCTTTAGCGAAAAGTGGTATGCGAATTGTGCGAAATTAGCGAAGAATACCGACACAAGAATTACAAAAATACCAAAAACACAATCCGAATCAGACCAAAGCTTGAAACATACTCGTGGCCAGGAGGAAAGTTGGCAGGTTTCAACCTGAACCCCCGGCCCTCTCGAACCTTCGATTAGGCTCGCGTTTGGAGGCTCGGTGTCAAAACAGCGCAAACAGAAATAAATTATTTTATGAGTAATACACACCCTCGTAAAAGCAAATTTACATTATCCAAAGATTTTAAGAACCAAAACAAATTTTGGGGGTCCAATAAAAAGAAAGCAAAACGAATGCGAATTTAGTTTGGAAAACCCGGAAGAAAAGTATCGGAGAGGAGCGACATCAAGCGGCGCCACTGAGAATCAAAGATGGCACTGCAGGTATTTAACATGATGACGTGGCAGCAACACTTGTTATTAAACTGTCGTTGAGGTCAGATGTCTTCGTTTGGATGTTGTTTATGTATTTTATTTATTCAATAAAAGATGTTTTATTATGTAAAATCATGTTTCTCTTACATATACACACCATTTATTTATGTAATTGATTAATAATTACTTTAACGTTTGTGTTTTGATTGGTGGATTTGAATGAGTCGGTTAAACGGTGATCTGATTGAGAGAAACCGATTATGAGTCGAAGAACATTTAACCCAAATATGAGTGACCTAGTAAAATAAATATCGTGTGAAACATGTTGGATGAAAGAGTGCCGGTTAAATAAAATCAGGTACGAGGAACTACACCGTGGCAAATCTAATTGTGTTCTCTTTTCCTTTCAGGGCAGCGTCGGAAAAAGAAAATCAAAACAGTAGGAAGAATGTTCATAACAAATCGGAACCAATTGTGCCCGTCGACGTGGCAAGAATCGCTCCTTCACAAAGGTAAATCAAATGTTATTATTATTATTATATTTATAGAGCGTCCTAAAGACTTTTTATATTCCTTTGTTAATAAATTTATAACGAATTACTGTCACGGTTAGTATAACAATCTAATTGGGAGAAATGAATGAAATTATTTTTATTTTCGTTACATGTGGGAGAGAAAGAACCTTTGTTTTCGTTAGTGCTGCTGTTGTTGATGTCACTGATGTTGTGCCTTAATAGTTCTTGTTTCATCGAAGGCTGCTTGTTAATTTTAATTAGACGAAAGAGTTCGAACAGTGTGTCTCCCGCCAAACGGAAGTTGTTTGATCTTTTATATTTGAGAACGGGGGCTGGTTTCTTGTTTAGAATTCTTTTTAGGCGCTTGTGTGAGTGATTTGGGGAGTATATTATATAAAGACATCTTATTTATGGGAAATCAATGGCTTAAATCCTTGGTACTCAAGCTTTTTCCTTCCCGGGCCAAATTCCCATTGTGACCATTGCGACTGGGCCACAAAAAGATTTTACAAGTCCAGGCCAACATTTTCGTACTGTTCAGGCACTATAGTTCAGAGTTAACAATGAGCAATGGACCTTTCACTCAGTCGGTTTGTACTCACCCACTGGGTCACTCAGTAAAGCTTGGTGGGCCGCAGTTTGAGTACCAAGGGCTTAGATTATTAATTTGAGGTACAGCTTTTTATTTTGACATGTCCCCTGGATTTGTTGTCTTTAACCTGTTATTTTGAGTTGCCCTCCCACTATCTTCTTCACCTTGTCCTTCTTCATTGTCAAATTTTCGTGGTTTAGGTGTCCAACAGTCAAGACTTTTCTTTTTTATTTTATTTCCAGTTCTTGCCAACTATGATTAATATCTTCTTCTTGAGAGTCCTGCCCAAACTTTTCCACTCAGTGGAAACTTTTCTTTTTTTAATCATTAATAATATTAAACGAGAGTTTCTGCAAATAGAAAAACCTTCACCCTGTTACCTCTCTCTTCTCCTTCCCCAAACCTCTCACTCTCTTTCGTGAGTTTCTTGCGAGAGACAGAAGTGTCACACGCGGGTAGAAAAATGACAGAAGGAAATTTCTCTCCGTTCCCACGTGATATTTTCATTACTAAAAGTTGTGACACGTGGGAAAGTTTTATACTGCTTTGCAGAGATCCCGAAGCTCTTTCCTCTCTCCTCCTCCTCCTCCTTGTTACAAAAGACATTGTCAAACGAATGAAGTTTGGATGGGTCGTTTGGACTTGAATGTGGCTCTGATTTTAATTTTAAATATTTTAGTATCGCGAAGATTAATCCAGACGAAGAAATAATATATCACCAGACGTCAAATAAAGCATTTAACGTTTATAATAAGGTATAAGATTATAAATATAAATTATAAGACTTGCGTAGATAAATAAACTTTGGGTAGTTAAAATGATATTTGAGTGACTAACTATGAGAGGAAGTTTGTTATGAACACTAGAATTCTAAGGAATATCGAAGAGAATCTTCACAAGTAGGAACTTGCTCAAACGAACATGCTTATTTCAAAAGTAATGCACACTTCTACCAAAAACTCATTTCATAAGTAATGCACAGTTCTTCAATAACGTGGTTTTATAAATAATTCTCACTCTTAACTAGAATTTATTACATTGCACCAAATCACAACTTTTAGGAAAGGAGCAAAGAATATACAGTGGAACCTCTCATAACGAGTGTCCCTTATAGCGAGGAAATTCGCATAACGAGCAATTTTTTCCGACATTTACATGGGGAATCCCCCGACAACTAGAGAAAACTCCGAATCCGAAGTTTCATATAAGACGAAAGGGACTTCAGAAAATGGTGTAGTACACTACAAAACCCTCAAATAAGATCTAAAAAGGAAGACACGTTCAAAAAATTACCCGCGTAAAACGAAACATGTAAGAGAACATCCCTGTAATATCTGTTATATAGATTCTGCACTCATATACCATATAATTAATATTTGATGACAGTTAAAGCCATTAAGGTCTTGTTTTACGCGAAATGAGTCTATCTACAGTATAAAACTATAATACTAACTAATAAAAGTACTAAAACTATGTGGATTACAGTGGAACCTCTCATAACGAGCAATTTTTGACGATATGTACATGGAGAATCCCCCGACAGCCAAAGAAAAACTTCGAATTTGACGGATTTTAAGCTAAATCTTTCTGTATCTGTCTCATTTTCTTCACTACCACCCAAAATTCTTTCAGTGTCACATTCTTGAGCTTCTTAGCTACTCCTTTTCTTTTGCTAAATACTAAAAATAACTTTTCTTAGTGCTTTATTCTATTTTACATTGTTTATATGAAAAAAATTGTTTCGCATTACGAGTAAAACTCTGGAACGAATTAAAGTCGTATATTAATATAAACAAAATGCAATATTAACTCGTGATCAATTTCCTGTTACATTCGTTTTAAATGAATCTTGTACTCTTCAAATAATTTTATTATCAGCATTAATCAAACACTCTCGTTCGAAATTTTCCACATCTCCTAAAATTTATTTTATGGAAAAGGTTTAATTGTGTTATAAAGAAAAAGTTTCGCAATATTTTAAAAAATTATTTTGCATATTTTTTTGGTTACCTCCCAGGTAGTTACTTGACGTGTTTGTCACTCATTCTTGTGAAAGACTCGAGATGAGAAATGATTCACTCAATGCGAATTTTATAAAAAATCGAAATTCAGGTTTGTTTCTGTGGGTCTTAATTGTTTCAATTTATCTACTCGAATCCATTTTTAAAAAATTTGAAAGCTCTTAAATAACGAGCGTGGGGTGTAACCATAAACAGTGGTACATTTTTAGTTTTTTTTCTTTTCCAGGCAAATCCATCCTTTATTCGAGGAAAAGCTTCAACTCCTGGCGTACGATGACCGTACAAACCCAAAAAAATCCACCCCAACCCCGAACATAAAAAGATCTCCGGAGGATCCGCTCCCGAATCCTTTGTTACATCTGCCGAAGAAATCGCCGGTGGATACATTCAACAACAATTCCTCTTCGCCACATCTTCATCCGACGACGCCGACGACGCCTACTTACAGCCCTGCGCCGAACATATGCGTCGAAGGAGGGAGAATCGAGTTCATAAAATCGCCTAGTGAGGGCACCAACTTGTCCTCTCTCAACCCTTCGAGAACTGCTTTTGATAAGAGAATGAAAGCGGGATCGCTATCACAGTACGCGGAGGTTGGCCAGAGGAAAAGCGTCGGAGCGATCACGCGCGCGCAGCAGACCCAAGCTGACTTAATAGACTTCGAAATTGCTGAGGAAAAGTGCGACGTGGCTAAGGTAAGATGGCACTTGCTTCTTTAAAAAGAGGGCCCCATGCCCGAGTTCATTTTTTTATGAGAGCAACGGACTCTCTAACGAATTTATAATGAAAATTAATTGTTGACAAGTTTTGACACGCATCCAAAAAGTTTTCATCTACTATATTTGACTTATTATTTATATTAATAAGTTTATTTAGTCGGAATACGAGATAATTTTCCGTCTGGCTGGTTTTGGCTAATGCTAACGACCAATAAATGTGCTCATAATACCATTTTTTATGATAATTTCAACAGTTGAAAAGATTTCCATGACCGGAAGTAGAGGCCAAACTAAACGAAAATAAATTGTTCAATTTGAAATTTAATTCTCAGATCCTTTCGTCCAACACATTTTAAGTTTTATGTGTTGTTGACACGGCTCAAATGGCCATTTCTTTTAATTCTTGTAAATGACTGAGGCACAATAATGGCGATTCTCTTCCACCAAAACAAAACCTTCACGTTCGTCAGAACCTGACCGATAAATTTGTATTTTCAAGTTGAACAAGAAATGAGAGGATTTTCTTATGTGTGAATTTCTCCTTCCACTTCAAACCACCCCATGAGGCTGATTCATGAAAAAAATAAAGGGGATGAAATTAAATATGGGGGTTGAATTTTAGGGAACAAGACACACTCGTTCTCTAGATCAGTCGAACGCTCGCAAAAAAATTGACCCACATTTCTGTTTATATGTCTACCTCGGATGTGACTCGTTTCTCTAAAAATTTACGTAACCCAATAAATCCTGTCGTTGAAAATTTTTCCAAACGTATCGCTTAAAAAACGATTTGATTCAATAAAACAAGACAGCAAATACAGAACACAAAGATGGGTCTCGGCAGAACTGTCGAGCCGGGTACTCAAGTTCTTTCTAAACAACAAAACTAGACGAACCTCACTCGGAATAGTCGAAAGTCAGTGAGAGTCAGGCCTCAATACCTCATTTCATAAGTAATGCACACTTTTACTTAATGATTTGTTACCAAGGTTAAAGACAAGACTTTAAAGTGTTGGAATTCGGGTAGCGTGGTACATCTCTAAGACAAAAATAGAAAACTCGGATTTCCAACAAAAACGAATGGATGGACATAAGAACCGATAGACAAAGAACGAATACAGAACAAAAGCTGATACAAAATGGTCCTTGTATACCGAAAACGTCGGAAACTGAATTTCGAAACGTCCCTGATCCCAGCTATCACTGCACTCGATTCAGTTTGTTTAGAACCCAACCAGACAAACAGACCTTGAGGAAAAGAAATAATCGAGACGGCTTGGGTTTGTTCAAATCATTAAAACTAAAATTACAAAATGGAAGTGTAAATATCTGTGATAAAGTTTTAAGTGAAACTATAACTCACTTTTGTAAGACTGAGTCCTGCAAATTTTCATGCACGGGGGCAGTGTATATAGTTGAACCTGACTGATACCAGGCGTCCTACTTCCGTTTTTGACACACTTCCAACTTGTGAAAGGGAAAGAAAAGCAAAATTTTGTTTCCCTATGTTTTGGTTTAGTACAAAGCGTTCTAACTCTGGTTTTAATATTTACCACTTTATATGAGAAAACTTTTATTTTAAGAAAAACTTCCATAAACAACTATTTTATTTTCCCGCCGTTTGGGTTCCATAAATTGACGTCACAATAGCCGTCATCGTAAAATAAACAATTTTGAAGTAAAAATAAATAAATAAATTTATGGTGGTCAAAAACTCTATTGTAGTTGTATATATATACACAAACAGGAGTTGTACGCCAAACAGCGAGACAAGCAAAAGATAAATCTTCTGCTTTAACACTTCCTGCACGACCTTTTCAATGACTTGCTGGCCTCTTCTTGCGTTCACTTTTAACAAAAATTATTCTTTATTGAAGGTCATATAGAAAAGGCAGTAAATCACTCAAATCGCGCATTTCTGTCTTCTCGAGATGTTTTGGAATTTCTCTAAACGCTTCCTGTCAACAAAATGACGAACGTTTTGCCCCAAAATTAAGTCGACTGTTCAGCAATTTTCCTCACCGTTTTTTTCTCTCTTTAAAGCTAGTTTATTCGACAAACAGTTTCTTTGTATCGAGAAGACTCAAAAGAGTGTGATGGGAGGAGGGAAAATAAACAGAATAACAGTTTTCTCCAATCTAGGAATGCATTGAAAGAGTAAAATAAGTCGATAAACACGAAGAAACGGAAAATTGATAGAGAAAGTGTAAAAAGATGGAGAGAGAGAGCTAGGGTGAGAACAGGGGCGAAGGAAACAAACCCCACACATGCAGGGGTGGGTGTTAGGTGTAGATAAGGACTTAGAAGCCCTCTCGAATTTACTGCGTTTACGAAGCAAAAATTTTTAACTCAAAAGTACAAAAAAAGAAAAAATTTTGCCAGTCAGCATGGATAGGAACACGAAAAAAATGGCGTATTTTGTGATAGCAGGTGTGAAACAGTAATTGGACAACCTCGCCTCAATATTTAATATAAAAAAGTATAAAAAGAAGAAAAACATTTTATGGGTGTCGGGGAAGAATAAATAAAAAATACAAACCAATATATCACTCATTTAATTTCTTTGTTTACTTCACGTTAAAGCCATCGCCTTTATTTTTCTGGATTGTGAGCGATTCGCTATCCCTGGCAATTGCCTCATATTTCTCCAAACGCCACTTACGTAAAGCCACTCAATAATTTATAATAATGTAATTTATATTTAAGTGACTCTAGAAAAAGGAATTTTCGGTACGCGAAGGCGGTGACTGAGTTTAAATGATTTTTTCGGGGCCCTCATTTAAATTCTCTATTCTTTTGTGAGGTGTTTGTTTACTTTTTGTCCTTGGTGTTGATCATCGGAGGACTACGTTCTCGATTTTCGTCGTTTTCTGTCTCTTTTCTGTCTTTTTAGTTTCATGTTTCGTCTTTCGTTGACTCTTTTCCTTCTCTCCGTGTATCGTTTGGCCGTCCACCCCTTTTCAGTTTTGGTTTTTCTTATTTTGCTTACGTCATCACAATCTTCTGCGATTTTGCTTTTTTCAAGTTTTTTTTACCTAAACCGAACTTTTATTTTCGAAAAGTGTGCAATATTTATGAAATGAATTATTGGTGTGTTATTCCCCATCCTTTTAGTAATTTGTGGTTTCAGAATTTTGGTTTTCTTGCTCATAAATATGGCCCAATATACTGTCGGGACCAGGTTGCGTCGTTGTAAACGGACGAATGATGGACAACATTAATCCCGAACGAATTTGTATATTGATATATAAATTGTACAGTAACTATAATTTAGAATACGAATCGAAAATGTAAGGATCCTGATTGTGTGGAGCTCCGGGACTGAATGAATTTGGTTTCGGTTTTCTTCTGCTTCTTTCCACTGTGCCATTCCGGAATGCGGAATGTAGCGAACGCCACAATACCATTCAACAGTTTTTCTGGTTTAATTCAAAACAATTCTCACTCATAACCGGTCTTATTAGTTCAGTTCATTGCTCTGTTTTGTTTGTTTACTGTTCTAAGTGAGCTGAAAACGGTTTTATGATTGTAATTCGAAAATTATAAAACTATGTGATTACTTACCGCAATCTCTGTCAACCTGTTTTTGTTAGTAAATATGGGAAAGAGAAGAGTAAACAAAGGTTTATCGCCTGTCACTAACAGAACCGAGACTAACTCCAGAAAGTAGTTGTGCTGAAAGTCTGAAACTCAATTAATACTTCTCTGGAAACGCTTTCTCAACCGAATAATCGACGTTTGAGATGAATTTTCTTTAATCTTGAAGGGAAATTTATAATTTAAAGCTTTTTACCGGCCACGTTTCTCTCCTTTTTGATTCTTGCAGTTTGCAACCCTTCAGCTCTTCTAAATAATTAAAACTTTTCGCTCTGAATTAATTAAGTATTGAATAATTAATTAATGAGAAAAAAGCTGAGAGAGAGATTCTCTTTCAATGGAAAATATGGTCAGAAATATGGAAATTCCACGGAAGGGATTTGTTTCTTTCATTTTCCTCCATCTTGTAACTTGTTAAGTGATTCGAAACTTTTTATTCACTCGTGATATTTAGAGGAAGTTTTCAGACAGATAAAAGATGGTTGAAGCTTTTTGAAGTTTTTTTCTCAGTAAAATTAAACAAAAAGTTTCGAAGAGCTCTTCAACCAACAAATTTCGATATTTGCTTTTCGAGATGAGGATTTCAGCAAACCGTCATTATCGTCCTAAATCAGACTTTTTGGCCGGAAAGCTCAAAAGATAAACAAAAGAAAAGAAGGGAAGAAGAAGTTGGTCGACGAAAGCTGTTTCCAACGGGAATAATCGGGATTAAGTGAAAAATGAAAAATGTAACCCGATATCCTTGCTTCTTGGAAACTCACTACGTAATCTGGGCTAGTGAGGAAAATCTCCAAAAGCTCTGGTCCTTTACGGCTTCCAGTCGGGTGGATTGAAAGTTGGAGATGGCTGTAGGGCGGAAGAGAAAAAAAAATTTGAAAGGCGAAACCCAAATGGATTCGAACAGTCTCGAAAGCTTTTGAGAATATTCTGTTTCACTGGGAGGGTCGATGTTTATTATTTTTCTGATAAAGTCTGTCGGTGCTCATCAAATGTCGCTTTCGTAATTGCCATCAGTGTTTGAGACTTGTGACGGCTTATTCAGGGTTTCTCCCTTTAAACTTTCCTCTCTCTCTCTCCTTTTTAAAAATGTGTCTTTGATGTTTGCATCTTTAAAGAAATGCTTTTTTGCGATTTTTTTCTTCCCTTTGAAGTCGTCATACGTCATTACCCTCTTTTTTTATTTGATTTACTGCTGTTGAAAAGGAAGGGGAAAGCTTGTTACTCTGTCTAAAAAAAAGGTGGATGCATTTGACAGGTTTTAATTTGCAGTTTTACAGCATCTGCAGCATTTAATTTAATGGAATTGTTAACGGGGAACAACTTCTAACTTCTGATTGGCTACGTTGTCTCGAACCCTGAGAATCGGTTTCCTCTCGTGTCTTCGTTCTTCCGTTTCCTCTCTATTCATCGTCTGCTTCCTTTTGTTTCGGAGAGTGAATGTCATCATCCGTTGTGGTTGCATTGTTATTTTAGGTCTCAAAACCAAGACTCGTTCACCAGTTCATTATAATTAATACCAATCAAATTCCTTATTAATGAGATTCCTCAGAAAAGTTTGCAGTATGTATAAATCCAAACAGGAATTCTGTTGCTGAAAATTTATGAATTTAGGTGTAACCATACAGACCGAAATGGAAGATAGTGTATATGATAGTAATTACAAAGGCTTGGATCAAGTTGGATCTTAGCTATTTGTTGCTAATAACCCATGAAAGGAGCAGTTGAGGTTATAGTAATGCTGTTGGATGTTTCCAGGAACCATTCGAGTCATCATTATTCAGTTTAGATGAAATTGGGTTTCACCTGAGGTCCTAGAGTAGGGTGGCCAAACAGCTTGAATACTCCTCTTTAACGAGAAAGCAACAAAGGAAATAATTTTGAGAGAGAAATAAAATGGAAAAAGAGGAAACGGAAGGACATATTTTTGTAAAAGGGAAGAGAAAACTCGTGGATTTGGCGTTGGATGGGAAGGAGAAAGATAAACCAAGAGAGCAGCTGAGACGTTATTTCCCTGGACGAGGGCTACCCAAATTCGAAAAAACCACGGAGAAAAGTAATTTTAATTAATTCACCACCGTCATCCGCGTTAAAGTCCCTGAAAATTTTGTTAACTCAAACAAAATGGAAATAAACGACAAATTTATTAGCATTTAAATCCCTCAGTCCAAAATGTCCCCGCCGAAAGGGGCTCAAGGTTTTCGGATTCCTCAATATGCGTTTCCGCGTGTTTATTCCTGACTCAAATAATTTATCGCAAATGTTTTTATTCCTGTCTTATCCTCCTACTCCACCTCACTTCATCCCGATCTCTTGGGCCCTCTCTCTCTCTCATTTAGGCCCGCTTCGTTTAATCTACATCTGGAGCTAATGAAATCATTTTACTCGCAATCTCTTCCCCTTTCCTTTGAAAGGCCTTTCCGACGTTTTTGAATTTTACGATCGGACTAGTAAACCTCTTACAAAATGTTGTCAAAAGGAAATAAGCATGATAACTCGCGCGTGGGCTTATTGATTCAGTCATCCGTTAAAAATTCCGGGCTTCCCTGAATGAGGATCCTTAATTACGTTATATTAATTTGGATTCACAATGCGGAGTGATTCGAGTGCGACATGTTGGAACTAATCGAATAACAGGATTGATTGGATTCATACTTAAAAGGCTCTCAAATATTCGGAAAACGTGCAAAATAAAGGACACAATACGCAGTTGTTTGTGAGAGGGAATAGACAAAAGGATTAAAACAAATGAAAACGAAACAGAAAAGATAAAAGTTTACACGCAGGGAGGTAGACAAAACGTGAGTGATGAATCACCATCAGAAAAGTGACAATGACTAAAGAAGATTGTGAGAGATAATCAGTGGTGTGTAACAAAGTTGTATTTCTATAAAACTGTAGTCAAACACTAAAAATTAATAAATATTGTTTACTATTAAGTTATAGGTAGCATCAATGGAAGCGTTTTGGCATGTTTTGGTGTGCAGCTTTCACGCAAGAGATAAATACTCTCTAAATCAGTGATTCTCAACCTTACTATAACACACTGCATAAAAGGGTTTGTGGCAAAATTTTAACATACAAAATAAAAATTATATACTTACTACAATAATAACTAAACGTTTATAATGGATTAATACAAGCCAATAATATAAATATATATTCATGTTAAAATATTTTTCTTTTAAAGTATATAATTTAATAATATTAACATTATTATATATATATATATCTCATGTTAAAATGTTTTCTTTTTAAAGTATATAATTTAATAATATTAAACATTATTAATATATACCTATATAT